>JBBPBS010000123.1:121714-137151 GCA_037974835.1 Cicer judaicum
ATTATAAATTATTATCAAATTGTAAAATAATTTATAAATTTATTGTAAATAATGATAAAATAATTTTCAAATAATATTATCATATAGATTTTTTAGAAAATGTAAAGTTGATTAATGCAGAAAAAAAAACCGTATTGAGTAGTAATGTAGATTTAATGTGAAAGATTTAAGCAAATTTAATTAATAATAATATGACGTTATAAAATAATAATGTAGAATTAATTTAAAAATTTTGAGTAAAAGTTAAGAAATAATACTTAAATAGGAGATATAATATAAAATAGTGAATGATGTATATAATTTAGAAAAAAAATAATTTAGAAACTGAGTAGAAGCTCTATGGAGACGTACACGTAAGCTTTTCAGCCTACGTGGAAAATGTTTGCATACGTGGAAAAAATAGTGTGAGGTGGCAGTGGAGTCTTCTGTTTTAAATATATAATAGATATGTTCGACCTTGTAAATATAATATATTTTGTATCACCTTGTATGTTTAGTGTAAAAAAATAGAAGGATAAATGATTAAAGTTAGTACAAATTTATTCTATTTTATCTTGTATAATTTTCTACATTTATTTGTTTTCTTAAAATTATTATTTTGTGGGGGCAATAACTGTTTTTCATAGAGAAATAACATTTTGATGTTAGTTTCTTCTTCCTTTGTGGGTGCAACAACCACCCAATGTATTATACATGGATCCTGCGTATTGGGAGACAGAATTACACAATGGAAGAAATAGCCTCTGTGAAGGAGGAAAGTGAGCTCAGATAGGTCTGGAAAACCATAACCTCTAAAATTAGGTTTTGGTGCATTTCACTTATATGATTCTTTAGAGTTTAGTAAGGCATTGTTGACTATTACTACAAACCACCATTTCCATTTGCTAAGATGGAAACACCATTTCCATTGACCATTTCCATTAGTAATGGTTATCATGTATTCTAGGATGGTAGTGTATGGAGGTTTAAATTTCAGTATAAACCATATATCGATCTGTATAATTAAATATGTTTAATAGAAAGTGAATCACTTTGATAAAGTATTAAAGTGGTCCTCTAGTTCAAAAACATTATATGGAAGAGAGCTTTAACTTGCTTAAATTTCTATTTTAAGTGTTAATGGAAGCTTGAATATAAGATGTTATAAACTAATTTAATAATAAGAGTAGTTGTTGAGAATTTAATATTTGACAGTTATATTTGAAAGTTACAAAATTGATTTATGTGTCAATATGATAGTTTTTGTTGGAGATCGACGTAAAATTATTTTACATTGATAATTCATCTCTATCTTTTAATAATAAAGTGGGATAAAAAAAAACAAAAATAAGACATGGTTCGAGGAGAACACCTCCTCAAGTCTTAGTCAATAAGTAAACTAATATTAGACGGAATGATGTGTAACATTACACGATAGTTAACTTCTCAGATACTATGATTTGTTTGAACAGTCTAACCTAAGAGATGGATACCATAAAGTACATAATTAAATAGAGTTTGAAGATGGTGGATCTATAAAAGACACCATGAGAATATATAGTAAGTTTCTAAAACGACATGAGTAAGTTGTATATCTCTAGCCATCTTTATTCCAAAATAAGCTCTCCCAGAGTTTTTTAAGTCATTTATTTTCAACTCTAAGACTACATAAAAATCAATTCAAAAAATGAGCTAGATGGTATTTGAGAAAAGTGGGCATAAGTAGGCATGGCATTTGAACCCGAACCTCCCCGCATTTAACGGGGAAAAACCGTTTTTAATGGGTGTGGGTGCGGATTTTCCCCATTTTACAAAACTACGGGTGGGGGCGGGGGCGGGTTTCATCAAATCCGCCCCGCACACGCACCCGCACCCACCCGACATAAATAAAATTACTTAAATACCCTTATATCTCTTAAAATAGTAACAAAACCCTAATTTTATCAATCTTCCTTCTTTTTATGTCCCAACCGTCCTCCCTCCTCTCCGTGCGCCGTCTTCGTCATCCTTGGTGTGTCACCTCTGCGCCGTCTTCGTCCTCCCTCCTTAAGGTTTGTTTTCCTGCAAATGACTTGCAGCTTCAATTTTAAGGTTTGATAGCAATAAGATTATCCTTCAATCCCTCTATAAAGTGCACTAAATCCTTCTTCCCCCATAATGGTCCTAAATGCATGACTGTTTAATTTTAACAGATGAAATTTCATGAATGATTAGAAATCATATAATGATGTGTGTGTATATAATTATATATAGTATTAATATAATATAATAACCAGTTCATCACAATAGAAAAATTATGCTAACATGTTTTAGTGACCTTGTGAAAATCACATGATAAACTAGTTCAAATTGCAGCTTGACAGTAATTTATTGGAAGGATATATTGTGAAATTTCTGATAGTTTATAAGTTTAATTGTAAGATTGAATTGAAGAGATCATAGTGGCTAGTTGCAATTGGCTCAATGTTAATTATTGATTGATCTTTTAGCCTTTTCCTTTCAAGTCCTTTATCTTTATTTAAGCTCAAATTCACAGTCCACATATTATAATGTTTAGTCATAATTTTAAGTGCCGAGATTGACGGGAAAAATAATAAAGAGCCAATAACATACCAGAAAGAGACCAGGAACAATCCCTCTATAAAGTGCACTAAATCCTTCTTCCCTCACTATGGTCCTAAATGCATCTGATGTTTGATTTTACAGATAAAAAAAAGTCATGACTGGTTAGTGCACTTTACAGAGGGATTGTTCCTTGTAATTTTAAGGTTCGATAGCAAATAACTTGCAAATAATTATAAGGTTCGATAGCAAAACAGTAGCAATATGGATTTAATTTTAATTTCACTACATGATAATTTTTTTAAGAAATATATGTGTGTGTTTGAGTGAGTGTACAACTTATTTATGAATTTAATTTGTTTTTATGTGCAATTTTACATAATATATAAATGGAAATTGAAGGCACATCATCTCAACCACTACCATGTCAACTTACTTCAGAAGAAAGTTCACATCAACCAACTATGAATAAAAGTTGTAATTCATTAGTTAATGTTTCTACACCAAATGAAATTGTGCAAACACCACACGATGAGACAAATGATAATATGACAGATGAAATACCCGAATATCGTAACAATAGACTTAAAAGTATTGTATGAGATCATTTTACAAAGGTCAAAGTTGATGGAAAAGAAAAAGCTAAATGTAATTATTGCAAGAAATTGATTGGTGGGAGAGCAAGAGACGGGACCTCATACTTGCGCGGACATATGAAAATACGTACTCCACGTTTGTCTATCATGAGACATAATAACGGACAAACATTTCTTACCGCTAAGGTCTTGCAAGGTAAAAAGGAGTTGGGGACTGGAATTTATGATGTTGAAAATGCTAGGAAAGAGCTTGCACATGCAATTATTTTGCATGAATATCCACTTTCAATAGTGGAGCATATTGATTTTAGGAGATACTCAGCCTCTCTCCAACCATTATTTCAAGTTTCTTGTAGAAATACTATAAAAAAAAGAGATATTCAAAGTGTATGAAGTTGAAAAAACCATAATTTTGAAGATGTTAGAAACTCTTCCACAAAGAGTGGCCATTACTTCTAACATGTGGATTGCGAGAAATAAATAAATAAAAAAGGGTATATGGTTGTCACTACTCATTACATTGATGAAAATTGGAATCTACAAAGTCAAATTTTGAGGTAATTATAATTTCTTATAATACTAGTTTGATTGAATGTTATTTATATTAGTAATTGAATATGAATATTCTTATATTAGGTTTATTTATGTTCCTGTCCCTCATACAAGTGAAAGACTTTGTAATGCATTAGTTGAATGTTTGATGGATTGGAATATTGATACAAAATTGTCCACTATCACTTTAGATAATTGTAGCACTAATGATGCAATTATTGAAAAATTAAGGATAAGTTGCAATTGAATACATTGTTAAACGATGGGGCCTTACTTCACATGCATTGTTGCGCACACATACTTAATTTGATAGTAAAAGATGGGTTAGAAGTTGTGAAAGATGGAGTGAAGAGGATTCGAGATAGTGTTGCATATTGGACTGCAACACCTAAAAGGAAGGAAAAGTTTGAGGAGACTACCAAACAATTATGAATCTCTTGCACTAAGAATTTGGTTTTAGATTGTCCGACTAGATGGAATTCAACTTACAAGATGCTTGATGTTGCCATTTTGTATGAAGATGTATTTAGTCGATTAAAACAACGTGAATCCCAATACACTTGTTTGCCTACAAGTTTACATTGGAAATTTGCAAAAGATATTTGTGGCAAATTGAAATTGTTCAATTATATCACTGAAGTGTTCTCTGGCACTAATTATCCAACTTCCAATCAATATTTTCCTAAGATTTGTATGATCAAAATTGCAATAAATGAGTGGATTAAATCCTCTGATGCATTGATAAAAAAAATGGCAGAGAATATGTTGAGAAAATTTGAAAAATATTGGAATGTGGTTCATGAAATAATGGGAGTTGTTGTTGTTTTGGATCCTAGGTACAAAATAGAGTTGCTTGAATATTATTATGTTAAGTTGTATGGGAATGATGCTAATGACCAAGTTAAGTCGATTCAACAATTGTGTTATGATTTGCTTTATGAATATCAATTGAAAATGAATAATGGTTCTAGTAGTGATTCTCAAATGTTGGATGTCCACTTTAGTAATGTTGAGCATGATGGTTTAGAAGACTATGATTTGTATGTCAGAAGAAAAAAAAAAGCTAGAACTTCGTTTGTCAAAACAGAGTTGGATGTTTATTTAGAGGAGGAAGTTTTGCCAAGAAGTCCTGATTTTGATATTTTGTTGTGGTGGAAGTTGAATGGTGTTAAGTATCCAACACTTCAAACCATTGCAAAGGATGTATTGGCAATTCATGTTTCTACTGTAGCTTCTAAATCTGCATTCAATCCCGGCAGACATATCTTAAGCTCTCATCGAAGCCAACTTCATTGGACTACTTTAGAGGCCTTGATGTGTGCTAGAAGTTAGTTATGGAGTGCTGAGAAGACTGGTATTTGTTTTAAATTATTTATTTAAATTTTAATATATTTAAAATAGCTAATAATTTTGTATATCTTAAATTATTGTTGTTTATATTGTACTATGTTGATATTGATAGGTGATTCGAATTCTAAAGTGGATAATGAAAGTGCTATTTTACTCAATGAAATAGAGTCTGACGATGAAGGTATTCTATTCTCTACATTGTTTGATTTAAATTTGTCATGTTAAATGTTAATATTTAACTTTTATTTTTTAATATAGGTGAATTGTGGATCAGTGGTGTTACTTCACTTTCCAATTCCCGTCTTGAAGATGAAGATGATCGTTAGAAAATGCTTATTTAGAACCTTTTTGTTTTGATGATTTAAAACTTTTTACTGTTTTGATTGATTAGTTCGTTTGAACTTTGAATATTTAGAACTTTTGTTCGAATTGAACTTTTGTTGATCAAAATATTATGACTTGTAGCAAATTTAAACAAATTTGAAGATATTGTGATTTTATTATTTTCATTATTGTAATTTTAGAAGTTATGTTGAATGTTATTATTTAGTCAAATTATTGATTTTTTATGCTATGAATAAAAAAATTCATTGTTGATGAACACATCACATCCGACGGGTGCGGGACGGGGAAACCCGTCCCCGTTGGGTGCGGGGGTGGATATTAAAAAATCACCCCCGACAGGTACGGGTGCTGGTGCGGAGGCGCTATTGGAGTTGTAGGTACGGGGTTGGTAATGCTTAAAACCGTCCCCGTCCCGTTGCCATCCCTAGACATAAGACTTGTCAAAATTTATTTTTTTATATCCCTTAAAAGTTTTTGTCCAATGAGTGTTTTGCCTTTAAATCCGTTCTCGAGGCACTAGAGGAAAATTAATCTCCTCTCAGTCTGATAAGTCTAGTTCATCGTTGTTGAAGTAAGATGGATACTAAGTTTGGTGTCTCTAGAAAAAATCTAATTTACTACAGTCTTTCCAGAAAACTCAAACAAAGACCACAAAGTAAACAAGCCAATTTATTTTACTTGTAGTGATATTTCAACGAAACACGAAACTCAGTAAATTTTACTTCATAACTCCAAATTTTAGTAGAAATCCAATTTTATCCTTTTTAAATAAAAAATTCAAACTTTATGTTTTTCAATAAATATTTATGTTCTGAAAATTCGAAAAAAGTTGTTCGAAATACAAAAATTGAATTTTTTTTGAAAACATTGGTGTTCTAGAAAACTTTTCTCAGGATTTTCAATATACAAATTTCAAATTTTTTAAAAATATAATTGTATTTTGGAATTTTTTGTTTGTAACACATTTATATTTCGAAAAATATGAAAAAAAAAAAATTCAAAACATAAATTTCAAATTTTCTGAAACATATTTATTTTCTAAAAAACTTAACAAAAATGTATTTTGAAAAACTTGAAAAAAATTGGTACATAAAATTTGAATTTTCTGAAACACATTTGTATTTGCGATTTTTTTTAAAAAAATTTTCAGAATCCAAATTGAATTTAGTGAACAGAAAAAAAAATTGAAAAAAAAAATAAAATAAGATTATGTTTGGTTTTTCATTTGCAACTCTATATTTAATTTTGTAATGGAAAATTGGGTTGAAAATATGTTTAAGTTATCTTAAAAATTAATTCTACCAACTTAATTTTACTTCAAATCTACGTTTAGTCAAAAGTAACATGATTTCACGTTTAGAAGCATAAAAAACTTCATATCTATTTTACCATTAATTGTAAAATACACTAATTAAACTGAAATTTCTCTTAATCTCATTTAATAACAATGAAGATAAATTATTGTATATTATTCTTCTCTTGAATTCCAATAAATGAAAATGAAATTCTTTTATAGAGAGTAAAACAAATTAAAGCTAAAAATAAGGGAAAATGGTAACAAAAATAACTAACTCTAAATTATCTTAATAACAAACTCTAATTAAGATAATCAAATGAGAAATGATAGCTATGATAAGCTAGCATCCCCCCTCAAACTTGAATGGATATCAAGAAGACCAAGTTTGGAGGTTAAATATGTGAAAGGATCAAAGTGTAGGGACTTTGTTAATAGATATGCAATCTGTTGTGAAGTAGAAATTGGCAGCAAATGAATGACCCCAACTTGAATTTTGTCCCAAACAATGTGGCAAACCATCTCAATATGTTTGGTGTGCTCGTGAAATGCTGGATTGGAGGCTATATGCATGGCTGATTTATTATCACAAAAAATATGCATAGGTGCTGGATGAGAGATATGGAAATCAGCTAACAAATATAACAACCATTGCGCTTCGCATGTGGCGTGAGCACGATACTCCACTTCAGAGGAAGAGCGTGAAACGGTGGAATATTTCTTGCTTTTCTAAGAGACTAAAGAGGAGCCAAGATAAAAATAGAAACCAGAAGTGCAGTGTCGTGTGTCTAAGCAAGTGCCCTAGTCAGAATCAAAAAAGCCCATCAAATTGAAGGTTTAACTATTGCTGTTGAATAAGCCACGACCAAGATTGGATTTAATGTAGCGAAGAATGCGAAGGGCAGGCTGGAGGTGTAAATCAGTTGGAGCAGATAAGAATTGACTCAACCTACAAACATCAAAAGAGATATCATGACGAGTGAGTCAAGTATAATAATTTTCCAATCAATCGACGAAAAACAAGAGGATTAGAAATAAGGTGACCAAAAGTAAGATGAAGCTTCAAGGTAGGATCCATAGGAGTAGAAGCTGGTTTGCATGCAAAAAACCCCGTGTCTTCAAGGAGATCAAGGAGTACTTGTGTTGGCATATTGAAATACCCTTGGAACTCCTGGCAACCTCAAGCCCAAGAAAGTATTTAAGGGTGCCTAGATCCTTGATAGTAAATTTAGAATGCAAAACTTCCTTAACAATATTGACTTCAACCAAATCATCACCTGCAATTAGCAAATCATCCACATAAATTAGTATAATGGTAAAACCAAGGAAAGTCTATTTTGTAAACAAAGAATAGTCCGATTTAGATTTAATAAAACTAATATCAAGGAGAGTGGAGCAAAGTTTAAAATTCCACTAATGACTAGCTTGTTTCAATCCATAAAGTGACTTTTTAAGTTTACAAACTAGATTCCTATTAGAAATGGAAGGACCGGGAGGTAGTTTCATATAAACATACTCAACTAAATCACCATGTAAAAATTATGTGTTAATATCCAATTGAAATTACATCTAATTTTTAGAAGCGGCAATAGATAAAAGCAAGCAAAAAGTAGTCAATTTTTAGTAGTCATTTTTAAGACGAGCTTTATAACTCTCAATAGAACCATCAGCATGAAACTTGAGTTTAAATATCCATTTACAACCAATAGCAGATTTATTTGGAGGCAAGGTAGTTAATTCCCAAATTTTATTATGAGCAAGAGCATCCAACTCATTTTGAATAGCTTGCCTCCAATTTTTATCTTTAATAGCATTTGTATAGCTAAATGGTTTCTTAACAATTGAAATATTTAACATGAAAGATTTATGAGAAGAAGATAAATTATCATAGGAAATCAAATAAAATAAAATAAAATAAAGGATAGAGAATACTTGAACCGTGCAAATGAGAAACATGCATATTAAGATTCTTACTGGCCAAAGGTTCACAATGAAAGTCCTTAAGATATGATGGAGGGTTAACTTGTTGGTAGATTTTCTGGTAGGAATTCGGTGTGGTGTAGTGGTAATGGGTGAAGAAGAAGGAGTGGAAGATATTGAAAATGGTAGTTGTGGTGAAAAGCTAGGGGCAGAAGTATTCTTTATAGGAGTTGGTGGTAAATCAAAAAGAAAATCAATTGAGGTAGGATTGATGAAAGGAATTGATGAATGTAGTTTATCCTGTTGAGAACCACTAAAAGGCAACACATTTTAAAAAAAAAAATATCACGAGAAACAAAAATTTATCGATTATGTAAATCAAATAGAATATATCCTTTAGTTCCAAATTTATGGTCCAAAGAAATGCATTTACGAGATCGATGATCAAATTTCTTTTTATTTAATTTTAAGGTAGAATCATAACATAAGCAACAAAAAACCTATATTTCAGAAATATCAGGTAAAAAACCATGTAAAATATGCAAAGGAGACTTGTAACTTAAAAACTTGGATGACAGTCTATTAATTAAGAAAACAAAATGTATAACAGCATGTGCCCAAAATTTAATTGATAACTGTGATTGAAACATTAAAGCAAGAACAACATTTAAAATTTGTTGATGTTTACGCTCAACAATGTCATTTTGTTGAGGCGTATGCACACAAGATGTTTGATGAAAAATCCTGTTGGTTTAGAAAAAATCTTTGAGGCAAAACTCGTTTCCATTGTCCGAACGAATACATTTAATGGTTTTATGAAATTGAGTTTGGACCATGGAAACAAAAGATTTAACTAGAAACGAAGTTTTTAATTTTAATTTCATGAGATATACCCAACAAAAGCGGGATTTGTCATCAACAACTGTTAAAAAATATTTGTAACCCAAAATGGAAGGCATAAAAAAAGGACCCCAAATATCCATGTGAATTAGATGAAAACAACAATTAGAAATAGTAGTACTATTAGGAAAAGGCAAACGTTTATGCTTAGCATGAAAACAAACATCACATGGAGAAATAGATTTAGAAATTCTAACAAAGGAAAACCTTTATTCATATGGTTCAAAACATCAAAAGAAGCATGTCCAAGGCGATTATGCCAAATATTACAAACAGGTGGACCTATAACATTTGTTAAACAAGAAAAAATACAATTGGCAACAGGAGTGGAAACAATAGGTAAACATGGATCAGAAAACAAGTAAAATCCCTGAATTAAATTAGTTGTACTAATCCTCTTATGGGAAAGGTTGTACTGTATCCAACAATTAAAGGCATTAAAAATGAAATTGTAGTTTAAAAACATAGTTAGACAAGGAATGAAAATCAAATTACAAGAAAATTCTGGAATAAAAAAAACATGACATAGGTAAAATTCAGAATTAAAGAATATAGTTCCATCAAGTTCAGTTATGATTGTACAACCATTAGGCAAACGAATATGAACATGTTTAATATGTTTCAAAGTTTAGAAAAGAGAATCAGAATAACATACATGATTTGTAGCACCAGTATCTAAAATTCAAGATTGGGTATTTATGATATTAGAAATATGAGGAAAAGAAAAAGAATATGTGTGAGATGAATTAGAGAGGTTATTCACGACAGGAGAAGAGCTGGTTTAAGATGTGTGTAATAACGTCAATAAAGCCTTATGTTGCTCAGTGGTGAAATCAGAATGGGGAAAATCACCTAGAGAATCATTAGCACAACTGCATTTGTGATCATCATCATCAATATCAGATGCAACACAATTATTGGCGGAAGAATTTCCATTCTTGCAAAAATGAGGAGTAAAACCATGTTTGCGGAAACAAACGTCAACAGTGTGACCTAAACGGGGGCAGTGAGAGCAATATCTTGAGGGACGACCACTACTACTGGATGAACAATCACCAGTATCACCACGCCCCTTTGAATTAGCATAATTAGAGTTGGAGACATTAGCAATTGTTGGAATTTCTTCATAATTAGGAAAGATTTGACATTCTTGTTGCACTAACAATGAAAACACTTTGTTGATATTAGGGAGGGATCCATGAACGTGACTTGGGAACAAACACTAGAATATTAATCGTTTAGACTTCTAAGAAATTGAATCACGTAATCCCCATCCCGGTACTCACGAATTTTGGGAATCAGGGCACAAGAGCATTTGATTGCACATGTACAAGAAAGTATGGGACGAAAATTCTCAAATTCTTGCCAAAGTTTCTTTAAGCGTGTATAATAAGATGTAATAGAAGAGTCACCTTGATGGATGCCATAAATCTCTTCTTGCAAATTGGAGATACGAAACCCATCTATGTGATGATATTGTTCACGCAGTTCAAACCAAATTTTAGCAACATAATCCATCCACATCAAGCTTTGAGCAATATCCGGCTCCAAAGAATTCATCATCCAAGACATCAACATAGTATTACAACGATCCCACACACCATAGAAAGTCGATCAAGATTAGAAGGACGAAGAAGAGAACGATTTACAAACCCTAATTTGTTCTTGGAACGGAGGGCAACAATCATTAAATGCGACGACAAGTGGTAATTCGAGACGGAGAGAAGCGGAGAAACCAACGCGACACTAGAATTGTCGCTTGGATGCATGAAGTATGGATCAAGCATATCATGTTGGTAGGTGTGATTGGTTGTTACCAGAAGCGGAGGCGGAAGAGAAATTGTCGGAGTTTCTGAATCTAAATCCATGAAGGAGCAATGGAGAAAAGAAAATAAAAAAAGAGAAAGAAAGAGAAAACGAGTAAAAAAAATCAGAGTATTTACAATGATACCATATTAAACTGAAATTTCTCTTAATCTCATTTAATAACAATGAAGACAAATTATTGTATATTATTCTTCTCTTGAATTCCAAAAAATGAAAATGGTAAAAATAACTAACTAACTATCTTAATAACAAACTCTAATTAAAGCTAAAAATAAGAGAAAATGGTAACAAAACTAACTCTAAACTATCTTAATAACAAACTCTAATTGAGATAATAAAATGAGAAATGATAGTTATGATAAGCTAACACTAACAACAAAATTCACATCATATTATATTATAATAAAATATATGTTTTTTTTTTAGTAAATTCATATTTAATTATATATCCAAACAAATTTTATTTTATAAAATAAAATTTATAAAAATAAACATTCAAACATAAATTAAGAGAGAAAACTTAATTTTAAAAAAAAATGTTGGCAAAATAAAATTTATTTAAAAAAGATATTTGCAAACGTTAATTTAAACACATACTAAATAGTTTGTGTAAAATGTGAAGGGAAAAATATAAATGTAAGATATAGTAAAACTTTCGAATACTTGAGGCTAAAAATCTTGGCCCAATTAAAATTAATTTTATAAAATCAATTTAATTAAAAATAGTTTTATCAAATAAACACACCTTTTTAATGCGCTAAGAAAATACAAGATAGAAAAGGAGGAAGGTCTTCAATCCAATAAAACCTGGCCTAGTGTAGGCCCTTTAAGCAAACTAGTTTGTTTCTAGAAAACGGCTAATAACTCTAAAACTCTTTCAAAATATAATAAAATATGAAATTATAAATTATAGAGAAAATGATCGAAGTTTAAGTTATCTTAAATATTTAGCAAAATACACCATGTTCACAATAAAAATAACTAAATCCAATATACGTAGTAATAATAATGTCAATTTTTCAAAACAGTAGCATAGAACCTCTAATACTCATGAATTGATAAGGCCCAATAGTAACAGGCCCAATATTGGGTAGTGAAGAGCCCAATGGAAGGATTGAAGCGGAAAGAATGACCCAACATGATTGGAAAATAGTCTCCAAACCACCAACCTATATGAAACACTTTGTGCTTCGTCACTTGTTGGGTATCTTTTGTTGGCAGTTGATTATTTTAAAATTCTCATTATGTTAATATTTTCTTATTTTCAGCAAGATGTTAGAATACTTTATCCTTTATATTATGTAATTGAGAACTATTATGGGTATTTTGAATGATAAATAAGGTCTTGTTCTCTCATAAAATTGTCTTCTCTTTTCTTAAATTCATTTGGAGTCTACACTCACTTGAGTAGTGCTTTTCAATTGATACTAGTAGGTTGTATCATTGGTTGTTTCAATATAAACTCGTTAGAAATTATGAACGTCATTCAATCCAAACTCAATGAACAAATTGTAGCACTCAAAGAGATGTTTTTTCTATAATAAATTCTGTGAGGAAAATATATTTGAAATTATCTAATAGCTATATTAATGTCACGATTTAACTCAATTTTTTAACCCAAACACATCAACCACAAACAATTCAACCTTATCCATAAACCCTTTAACCACTGTTACACAAACTACCAAATGGTTTTTCAAGAGTTCTTAGTGAATGGTCTAACAATTATCAAATTAAACCTTCAAGAATAATTCATCTCCCACTTTTAGTATTATTCAATAGGAAAATACCTCAAATCAATTTTTATGTGATCAATCTGACATCACCGTTGTGCACCACTATCATGAGCGAGTTTCATGATATGCTTTAGCTCAAAATCAAACATTCTACACAGATTCCTGCAAGTTTATTGCAACTCCTTCCGATTCTGGAGGTCGTTTGGAAGATATTGCTCTAGATTTTATCACTAGTTTACCTCCACATTCATTATGAAAGTAGTTGTTCGTTTAAACTTTTCATACCAATACAAAATCAAATCATAACACTATCACGAAGATGCTACACATATCACTTTATACGATACATATTATTTAATTAAACTATTTCATGTCATAAGAAAAATACAATGCATTAGTGATCTATCACCTTCACATGTTAAACTTTTTTCTACTAGAATATGTCACTTTTCTCGCATTTTTTGACATTATGTGCACATGACAAAAGCCAAAAGATAGATACACACACAAGCCGATTTGTACAAGAATTACCACCACAAGAGTCACAATCATTTGCATATCATGGTTAATCAACATCTTCCACAAACCAATTTGTACATAATTAACTTGCAATAAATGTCAACAATCAACCATGTAATCTAATAAATATGCACCGAACATGTTTGATTCATTAGCCTGACAATTATTCCCTTTTGTAGAAAAAAACATCATGATCCCTCCTTACAAAAATTATTTACCTCATTAAATTCAATCAATGTCTGATAAATGGCGGTGTTAGACATCAACAGGAGTATCAAAATTTTAGAAGTACCAAAATTTAGAATTATACACTATCAATTAATCAGAACCAATTAATAATGTTTCACTTTTATAATAACTATTATTAAAGTTATGCACATAATTAGTAATTATATATCGTGTAAATCTTTTTACACTCTCAATGTGTAAAAATTAAACACATTTCTATAGCATTTTATTTAATATGTTATAATTTGAATTCGAATTTAAATATAAAATACATTTATTTCTTTTTATTAAATTTGTAAATTTTACTTCTAAACTTTTTAAAACAAAAATAGTTAAATTTCTACCATAGCAGCATTAGTTATGCATGAAGATAATTTTTTTTTTACTAGTATTTAACACAGAAAAACCAAGAGCAACTGCACTTCTATCCTTCAAAACACCTTCGCACATTGCAATACCAAGCCACCATTTTACTGTGCCATTTGTATTTGATTTAATGCAGATATGCGTGGCTTAAATTGAATCAGAAAAGTTATATAGTTGTTAAAATAAAGTAAAAATAAAATATAGTTGGTACTCTAAATTTTGGTCCAATAACTCTAAATTTTTAGAAGTACCAAATTTTTTTTATAGTATACACAAATTATAAAGTAAAAAAAATGTATAAAAAATTATATAAATAAAAAAAATGTCAAAATTAAGTTGTTCAATGTTTTTTATTTTTAAATTTATAAATTATTGGACTCTTAAAAAAAATTGTCTTTAACAATTTTCCTACTTTTATTCCTCTAAAATTTGTGAAAAAGAACAAAAATATAAAATAATTTCCCATAAGCATATCTTTTACGAACAATTATTAGTCACTACTTTTATTTCAAAAAAAAAAAATTATCCAGATGAGATTATTGCTGAGTATAATAATATCATAAAAAAAAAATATATTGATCACATTACATATAATAAAATTTATTATCATTATATAATCATAAAAACCAATGAATTAATTGATATATATAAAAAAATATATAATTAACTTGATTGATATACAATTTGCGTCACATATGGCACCATGAAAACTCTAACAGAACCACAATCCTTCATTCCTCTAATTAAACATAAGAAAAACGAGTGCTATTAAAATATCTAGCACCGCGTGAACTCGATAACAGGGCTCACATGATGTTCTTCTGTCATATATATATATATATATATATATATATATATATATATATATATATATATATTAAATAGTATTTATAATCTTATAATTTAATTTCAATTAATATTTTAATTATTTTTTTTTCTTTTAATTTCATCCTTTATTTTAATATTCATTGATAATTTGACTTTTTATATTTTAAAATGTTAACAATATTAACATTTTCTTTACAAAAATTCAAAAAATTCATCAAAATTTTCAAACAAAATCCATAAAATTAATTATATTCTTCAATATAATACAAATTTTATCAAATTCGTAACTGAAATCTTCAAATAAATTCATATTTTTATTTTTTATTTAATGTTGTTAGAGATGAAAATATGACTTTATTTAAAGATTTAAGTTATGAATTTGATTAAATTTGCATTATATTGAGGATGATAATTAACTTTATGAGTTTTGTTTGA
>JBBPBS010000123.1:151668-207295 GCA_037974835.1 Cicer judaicum
ACATGTATTTTACAAACAAAAAAAAAACCTTTTTCAAAAAAAGATAAATTTAATATGCATTTTTAAACAATTATATAAAATTTATATTTTATTTAAACACATTAAATTTTTATATAAAAAATTATTATAATATTCTAAATATACTACATAATATCATCCAAAAATTATTAAAGTACCCATAAACTAAGTTAAAACCAATGACCATAATAAAAAATTAGGAAGAACTAAAAAAATTAAACTAAAAATAAAATATTTAAATTTTATAAAGATTTAACCATTATATTATATTTTATAAAACAGTGTGAAATTGTCAAATTCAAGGAACCAAGTAGTATTCAATTAAATTCATAGAACTATTTTACTTGTACATTACAACCACTTTTCTCGCTACAAACTTTCATTTCTTGAGGTAACCACATTGCTTTTTTCTCGTTGAAAAGCGAACTCACAAAAACACTTGTTTCACAATCTTCTTCCTACTCAAAGCTTTTGGGACTCAATAATTCCAAATCATTATCGTTAAGGTTTATTCTTATTATTAACTTAAATTGTATGCAAATTTGAATCACTTGCATTTAACATCTTTGATGCTTTACCTGAAACAATTTTTCTTGCCGTGCATGTTTAGAAGGGAAATTCAATAGTGGTTTTTTCTTTAACAAAATGTTTTCATTTTTAACTATATTCAAAATAGGAGCTTTAGTGACAAATTTAAACATCAACACAGAAATTGTAAAGCTCTGTTATGTTAGGCATATATTTTCAAACACATATAAGCTTTGATCTAGGACTTGGATTTGAGATTAACTCAATCCCAAGAGCTAGCTTGTGAAGTATAAAAAGTTAGTTACAAGTTGGTTAGTATGTTAGTTACATCTTGTTAAGATTTTTAGCTTATTGTAATATCTAATAAACTTGCAACTAACTTTAACAATCTTCAAGTAACTCTAACTTTAAGGACTGCTCATCATTTATAATTATTGTTCAACTCGTAATTATTTGATGTGCAGTTTCAGTTAGAGTTATTAAAATCACGAGTTAAGATATCAATTTTGAGTAGATTTAGCTGTAAATTCAAATTTTAGCAAATTGAAAAATGTAATCAAGTCAACCTTGGATGAAGGTTGACTCGCAAGGAATTCTGGAAAACATGGTTAAATTCACAATGTACAGTTTTAATTATATGCTGAAATAAATTTGTTTCATGTATCTTTTGTAGGTAATAATGAATTCAAAAGATGAAGCAATGGATGATACAACAAAACAGGTTCCAATAGAGGAAACAACGGTTATAGAAAGAGATATGATTAGCACATTACATGAAAGCATTCTTGATCACATCCTATCTTTCCTTCCAATCATAGAGACTGTACGCACTTGTGTATTATCAACAAGGTGGATTCATGTTTGGACATTGATAACCAATCTACATTTTGATGACAGTTTTAATTATTTTGATAAGAAGATGGATAAACAACAGTTTGTCAATTTTGTTGAAAAAATGTTTCTTCACTTTACTAATTCAAGCATCAAAACCTTCTCTCTTTGCTTAACTTGTTATCAATATGATGTGTTATTGATAAATGAATGGATCTCTTTTATATTGGAAAGAAGAGTTCAAAAGTTTCATATCCAATATCCCGATAAACTTTTCCTTCCTTCAAAATCACTTTTTAGCTGCAATTCTTTAGTAGAATTGGTACTTCAAGGTAGATTTAATCTTACACTTCCCGTTTCGGTTTGTTTGCCAAATCTTGAAAACATTAAAATTTCTGGGATTAATTTAGTGAGTGATTTTGATTCCTCCAATTATTCAAAAGATATAACCCTTAGTTTTCCAATTCTCAAAGTATTTGAAGCTAGAGGATGTGAATGGTCAACAATGCAAAACATTAGTTTACAAGTACCTCTACTTGAGAGGCTTTCATTAGCAATATGGAATCATTCAAATGAATCATGTAAATCAACCATCAAGGTTTATAGTCAGCACCTAACAGATTTTTCTTATGAGGGTAATCTCCAACAGGACATAGTTTTGTGTGGTTCGTCGTCGATTCATAATGCTTCTATTGTGATTGTGATTGTTATTGATGAAGATAAAAAGGATAGAATGGAAAAAGTTGGGTTTCGAACATGTAAGCTTCTCAGGCAAATCCCTGAAGTCGAACGGCTGAAATTATTGTTTTACAAGGTATGCTTGATTTTCATAATATATGAATCAAAATAGTGTTACATAACAAAAATTTATTTTATGATAATAAAGCTATGTGTGATTGAAAATGCATTTAAAAACTAAAAAATGCACATATATTAAGCCGGTGTAAACAATAAAAAAAGTTTAACTTGATCATTGTTGATTTTTTTAAAAGCAAAGTAGAAGTGAAATTGATTTAACATAAATGATTTGATTAGCACTAAACACAAATTTAAATCCCAAACTTCGTTTCTTTATACCAAACACATAACTCTCACCACCGAAACTACGTGACAGTTCAAAAAACCGGCGTCACAAGTTTTGTGTGGTTCTTCGTCGGTGGTCCCAAAACTTTTTTTTTTTAATACTTTTTATCTCTTATTTTCATTTAAAATGATTTTTGTTCTTGCTTTTTATTTTGATTTTAAATGAGTCAGCAGTAAAGTCGACACATCAGCATTATTATCTTGTTACACAGTGCCACGTAGGTAAGAACTAGCAACATCAACATTTTTTTCTAAATAAAATTCAATAAAAAATGAAATTAAAAGTATTTTAAAATTACAAGTTTTAATTAAAAAAAAGTAATAATCAAAATGACTTGGTATTTACATAGACTTTTGCATATTTATGTCTAAATAAAAGTATTCGGTATATTAGTGGCTACATTTATTGGTAAATGTACTCAATTAAAGGGTTTTAATAAAAAGGTCAATAATTGGGACCTATGCCACTACATCAAGATTTTCTTACGACTATCCAATATAACTGTAATTGAGGCTACAACAATTAATTTTGATTATAATTTTTTAATATCAAGAATCACAATTGCAATTGTCACCACTGTTTAAAATCTTAGTAATTTCTACCTACTTTGCATCTACAATGAAAACTGATTAAGAAACTCAAAATTTGAATAAATTTTTCTTATCCCATAGGTTTTAAGGTATGCTGATGATATTTTCACCAATCTGCCTATTTTTGGAAAGTTGACTTATCTGCAACTAAATGAGGTCACCGGTGAAGCTTTGGTGCAATTACTCCACAATTCACCGATTCTTAATACTCTCGTTTTACTCAATGTAAGTTTAGGTACTTTGGTCTTTTTGTTCAAAGAAATTTAAAGTTTTTGTTTATATGTTTATTATATTTTATTTATCATAAAATAATTTAAATGTTATTTAATTCATGGTTCACCGAAATTTCAGGGAGTATCCAACTTAAATAAAGTTGACTTAACTTCTGTAATGGTGCCTCACTGCTTTCTGTCAAGCTTCAAAGTATTTCAATTTAAAGGTTTTAATGCGAACGAGTGTGATCTTTGGCTGGTAAAATTCATGATGGAAAATGCAACAACCTTGGAAAAGATGACGATATATCCGGCATTTTGGATGCGATATGCCGACATTGATTTCGAAAAAGTTAAGGAGAAGATAATGTCATTACCAAAGTGTTCTAGCTTTTGCATAATAGAATTTTTTAATATCGGTAGTTCCTGAAAATTTTCAGAACACTTCCATGAGTATTTGTGCCACATCTATTTAAGATAATTAGTTTTAGTGTATTGAGTTATTACATTATAGCAATGCAAAATATAAAGTGATTTCTCTTGTTTGTTTTGGTTTTCTATTAGAGTTTAAATTATAATGTTATTGTTTTCTGTTGAATATTGCAATTATAAGTTTACTAATAATTGAATTGTATTTTTTTGAGAATTTTTCATCGTTAGTTATAAGGGAGGGGTCACACGTGGAAAGGTACAACGTTTTGCCACCGGACCATGGCAATGCTTTGATCAATATCTAAACGGTAAAAAGATATATCCCTTCGCAAATAGTGACAAAAAAAGAATTGTAACTCTTTTATTACAACTCTTTCTCCAGTAACATTACTAATAATTAAATTGTATTTTCTTGAGAATTTTTCATCGTTAGTTATAAGCGGACAATTCCCTTGAGGGGTATCAATTCCTTAATCTTGAATCGTGCTATAAAGACAATATAGTCGCTATGCAGGGAGATATACATATAATTGATCTAATTAATTATGTTAAAAGAATATCGTGTGCTCTTTGTTTCGCATTTTTCTATCTTTATTATTTTAATTAGGATTGTTGTTTATTTCAATTAGAATTGTTGTTTTATACATATATGTGCAATTCAAATTCTAATTGGAAACCCATCGTAACTTTGTATGAATATTCTTAATTCTAAACATTAAAAATTCTTCAATGAAAATAACAAAATCTGAATTGTAGGTACTTTTCACACAAGTTGTTTTCAGTATTATAATCCTATAATATTATAATATAGGATTGTCTCTATAAAAAAAAATCATAACCTTAAATGCCACAATTTTGTTTTAACATGAGTCTTGACTAGCTACAATGTATAGCCAGTAACGATAGAAATATTACTAGCTACAATGTATGGCCAGTAACGATAGAAACATATAATATGTATAAACCAGATATTTTGGTACGTTTAGCAATTATCAATGCACCATGCAAACTATTTAGCATGTCATGTTCAATTCTAGTGCAATAGTTGATAGCAATTTAAGATGTGTATCGAATCGTTGCAAATAATAATATTGAACTTTTATAATGAAAAAAATATCAGAAATGAATTTTACTTTTAATCTAACATTGATTTCTAATTTAATCATAATTATTGAATTATTACTAGGTTTTCTTTACCAATCTTGCCTTAATTCCTTAGTGACAAAACATTTAATTTCAAAGTTACCCATAATTTCTTAGTGGATTTAAGATTAGAATTAAAGTCAAATGTTTAAGTATTATCTTGTTTATCTATTGTCCTTGCAAATAGCTGAATTGGTTTCACACATCCACATCTATTCCTATATTACAAAGTCGTGAATTCCTCGTCTCAAATATTTGAAAAGATCACTTTCATTTTAAAATACGAATAGTCAATACAACAAATACAAGTTGATTACTAGTTTTCAAATTCTTGATTACTAGTTTTTATTTGACTACTCTCATGGACATGATGATATGTGCATCTACTTCTATATAGTCCATATTTCATACTACTATATTACAACTCTCCTCTTAAAATTTGGTTGTTGTTTTAGATTCATTTGAACGCATTTTTTTTTTTATTTTGTAGGTTTAGCAGTAAGTATTTTTTTAGGACACTTTTTTATATTATTTAATTCGTAGTTTTGGTTATTAATTTTTTTTATATAATTTTAATCTTTTAAATTTTAAAATTTCAGAAATTTAGTCCAATTTTCAATTTCAATTCAAATAATTTGACAATTAAATAAGTTAATTTGGAAGACATGTTATATTTATAATTATTTTTTAACTATTTAAAATATTTTCAATAGATCCAAAGTGTTTATTTTAGATTTTATGAAACCAAACAAATTAAATAAAGAAAAAACAAAATATAAAACTAAAAGTCAATGCAACAAAAATGAGTTGCTTCCTAATTTTGATTTGATTACTCTCATGAGCAAAATGATATGTTTATCTACCTCCCGTAATCCATATTCTATACTACTATATCACAATTCTCCTCACGAAATTTGTTGGTTGTTTTAGATTCATTTGGATACGTTGTTTTGATTTTGTTAGCATGGGAGTATCTCTTTTTTAGAACTCTTTTTATTTTACTTAATTCGTAATTTTAGTCTTTTACTTTTTTAATGTAATTTTAACCTTTCTTAATGTTTTTGAAATTTAACTCTATTTTCAATTTGACTTTCAATTCAGAAGATTGGACATTAAACAAGTTGATTATGAAGAAATATTACATTTATAATTATTTTGTAACTATTTAAATTTTTTAATATATATCACATTTCAAACTTCAATTTCTTATATTTTTTAATATAATCATTGATCTTGATTAATTATTACAAATTATATACGTAAAATTATAAATTTCATTGTCTAATTATGTATATGTTGTATGTCAAGAATGTTGTTTTTGTAGAAGATCATATACTGCATACTAAATATCCAAATGAAAATTTCAATGAGCTTACTTAAACTTAAATATTTCCGTACATTTAAATTTACACAATTGTTTATTTTATGAAATAATTAATATGGGTAAGATGATGAATTTTAAATTTACCATCTCATATGATTTTAACTAATTTTGTAAGTGATCATTGATTTGCTATCTTGCAATGGACTATATAGACTATCTCATAACTAGTGTTTTATTTGTAATTTTTCTTTATTTTAAATTATTGGTCAATACACAATATTTTTTTTAATAATATATCTTTATTTATTATATTAATTTATCTATTTAATAACTTCATTAACTATTATTAACATGTGTATTTTTGTATTGAAATTTATACAATTAATTATTTTATTAATAATTAAACATAACTCATCTCATTTATAATGAGACGACAAAAGTCATTTTCACAATTCTAAAAAATTGTACATGATTTCTAATACATTTTTTAAGGATTAAAAATAAAAATTTTATCTTGAAAAAAGATTTAAACCATAACTTCTAATACATTTTTAAAGTTTTTTTATATTTAAACTACTAATCTAACACTTATTAGCATTTCCATTAATTTTGACATATCTTAGGCAAGTTGTTTGTTGATTGAATTGAGTTGAGTTTGTTTTGTCCTTTACTATTTTTTTCATCGGAAAAATCTGTAAATACTACCATCTAACAATATCCATCGAGTTTGAATTTGAATTTGACACGTAATCCATCCAACAATATCACAGTTTAGCTTAAAACTTAAAAGAAAAATGAATGTAACATTAATGTGTTGCGTGCTTGAGTGAACGTCACATGATATATCCAACTAGCTCCAGTCTCGGTGCTTCTCGTGTCACTGGCTGGCACCGTACACTTTTTATTTTTTGACTGGTTGGTGATTTTTATTTCATTGATATTTTTGAGCAAAAAATGATAATTAAGTCTCATAAAAAATAAAATTTTCTTAATTAAAAAGTTTCAAAAAAATAAATTTACTTAATAAAAAGTCTTAGATATTAATATTTTAAAATTAAAATATATTAATTTTTACTAAATTTAATATATTAGTTTTTAATAATTATATAAAATTTAAAAAATTCACTTTAATTTTTAATTAGAATTTGAACATCTAAATGTGTTAAGTTGACTGCTACTTATGTCATAATTAACTTTTATTTTGCAAATAAAAGATGGTGAATTTTAAATTTACAATCTTATATGATTTTAATAAATTATTTACAGAAAAAATTAATTCACTTATTTCATCTTACCAACCGACTCCTAATGATAAAAGCTACTAAATACATATTTCTAAAAGTTTCACAAGCTGCTATAAGCTTTTATTTCCCCACGGAACCATATAGCATTTTTTCTTTACTAAAAACTGCACTCAAACACTCTGTTTCACAAGCTTCTTCTCACTCAAACAGGTGTCAATTTTCTTTGAAGCTCAAGCTTTTTTTCACTTTGAGGACTCAAACAAGTGTACCAGTTGCTTTTTTAGGTAATGATGAATTCAAAAGATACAACAATGGATGATACAAGAAAACAGGTTCCAATAGAGGAAACAACAGTTATAGAAAGAGATATGATTAGCACATTACATGAAAGCATTCTTGATCACATCCTATCTTTCCTTCCAATCATAGAGACTGTACGCACTTGTGTATTATCAACAAGGTGGATTCATGTTTGGACATTGATAACCAATCTACATTTTGATGACAGTTTTAATTATTTTGATAAGAAGATGGATAAACAACAGTTTGTCAATTTTGTTGAAAAAGTGTTTCTTCATTTTACTAATTCAAGCATCAAAACCTTCTCTCTTTGCTTAACTTGTTATCAATATGACGCATTATTGATAAATGAATGGATCTCTTTTATATTGGAAAGAAGAGTTCAAAAGTTTCACATTCAGTTTGCTGATAAACTTTTCCTTCCTTCAAAATCACTTTTTAGCTGCAATTCTTTAGTAGAATTGGTACTTCAAGGTAGATTTAATCTTACACTTCCCGTTTCGGTTTGTTTGCCAAATCTTGAAAACATTAAGATTTCTGGGATTAAGTTAGTGAGTGATTTTGATTCCTCCAATTATTCAAAAGATATAACCCTTAGTTTTCCAATTCTCAAAGTATTTGAAGCTAGAGGATGTGAATGGTTAACAATGCAAAACATTAGTTTACAAGTACCTCTACTTGAAAGGTTTTCCTTAGCAATATGGAATCATCATTCAAATGAATCATGTAAATCAGCCATCAAGGTTTATAGTTCATGCCTTACTGATTTCTCTTATGAGGGTGATCTCCAACAAGAAATTCTTCTATGTGATTCGTCATCGATACGTGATGCTTCTGTTGTGATTGTTATTGATGAAGACAAAAAGGACAGAATGGAAAAAGTTGGGTTTCAAGCACATAAGCTTCTCAGACAAATCCATGAAGTCCAACGGCTGAAATTATTGTTTTACAAGGTATGATTGGCTTTCATGATACATGAATGACAATAGTATTAGATAAAAAACTTATTTTATGATAATGAAGCTATTTGTGTTTATTAAGCTACTCTGCTATGTAGGTGTAAATTTAAAGATAAATATTTGGATTACTAGTTTCCCCTTTTAAATCTTTAAGCTGTCAAATATATACTTATTGAATTGAATGGATATTAGATTAAGCTTGAAAATCATGTATTGGTGGCTAGATTTCATGGTAAATGTACTCAATTAAATGGTTTTAGTAAAAGGCCAATGATTGTGACCTGTGCCGCTGCATCAAGCTTTTTGATGTATCTGCTACTGCAACATGACTACAATTGAGACTACAACGGAATTTGACTATAATTCTTTTCAATATCAAGATTCACAATGCAACTGCGACCATAATTTAAAACCTTGCTAAATTCTACTTATTTCTACCGTGGTTGATATAATCTAATGCTATAAACTTCAATATTGGATGGTTTACTGATTACGTTCATAGAATCGTTAAAAACTAACACTTTTTTCCTTTCCTATTTTGCATCTAGAATGCAAACTGATAAAAAAACTAAAAATTTGAATAAATTTTTCCTTGTCCAACAGGTTTTAAGGCATGCTAATGATATTTTCACCAATTTGCCTACTTTTGGAAGGTTGACTTATCTGCAACTAAATGAGGTTACTGGTGAAGCTTTGTTGCAATTACTCCACAATTCACCGATTCTTAATACTCTTGTTTTACTCAATGTAAGTTTAGGTACTTCAGTCTTTTGTTCAAAGAAATTCAAAGTTTTTGTTTATATGTTTATTATATTATATTTATCATAAAATGATTTAAATGTTATATAATTCATGATTTACCGAAATTTCAGGGAGTATCTAACTTAAATAAAGTTGACTTAACTTCTGTAATGGTGCCTCACTGCTTTCTGTCAAGCTTCAAAGTATTTCAATTTAAAGGTTTTAATGCGAACGAGCATGATCTTTGTCTAGTTAAATTCGTAATGGAAAATGCAGCAACCTTGGAGAAGATAACGATATCACCTGCGTTTTGGCTGCGATATACAGATATTGGTATGGAGAAAGTTAAGGGGGAGATACTCTCATTACCAAAGTGTTCTAGCTTTTGCATGATAGAATTTTCTGATATATGTAGTTCCTGAAGAATTTCAGAACATGCCAAGATTATTTGTGCCTTGTTTTAGTGTATTGTTTTACTGCATTTTAGAAATGCAATATGTAAGTGGTTTCTCTTTTTTCTGTTGGTTTTCTATTATTGATTTATTTATCATTAGAATGTATTTTTATATTGCAAATAAGCTTAATGATATTTGAATTGCATCTCCACTAGGAAAAATGTAAGAGATGCTGTGTCAGACATATACACTCTTGTCAGACACAACACAACAAGAAACTTAAATTCTAACTGGGACACCATAACTTTGTAGTTTGTATCAGTCAGTATTTGTAGTTTTTTGCATTTAAAATTTTTCAACGTACCAAATGGAAGAATAACACAAGCTAAAATGTAGATGGAGTATATTTGTTTAATTATCTAGGCTGCAGGTATCTTGAATTTCAAAAATTTCTCGTATATGTATATCTGTATTGTATCACACTCGTAACCGAAGTATTGTATCCTAGATTCAGTAAAAAAACAAAACTCAACTTTGAGATTCAGTAGTACTTCCTTGTGGGAAGAATTCAGTAACTCACATTTTATACTACTAATGCTTGTTAATTGTTTATCTTTATCAGAGTAATTTGCATATTCCTAAATTCCTTTCTGCAATGCAAGAAATGAGGCTCAAACCTTGGAGAATGAAAAATTAGGGATCCACAAAGCATTTTAGTTAGTATCAAGTAACATTTAATAAAAGGAATTTAGTTCATCTTTCAAAATTGGCCCAAGTTTCAATAATGTATCTACACATATTCTAAACACTCTTGGCATAACAATACTGCTTAATTGATAGAATATTGCTTTGAATCTTCAAGAACTTTTGCTTCAAATTGAAATTATTGATATAATTTCCATATTACTTTAAGCAAAGTTGTGACATCAATTTTCATATCTCACACTATTGACTTCAGAGGCTCTTTCCTTTCATTTTGTTAATGGTGTGTATATTCACATGTTCCTGCATGACACAATAATAGGAAACAGATTAACCAAAATTTCATGTAACTGAAAAATTATATCATATAGTCATAAAAATAACTAAGCTCTTTTTGCTAATTAATACCTTAACCTAGATTCTTACCTTTGCATCTGCATTCACAAGTTGAACCTTTTTACTGCTAACCATAGTTAGTCATTGGAGAAACTTTGCTGAGATAACTTCACTTTGATCACAGAACTTTCTTCTTTCATATTCAACTATTACCAGCCATTCACATTAAATACTAAAAATTAGAAATAAGCATCATGTTTTGCTTGTGTGCTCCTTTTCTCTTCATTGTTCTGTTCAAGTACTTGATTTATTTAATCCTTCCCCTTCATTCAAACCCAACTAGTTACTTCAACAACCTCATTCCATGTATTGGCCTTAAATAGCACAAACCTTTCAAATATATGTCTCAAAATCTCATTTTAATGTTTTAGAAAACAAATTGGACATTCGTAACACATTTAAAATGTTTCAAGACCGGGGTCTAACACATTTAAACCTTGGAGTACCGAGTTCGACTTCTACTCATAAAAAAATTAAAATGTATATCAAATATATGGCAAGAATCAATGGAATTGAAGAGTGGCCATTCCTAGTGTTAAAAATGAAGAATTTGATTGATTTTGAGGTGTGACTAGAACAGAACAGTGAAGAGTAGAGAAGCAAACATGCAAAACAAGGTGCTGAATTTCATGTACACGTAAAGTGAATGGCTTGTAATAGGTAACTATGTGAAAGAAGATGAAGAAAAAGCTAGTGTGAGATAAATTAAACAAGTTGAATACTTTGAGATATTTATAGAAATAATTAAAGTGAAATTATATGAAAGTAGTAAGAGAAGGGAAATAGAGAAGAAACTCTCTGTTACTTACAGCTCAATTTCCATCCACACACGGTTTCTCCCTCCAGCTCATAACTTATTGTCAATAATGTATTAATGCTGATTCAGCTTCTATACATGCCAATTTGGTAAAGAAAAAATATATTAACTTTTAATCCATAAACTCTTGAATTTGAAGTATTTATATTGTTTCAATAGTTACTTTCTATCTCAATTATTTTTACAATGTATAATTTAACTTTAAAAATATTAGAATTGTATTAATATCACTTGACCAAAATTATAGTTGGAGTCCTTTAGCATGTAGTTGGATGATTGATCATAAAATTCTTACTTAAATGTGATCCAAATCAGTCAATAGTAATTTCTATGCAATTTAACTTCAGTTACTGTTTATGAAAAACTAATAATTTAGTTATGTATTTAATTGTATAGATTACACAATTTATATGAGTAGATGTTGACTACTAAAACACAAATGATTATATAGCTCAATGAATGAAAAGTATTAGACCTATGTTGTGCGAGACACATGGGAGGATCCAAGTCCACACATGAGATAGTTGTGTGTGAGCATGCTTACTGATAGTCCCTTAAAATCTCAAATAAGGTCACATGTATATATGCGAAGGAAGTCCAATAAACCAAGAGTAGACCAAGCTAACTTAAAATAGCTTCAATAAGTACTTCTTTAATAAGTTCAGCATAAAATTTATTATAATAAATTGTATTGAAAGGAAAAAAACTATAATATATTTAAAGTGCTACTTCAACGGAAAGAGTTTAATATTTTAATTTCAAAATATTGAATTTAAATCTCCCTAGAGACAATTGTAAAATAGCTACTGGTGCTACTTTAGCTAATAATTTTTTTTTCACTTTCTTATTTTTTTTAAAAGACTATCATATTTTTTGTGTCAAAATTGTCTCGCTAAAAGACATATCCTAAAGAGATCTTAACATGTCAAACACATAGGTTCCTGTGAGCTAAATTTTTAACTTGTTTGAATACAACTTGTTATATTTTTTTAATTCTCTCACGTCCATTTTTAGCTAGTCAGAATCTTGACGACTAAGAAACCATATCCCCCATCATTGTTGGGAAAGGGTTAGTATCAATAGTTATCTTAGCAATCCATTTGTTGGCTAAATTTGAATATACTTTCTTTTATAGTCTTTTGGATGACCTTTCTAAATACTATGTAGTTAGTCGTGCAGTGTTTATAGGAATTGTGCCATTTCCCATATCTTTTGTCTTTAATCTCCTCAAGTGCAAGAAATTTGTTATTTCAAAAGTCGAATTTGCTTATTTTTAAGCAGATAGTCAAAAATATGTTAAACTTTGATAATTTCAAAGGCATTTTTGGTTTTACCTTATGTAGAACTAGTGTCATTTCCTTTAAAAGGCCTTAGGGCAGGACACAAGCAAACTTTTTTCTCTGAGGATCTCAACAACCATTATGTCTGCCATGGGTTCGGTTGACATGTCATTTTAAGAATCCTCCATATCATTGATGGAGACCAAATGTTGGTCTTTACCCTTGGTAGCATGTTGCTTCTCGCTTTCTAAAATGAATTGCTCTATCACTACAAGAAAAAAATCCATATAGTTAGGGCTAGGGCCTTTAAGCCCTCACAAGGTTTTTCTAAGTATTTTTCGAGGGTCATAACCATAGGAAAATGGTCAATTTATTTTTCAAGAGCCAAAGCCCTAGAAAAATATGGCATTTTATGGTTGTGAGGATTAAAGCCACGAGTTTCTACTTAATTAAAATGTTGTTAGGGCTAAAGCTAGCCCTCATTAAAGCACACATAGACTCCATATTCCGAGGGCTGGAGCCCTCACTATCAGGTAGAGAACGTTTTCCCCATTGCTCTATTCTCTTTTTGTGTTTCCCCATTGCTACTTTTGGTTTAGCTATGCAATATTTCTCATTGTAGTTGCTAGTACCATTAGAGTGTTTAATAAAGGGGATTGTTAATCCATGTATGTTCTTCAATATAACCCTTAATTGATCTTGGTACACCTAGACCTATCAGGGATGGCATTGGTACATCAAGTCCTAACAAGTATGTTGTTGTGTTAGCTGAGCTAGATAGGTAACTTATTTATGGTTGCTGAGTCGAATAACCAATAACTGATTTTGTTGTTCCTACTTTAAGGCCTAGAGTTTATCCTCCAGCATAAGATATGTTGTTCGCCTACAAAGTGTTTCTGTAAGGTGAAACTTGGGGCAAACTAATTGGCATATCGCTTCAGGTGGTCCTACCATTGTAGTGATCGACTGATTTCAAAACCAACACTTGCCTAACCTTGGTACCTTTGAGGTCCCCAATTATTAGAGGTGACCAAATGATCACCAGAATTGGCCCTTTTCCCCTCCAATTCTCTGACTTGTTGAACCTTATTACAAACCATGACTTCAACAATGGTAACTAACTATTGAGAGACTTGATACATGATGGCATGTATACCTATGTTAAAATGCTATTTGATGAAGGACGCCATCATTACTATTGTTTATTCAGGTGTTTCAATAAAAGAATTAGCAGCTTCATTAGGAGGAACACAAAAGCTTGCATTTTTAAGGATGTTGGTGGATCATTAGGTTGTTGTTGACCAAACCTTTACCAGGACATAAGTTTATATGTCAATTATGATTGTGACCTGGAGAATTTAACCTCTTAGTAATGTTGGTTGTAGTGTTCTATTGGACATGCCAAATTTGTTATCCAAATTAAAAGTAGTCGATAAATTGGCTAATAACTCTTAGACTTTGATTTGTTTTTGCTACAAACGACACTGAGGAAGGAGTTATATTCCTCAAATGTGGGTTCCTTAACTCCTCTAAAGAGTCTTAAGTACGATGTTTGATTTTTGTGAGTGATTTAAGATAAAATTGAATAAGTAAAATAAACATAAATGTAATGGATAAAAATAATACGAAAATAGACTTCTTGGATTGATTGTGTGTGTAAAAATGGAAAGTGAATGAGGTATTTAGAGACAAAGTTGATTCTATTGGCCAATGCATAGTGTCCTACAAAATTCACTCTAATCTTTTGTCTCATTCGACTTTTTTTGCGAGTAATGCAAGTTTTCTTCCCACTATTGGATATATATGCCCCCCATGATGGCATGTGTTCCTCTATTTTCATGGCAATTGAGTTTTAGTTATCCCTGAACGCATTTTTTTCCCATGTCATCTATTTTCAAATGTAGTTGCTCATGATTAGTGGCGTCATAAATGCAAGACATGAACTTTAATGCATAATTGTGATTGTGCATGTGTTTGAAGTGTTTTATTGAAAATCGTAATATCCTTGTAAACCTTCATGATACTAAGAAAGACTCACCTAAATCATATATGTCGAGTTGTTATCAACTCGAATGAACCCTAATTCGGCTAACATGAATTCAACTATGCTAAATTCGTCGTGCTTAGCCTACTACTTATAAAACTCTTGGTGTAAACAATACAAAAGTGATAATATGTTTTTTTTATGGATAAAAGTGTCAATCTTTTGTCTCAAAAACATAATGTGTTTTTTATAAAAAGGTGCAGCATCAATGTCCTTGCTCATAGTTCATCACTCTAGAGATTGATCAATATGTTGTTTGCTTGTTTGAGCCTTTAGCTAGACTTTTTAGGCTTGAGTATTATTTTGAGTAGTCTTGATATGTGTTTATCTTAAGGTCTTGACTCTAAAAAATGATTCTTTTTACTTCTGCTTATAAATGAAATAACCATAATGATCTTGATAATAAACTAGAATGATCTTCGTTTTTCCAGACTTCTGTTTTTAATTAACCAGAATGATCTTCGTTTTACAAGAATGATCCTTTGATAAACTATAATGATCCTTTGATCAACCATAATGATCTTGCCATCAATTTTCAATTTAGTTAAGACATGATTTGCTTTGATTTATAACATGGTGTGATCATTGATTATTGCATGAATGTATTTGATCACCTTCTTCATGAAGATGCTATCTTGAATATGTAATAATCATTCTCTCGAATGATTGATGCATAATATATTCTTTTTGAGATTCTTTCATTAATGAGTAGATACTTATGTACTTTGATGATGTGAATGACTTCTTACTTGTTCACTTATTTAATTCATGTTCCTTAAATAAAACTTAAGTGCAATCATTAGTAGACACTACGCGAAAAATAGGATTTTACAGCGCTTTTTTTAACCCATTTACAATGCTTTTTTTTTTAAAAAAAAAATACGTGGAATCGAGCGCTGTAAAAGATATAACAGCGCTTTTAAAAAAGCGCTATAAAACATGTAGATATAATGCGCGCTTGTTATGCACATTTTAAAGCGCTTTCTCAAACAAGCGCTGTAAAATGCGCACATAATATGTGCGCTTGTTATGCACATTTTACAGTGTTTTTTCAAAAAAGCGTTGTAAAAGGCAGACCCATAATTCATATATTGGGTGCACATTTTACAGCGCTTTTTCAAAAAAACGCTGTAAAATGCAGACTCATAATTCATATATTGGGTGCACATTTTACAACACTTTTTCAAATAAGCGCTGTAATAGGTTCACCCAACATATGAATTACAAGTGCATATTTTACAACGCTTATTTGAAAAAGCGCTGTAAAATGTGTTTCTTTTTTTTTTTAAATGTTGTAAATTAAAATTTTGAAAAGCGCTTTTTATGGCATTTTTTTAGAAAGCGCTGCCTTTTATCTTTTTATCCAAAATTATTTTGATCCATAATCAGTTCACAATTAGTTCACAATCAGTACACACAACATCAAAACATATTCAAATACCATAAGGAGTTCACACAATCAAATACCAGAATGTGTAACTTAATTAACATATATGTAACTCTGTTATGTAATTTACAACCTAATTAACTACATTCAGATACATATCTATAACCAAATTTACAACGTAATTAACTACATATACATTGAACATAATTTACAACCTAATTACTACATATTTATATGCATGTTCATATATTGTGTCCTATGATCATATACGTATAATAACTAATAGAATATACAGAATATGCACTAGCTACCATATAATATATAATTACGTACCCTGAATTATATGGTGCGAAGAACAATTTATCATTTTCTATATTTCCTAATAACATATCTACAATGTAATTCTTTACATTTCCTGGATCGAGTTTGCACATCGACAGCTTATGCGGAGACAAGAATGAGTATTTATTTGACAATTTGCGCGTGCACATGACATTCTCATACAAAAACCTTCAATGAAAATTTTAAACTAAATTAATTACGAATACATTTAATTAATTACCAATAAATGCAATTAAAAATATTTTTTACCTTATGTACAAGCTCATGACAATAGCACTAAGCTCTTTATGGTTGAGAAGTTCGTAAATGTGCTCCTTTTCTAGAAATTCATCATACTCATCTCCGAATATAGCTTTATTCATGGGTATGATGCGCGAATCGTCGTTGCTGCCCATGTTCCGTTTTACTTCGATGTCAAGACACGCCCCGTATTTAGCAAGACATGGCTAACTTATTTTAGGAGTAGCAACAGTAGCGATCGATTTTCCCTGATCCAGTTTTCTTGTTGCAACTTTGGCAGCTTTATTAACCTCCAACCTTTGTAGTTTGTCAGCTCTATTACCCTCCAATTTTTGAGGTTTGCTGGCTTTTTTTGGCTGTACGGGTGGTTTATTTAATTGGATCTACAAAAATGAGGTTAAATGTTACTTTATTGAATCTTAAAAAATAACAAACCTTAGGGAATAAATGTGACAAACCTTTTCGGGAGATGTAACTGATTTGTTTCTGGGAAACCTTTTATCATTCCCTTTAGGCTTTTTCATCATCTAAATATAAATGTGAAATTAAAGTTAGGAGCAGAAAAAAATCAACAATTAAATATACATATCAATTAAACATACATTTCAATTAATTAAATATAATTTATAACAGCGTTTGACAAAAAAGCGTTGTAAAAGGCTCCGTTATTTTTAAAATATATTTAACAGCGCTTGTATTTAGCAAGCGTTGTAAAAGGTGCGCTGTTAAATGTTATTTTTGGCGTAGTGAGATCATCATTCATAAAACTTAATCATTTATTTTATAAGATTTGTTTTCATTAAAACAAATATCAAAAAGATTTTTATCTTAATAGTTAATTATTTTGATATAGAATTTATGCCAATTTATTAAAAATATATACTTCTTCACATATAGAAAGATATTTGAATGAAGTCAAGCATATACTTTGTTATCTTAGAAAACATATGAGTTTGTTTTATTCCAAAGTACCAAAACTATAGTTAATTGGTTATGCATATGTATGTTGTTTATCAGATTCTCATAATAGTAGATCACAAACATGTTACTTGTTTACATGTGGTAGTACAATTATTTCATGGAGATATGTAAAACAAATCATAACAACAACATTATCAAAGAGGCTTGTGGAAGGAAAATAGATGCAACAATCATTTATGAAGATAATACTTGATGCATTGTTCAATTGAAAAAAAGGTATATTAAAGGAGATATAACAAATCACATTTCTTGTATAAAAAAAAAACACATTTCTCAAAAATTCTTTTTCATTCATGATCTTTAATAAAATTGTGATATAAACATTCAATAAATTTATAGTTGTGGTAATCTTGCATATCTTTTCACAAAGTCACTTCCAAGTGGTACAAAAAATTAATTTCTATTGAGAGAGTAAAATAATATGTTATGCAATTTTTATAAATATTAATATTCAAAATACACTCAAAAAGTTACACCAATGACATTATATTATTTAGTGTCTGTTTATTAAAATTTTTACAAAAAACTAAAATTTAAAAATAATTTATAATTTATTTCAAATGATTTCGCTCATTTGAGTAGTTTATTATTAAAAAAAAAATAATCTTTTATAATTAATTTTTTAAATGATTTTTATTGGTTTCCACAAACAAAAAAACAGCTTGAGTGCAATGTACATATTAATGAAGTGGAGTTCTTGAAAAAGAAAGAAAAAAATATATGAAAAATAAAGAAAGAAAAGATTCTTAACTTTTACACCCAAAGTATTTTACCCCTATTAAATAGGGGAAGAATCTAAAATCTCAAAAGGTACGGTTAAAAAATTGGAAGGTTCAGTTTTCACACAGACACGTGTTTAATTAAGTTCTCGTTCCCGGCGGCACCGTTAACCCCAGTTTCCATTTCCGGCGCCGCATCTCTTTTCTGAGGTAAGAAGTCGCCGCCATTCTTTTTTCTTTCTTTCTTTCTTTCTTTCCTTCTTTCTTCCGTGTCCCCGTTTCTTTCTTTGATTCCACGAAAATGAAGTCATAATCTCTTATGTTTGAATCTATTTCCATCAAAATGAAGTATTGTTACTGTTTCTATGTGTATCTGTATTTTTCTTTTTGAATGTTCTAATGCTCTATGTTCTTCTTTAAATGATAATTGATACTATTACTTTTACTAGTTTAATGATTTTACTTTTATTATTTAAATACTGATGTAATTATGAAATACTGCTGAACCTATTCACATTCTATTCAGTATGTATCTATGCTTCATAGGTTCAGTTGCTGATTAAAACCCCTTAGTTTTACATTTTATCTTATCTTATTAATTTAAGTAGTCCAACTTTAACTGATAGAGATACATATTCCCCTGCATGTTAGTATTCAAGAAAATAAATTAGAAAGCCTCATACTCATTTTACAAATGTATATTTCGTGTTAAAAATGTTATGTCTGTAACCAATTTGCAAGTGTTAGTAATATGACTCTTGCACAACGGAAAGAATCTGAGTTCTAATCCTATAGTCGCCAACCTCCTACAAAAATATCGGATGTTCCATCAATGATTAGCTCCCTAGTGGGGGTTCTAAAGCATCTAAGTTGTAGCCTGTAAGCATACACTATTGGCATATTGGGGATTAAAGATCCTAATTGTGGTTTATTAACATAAAACAATGATATGTGTATGTATAGTGCTTGACAGTTTATCTCATTCTATTTGCAGGAACTTGCTATTAACATGGACTTGCGTGTTGTTAATGCATTTGGTAGACATGTTGATGCACCTTCTCTGAACCACAAAGACATGATAAGCGACCTACCTGATTACATTATTGGTTCTATACTTTCGTTTCTTCCTACTAAAGATGCCGTTCATACTAGTGTTCTATCAAAGAGGTGGAAAAACCTATGGAAATTTGTCACAGAACTTAGTTTTCAAGATAGAAACGATTGGCCTCACAGAAAGTTTAAAAAAACACACTTTTTACACTTTGTATATAGGACACTAATTCATCTGAGTAGTTCAACAATCCATAGTTTTTCTCTTTCTGTTTACTATAACTATGATCTTTCCCATATTAACGAATGGATTTCTTTGATTTCTGATCTCCAAGTCAAAAAGATTTGTTTCGAGTCACAGATAAAACAGTGCGACTTTCCCTCCAATGCCCTTATCAAATGCCAGTCTTTAGAGGAATTGGTTCTGAAAAATTGTATTATCACTTTTCCTCCCTTTATTAGTCTTTCATCCCTCACAGCTCTTAAATTGTCTGTAGTCACACTTACCTGTCACGGCCTGAATAACTCGAATGAACCGATAGATTTAACACTTGCATTTCCAGTTCTTAGAAAGTTTGAGATAGAAAGATGTGCATGGTTAAGTGTTAAGAGTGTCACTTTACATGTGCCTCTACTTGAAGTTGTTTCAATGGACTGTAAATTTGTGAGGTTAAATACTGAATTTAAGTTTTGTGCTTCGCATCTTACAGATTTTATGTATAGTGGTCCTTTTTTTTCAAAGACCATTTGGATAGAAGCAGCATGCATTGTTTCTGCTGATATTACTATATATGATGGTTCACATACAAGTTTGCAAGAATCGATGCATTTTGTTAGTAAGCTTCTCAATATTAATGCAGCAAGTCTAAAGCTTTGTTGTCATGAAAAGAAGGTACGTTTTGTTTCTTCACTCTTTTCTTTCTTTGTTATTTTGTTTAATTGCAAGTTTTAAACAAATTTTTTAGTATCTGCATTATCCATCCCTCAAAAAGAAAAATTATCTGCATTATGGAAGTATATATCCATGGGTATCCATGATTAATTGTTTTAAAAACTTCAAAATTTCATATTATGAAATTGTTTTTAAAACTTTGGTTGTAATGTATAAAAGAAATGCTTTACTTTTCGGTAAACAGGAGCCTAAAATTATTTATTTGGTCTTCAGATTGATAAATAATTATTCGACTTGATATTACAAATTTGGACAAAAGAAAACAACCTCCTTGAAACTAAAATATTTCAAAAAACAAAAACATGTGAATATATAATCTAAAATACTTGGGAAACAAGTAAACAAGATTTGTCCTTCAAACTGTCTTAAATTAGCCTTCATAAATCGCTAGTCAACCGTAGTAGCATCAATGTAAGAAAACTTTCTTTGCAGCTGCTGCTGTTTCAGCAATTTTTGATTAAATGAAGATGTCTTAAGCAAATTCTGTCTCTTGAACACTAAATGTTTATTTTATTCTACATGCAAACTAAGCATCAGCAACCTAGTTCAAATAAGCATATTTAACTTCTTGTTTCATTCTTTGACTCAGTTAGTTCAAGGCAAAATGGTATGTAGTTTGTAGGTTTATAATTCATTGAAATTTTATTTCAACACAATGAATGAGGAAAATAAAAGGTCAACTTTTTAGTAGTGTTGTTATTTGTGTTATTGTTGAGTCTAGGGTGTTATAGAAGCTTCACATCTAACTAGTTTGTTGTGAGCATGTGTTTGGGAAATGGATTCCCTGCAGTCAGAGTGATCAAGAAATTTTGTTTTAACTTTCAATCATTTCATCTCTTTTTTGTGGCTAAGATTTTCTTGACTATGCAAATTTAAGATTTTCTTACTACAAGGAAGCCCGATCCATGTGTTTGATTATGAATTTTTTTTAGTTCATCATTATATTCTTGTCCTTTAATGTGTCTTCATATATCATCCTAACACAAACTTTTTTTTGTCGACAAGGTACTTGCACGAGTGAAACGTTCTTTCAATCACATTCCTAAATTTCAAATATTGCGTCATCTGGATTTAGACTATGCAACTGGTGATTTTGTGTTTGGATTACTTTTAAAATCACCACATTTGGAGACTCTTGTTTTAAAAATGGTTTGTGATTGATGATCTTCACGTCTCACAAGATTTGCTCATAGATAAATATAGGCTTACTTTTAATAATTTGTTCTTTATAGTTTTTCTTAAAAAGTTATCGTTCAATTTGTCATTTTCTTAAACATTAGTTTAGTAAACTTATATTCTAGATTTTCCTATAAATATTTAGTTTTAAATATTTAAGTGAAAACCAGATATCTTTCTATGTTTAATAATTTTAGTGAAATATTGAACACTAAGAAAAGTATTTTTTTCTCTCGTTTTCTTGGCACAAAGTATTTTGATATTCTTTTAGTAATTTTTTTAAAACAAATCTTTAAATTTTTGTACAACTTTAGTGATCAGCTTCACTTCAGCAATATAATAAATTTATAATTTTTGAATGATCATCAGGTACAAGGTGACTGGCGGCTTGATTTTTCTGTTATGCCGGATTGTTTATTTACCACCCTTAAAGTGGTAAAATTTGAAAGATTTGCTGGTACTCCTCATGAGTTAAGTTTTGCTAAATATGTGATGGAAAATGCTCTAGCCTTAGAGAAAATTACTTTCTGTTCTTCTAAGTTGTTTGACTCGAATAAGGGGGAAAAACTTAGAGAAAAGATCTTTTCATACAAGAAGTGGTTTAGTTCAGCAGTTATAGAATTTTCACATGGTACTTAAGTTTTTTAAGAGTGTTAGAAATGCAATGATGGTTCTTGTTTATTATTGCATTTGAAAATTTGAGTGGGAGAATGTACCAAAACTGTATACAATTTTAATAAAATAATTATTTTACATATTTTGTTTATTTCGTACTCGGAACTTTTCAATTTTATCTAATCTTTAATTTTAACATTTAATAAGCTTTAGTTATAAATTCAATTTTTGTTTACATCTTAGGTATCTTCAATTTTTGAAGATAAACAATAAAAACAGAGATAGAGAATTTAAATAATATAATTAAAACATAAGAATATAATATAGAAAAATCAAAGAAAAATGACTGTGTTATAATGACAATGAGACAATAAATTATGTGAATTTTTTTAGAATACATATGATTCTTTTAAACGATTTTGACTCAAATATACTCACGCTTTTCACAACAAATAATTGAACTACATTTCACTACACTCTAACACTAGAGTATAAGAGAAAGAAACATAATCAAATACAAACTTAAATTATTTTTTACTAGTGTACTGTATAATGAAGAATTAGAGCTATATATATAGGTTTGACTTCCTCTTTCCTTTACAAAAATGAATAATGTGATTCTATTTCAACATATATAATTTTAATCAACTCCAATAGTCTCCACCTAGATTGAAAATAATATATCTTTTGCTTCTGTTGTCTATACTGACAATCATAGTTCAAAAAAACTATCATACTTCAACAAAAAAAAATATGTTTTAGTTGAAGCTAAACGACTCTACAAATTTCTATTTGAAGCTAAACCACTTAAATAATTTTCATTGAAGTTAAAATACACCTAGAATTTTTACTTAAAGTTAAGACACTTGAATAATTTCTTTTACATGTCAAAAACAAAGGTGATAATTTATGGTTTAACTTTCATGTTGACTTTCTTAGGAGGTTCTTCTACAATCAATAAAATATACAACACACCTTGCATCAATGCCTCCCAGTGTCCATGTGTAATCCTGATCATATAAGCACACATCCTTTGCTTGAATTTTACACGACAAATGAAGTGTGTTAGACTAGCAAGTTTGTTAATGGAAGATTGTGATGGTTTTTGTTTCTCATTGCGGCAGGAGGTTTGAATGTCATGTTATCCTCCATAGTAAATTTGGGATTGTTTCTATGGTTTTCAAATGGGTTGATGATCCAAAATTTAGGGCATCTCATATGTAATTTGTTGAGGATACATTGATTATAGGTGACAAAAGATGGAGACATATTAGAGCTATTAAGGCAATGTTGCTATTTTTTAGCTGATATTAGGATTAAAGGTGACTTTTCATAAAAGTTTGTTTTTTGGTCATAATATAAATAGATCTTAGCTTTAGGAAACTGCAAGTACGCTTGGTTGGTTGTAAGATTGTCACAACTTTGTTTAAATATTTGAGGTTTTCTGTTAGTGATAATCCTCAAAGGTTGGTGTTATGGAATTCTATTGTCGATTCTCTTCTCTCCATTGTGTAGTAAACCTTCCAATATGCTCCATAGTTGATTTGCCATCTGCCATAAAAGGTGTCAAAATTAGGAGTTTTATAACCTCTAAACAGAGATACCAATCTATCCATCAACTCAAAATAAGACTTCCTTTACATAAGTTTATCCATAGTTTCAACTGTATCCCAATGTATCTATTAGTTCTGTCAACTAAAAGGTTGAGATCCAACAACTGCTCACCTGGAGGTCTGGCCTCGGCTGTTGTTGGCTGGCACTATATATTCTCTAGGGAGTTCCAGAGACCATGAAGAGGTGGATCTTATGATGTGTTTCCCCATTGCTACTTTTTGTTTAGCTATGCATGATTTTTTATTGTAGTTCCTAGTACCATTAATGTTTAATAAAGTGGATTGGTGATCCATGTATGCTCTTCAATATCAGGGATGGAACTGGTACATCAAGTCCTAACAAGTATGTTGTTGTGTTAGCTGAGCTAGATAGGTAACTTATTCATGGTTGCTAAGTCGAATAACCAACAACTTAGTTTTGTTGTTCCTGCTTTTAGGCCTAGAGTTTATCCTCCAACATAAGATATGTTGTTCACCTGCAAAGTGTTTCTGTAAGGTGAAACTTGGGGCAAACTAATTGGCTTATCGCTTCAGGTGGTCCAACCATTGTAGTGATCGACTGACTTTCAATACCAACACTTGTCTGACCTTGGTACCTTTGAGGTCCCCAATTATTAGAGGTGATAGAATGATCACCTGAATTGGCCCTTTTCCCCTCCAATTCTCTGACTTATTGAACCTCATTAAAAACCATGAGTTCAACAATGGTAACTAACTATTGAGAGACTTGATACATGATGGCATGTATACCTATGTTAAAATGCTATTTGATGAAGGACGCCATCATTACTATTGTTTATTAGGGTGTTTCAATAAAAGAATTAGCAACTTCATTAGGATGAACACAAAAGCTTGCATTTCTAAGGATTTTGGTGGACCATTAAATTGATGTTGACCTAACCTTTACCAGGACGTAACTTTATACGTCAATTATAATTGTGACCCAGAGAACTGAACCTCCCAATAATGTTGGTTGTAGTGTTCTATTGAACATGCCAAATTTGTGATCCAAATTAAAAGTAGTTGATAAATTGGTTAATAACTCTTAAACTTTGATTTGTTTTTGCTTCAAACGACACTGAGGAAGGAACTATATTCCTCAATTGTGGATTCCTTGACTCCTCTAAAGAGTCTTAAGTACGATGTTTGATTTTTGTGAGTGATCTAAGATAAAATTGAATAAGTAAAATAAACAGAAATGTAATGGATAAAAATAATACGAAAATAGACTTCTTGGATTGATTGTGTGTAACAATGGAAAGTGAATGAGGTATTTAGAGACAAAGTTGATTCTATTGGCCAATGCTTAGTGTCCTACAAAATTCACTCCGATCTTTGATCTCATTTGACTTTTTTTGCGAGTAATGCAAGTTTTCTTCCCACTATTGGATATACATGCCCCCATGATGGCATGTGTTCCTCTATTTTCATGGCAATTGAGTTTCAAATACCCCTGCTCGCATTTTTTTCCACATCGTCTATTTGCAAATGTAGTCGCTCATGGTTAATGGCGTCATAAATACAAGACATGAGCTTTAATGCATAATTGTGATTGTTCATGTGTTTGAAGTGTTTTATTGAAAACCGTAATATCCTTGTAAACTTTCGTGATACTAAAAAAGACTCATGTGTTTGTGTGTTTAAATAATTAAAGATAAGGATAGAAAAATCACACACAAAAAGTATACTAGTTCACCCAATCGGGCTAGTTCAGACCACACTACTGTAAGATTTTTACTATGTGCTTTAGAACCAGAATGTTCTCCTTCACACTTTTTCTCTTGATCACGCATTGATCAATTAAAATCTCCACCTTTCAACCTTGAAAGGATTTTTACAACTACAGTTAATCTAACATCAAAGATAAATTTGAGTTATAAATGATATATATGATAAAAGTGTTTGGGATCTTGAAACTTCTCAACACTTGTTTGAAATAAAATAATGATAAACTCAATAAATGATGATCCACAAATATAGTAAAGAAAGCTAAAATTTGCTTAAAGAGTTTTTGACTTGTTATTACTTGAACAAGTGTTGGTAGATTTGTAAATTGAACTCTTGCCTTCATTTTCCAATTGATCTTCAATTTATAGATGATAGAAGACTTTGAATATTCAATTTAAACTAAATATAATCATTGAACACAATTCCAAAGTGTCAGATCTATTTTAAAAAAATTAAACATACGTTTATATTGTTGTCTAGAAGGTTCTTGACAAACGAAAAAATGTTCTTGCTTTTGAGTTTAATGGAAAACGTGAATGAGTGAGTGAATGAACTGTGAAATGTCAGTTTGGTACTCTTTTCAATCAGAATTATGTAAAGCTTTCTACATAGTATTGTAAGTACAATGTACTTGTGTACTTGCTCAGAATTCATCAATTTGGAGATCAATCTTGAGGCTACTTTCCTCCTTCTGGAATTCAGCTCGAGTTTTGGACTTCACCAATGATTTGAACAGTCTTGATACTCTTTAAATTGTAGTTTGGACTGTAGAAAATGATCTGTTTTAATTATCATTAAAAGAGAATAATCATAATGTTCTTTTGTAAGACCACAGCGTTCTTAGTTTTGTGCTGTATGAAAAACATGGATGAGTGGTTTTGTAGTTGTCTAGTGTTAGTCATTTGTGAAAAACATGATGTGCTTTATGTAAAAAGGTGTAACAACAATGTCCTTGCTCATAGCTCATCAATCTAGAGATTGATCTAGATGTTGTTTGCTTGTTTGGGCCTTTAGTTAGACTTTTTGGGCTTGAGTATTATTTTGAGTAGTCTTGGCATGTGTTTATCTTATAGTCTTGACTTTGGAAAATGATTTATTTTACTTCTACCTATAAATGAAATAACCAGAATGATCTTGATAATAAACTAGAATGATATTCCACTACAAGAAAAACTGTTATTATCTACGACAAATTTTGTCTTTTACCTATAAAAAGTCTGTAGGTATCGTACTCACAGGTTACCCACGGACACGTTTCTGCTGTAGGAATATATTTACCCACGGAAAATCCTTGAATAACATTCATTACATTTCCGTGGATAACGTCGATTCGTAAATAATGTTACCGATGTTTATTCCGTGGGTAATTTCAAGTCTGAAAAGAAAACAATTATCCAAAAATGGCATGAATAATTGTAATCGAAGGCATTGTCGTGGGTAACATCAAAATAGGAAATTGAACATCTAAATAAAACTAAACCACATCATAACTAAAACAAATTAACTCTAACTTAAGGTCGCCGATTGCATAAAAGACTCTAACTCAAATTAACTTTAAATCTAACTCAAACAAATTAGGCATAAAAGACTCTAACTCAAATTAACTTTAACTCTAACTCAAACAAATTATGCATAGAAAACTCTAACTCAAATTAACTTTAACTCTAACTCAAACAAATTATGCATAGAAAACTCTAACTCAAATTAACTTTAACTCTAACTCAAAGAAATTATACATAAAAGACTCTAACTTAAGGTCTCCTAATGAGGTTTTGTATACAATACTTAGCACCAATTCACAAATATAACATAGAGTCACATCAAATTGTAAATATTAAACACAACAGGCACAAAAAGTTACATCAACATCAAATAATGAACAATCTAGTGATGATCCTTCGTAGATTAAAAAGCAACATAGAAACACACGAGTGATGGATCCACAGTGGAGAAGAAATTTACTTAACAGAGTCTCCACTCTCCTCAATGGATTAGAATAGACAGAAAACAGAACTCAGCCTTCAAAAGAACTATATTAAACAGAAAAACAACATCAAATGAAAGCATATTCGAAAGCTTGAGAGTAGAAAGATGAGAAGCATAACACACATCAAAATATTATTTCTTGTTCAAGGAAGGCTCAAGAAAAAATATGGAGTTGCTCAATTAACCGCTCAGGTTCGACATGAATGCCGAAGTATCATCAAACACTCAAAGAATGTGATCAATAAACTGAGGTCTCATCATAGCAACACAACATGGAAAACAATCTAAAACAATGGCACAACAAATAAACACAAACAACGACAAGATTGAGAGCTAGAAAGATGAGAATCACAACAGAAAAAAAAGTTATATTTTTTATACATGAATCTAACAAACTCACAAGTCACAATCACGAAGCTAGTTTGAAAAAACAGAACTAAACAGATTACAAACACTAAAAGGCAGCGGAGTTTCAAATGACTTTCAATTATACTTATCCATCAAAAATTACACTGACTCAATTTTCCACAAGTGAAAAGAAAAGCAATAAGTTTTCACAATGTGAAGTATGAACCAATTTATAGGTGCTATATCTTTGAGTAATACCAACATTTCAATCACCCATTGCATAACACCTATCAAAAATAATTGGAAAACTGAAAACTAGTTCAGTTATAAATCAGAATAAAATAGTTGTTTTACAGTATTGCAGCTCAGTTCACATCCAAGTCATTCACTTTAAAAGAGAAATAGAAAAGAAAAAGAAACCAAAAATTAAAACAATGAAAACTAAGAGTTGCTCAGTTAACCGCTCAGGTTCGACGTGAATGTCAAAGTATCACCAAGCACTCTACGAATGTCATCAATAAACTGAAGTTTTGTATACAATACTTAGCCTAATGAGGTTTTGTATACAATACTTAAGATTTTGAAGTGCATTGGCAGCAACATAACATAGTGAGAAAGAAAAAATTAAAAAAAAAATAGAAAGAAAAAGAAAACTAATTAATCAATACTTCCATAATTTGAAAGCATACTATCTATCAATACTTCCATAATTTGACTCCATGTTTTTCAACAAAAGCATCCTTATAATCGACACAGAGCTTCATCCAATTAGTCTTGTTATAAATAGCAGAACAATCAGGGAGAGAATGATTATGGTAGTTCAATAGATACAACCATGTCAAGAAGTATAGCCATGAAGGAAATGAGAAGAAAGTCACATGAGAGCAAAATATTCAACCCTAAAAACATAAACCTCGTTCCTTATCCTCCTTCAAGACATCTAATGTCTAAATTGAATAATTAAGAGATGTCCTTTAATCCATATTCTACGGGGACACACAATGCCCCCACATGAAACCAAAAGCTTATTCAAACAAATCGTGGAATATAACACCAAATGATTCAAAAAATAATTATATGTTGGTATTGACACACAAATATGATCATGTTCCACTCACTCATCTAATAAGTATCCGTAACGTTGTCATGCTAAGGCTCATACATGGACTTCTAATATGCAAAAGGAAACTTGGTACAATAAAGCTCCCCTAATGGCAAGTACTAGGATATCTGTTGTGAATCTATTGAAAGGAGCCTTATCTTACATTTGCAAAAGGCTAATTCCACAAAGTACTGAGTTTTCATAAAAACTTGATTTCTAACTTTAGATTGTAATAATAAGATAGAGTTTTAGTCACCATGGATAAAGCATGAGATGGAACGTGGATGATTATGTAGTTAGAAACCATAATTCAAGAAAATTTGAAATCAATCAATACTAACAGTTTTTAAAATCGTATAAACACACAACAGAAAAGGGAGATACATAAAGAAAAGTTATATATATAGCTGCGGTTTTTGGACACGGCGGCAAGGGACGACGATGCGCGAGAGACGGTGGAATGATTTAAAATCTATTTTAATTTAAACACTAAAAATAAAATATACCGAAACATCAACACTTAAAAAAAGAATCATTGTGTTACCATTCAATGTGAACCTTCAGCACCCCAAAAAATAGCAATGAACAATTCACACAAAAAAGGGGATATAAAAGAAACAATATAACTTTACCACTGAAATAAAGTAGAAATTTTAAAAGCTAACACGACATAATTAAAATAAAGGTAAAACAAACAACATAGATTTTATCATGGTGGAATCAGGAAAATTGAAATACTTAGACATTCATAGATGTACTTGGCAACCATAATTCGAGAAAAATTGAAATCTATAAATTCTAACAGCATAAAATCGAGATACTCACAAAAGAAAGATACGGATTGAAAGTGGAAGGCATGATACCATTGGTTTGGACGCAGCGGGAGGGATGGGTCGACTGAAACGATGAGCTATGAGGTTAAAAAGGCAGTCGTGTAGCGTATCGTCAGTGCTTTGCCTTGTTGTTGCAAGAACGATGCAGTGAAATAGCGAAGAAGACAGCACGGCAAGAGAGCTCGAGAGACGGCGGCGATGTGAGAGTGGCGCAATTGAGTTACGAGAGAGCTCGAGTGACGGCGGTGGTGTTGAAAGCCTATGAGAATTTGGATTTGAAATTTTAGGGTTCAAATGGAGAAACAAAGGTCAAAGGGGATAGTTTCAAGAGGGTGAGGTGTTAGTATTGTTGTTATTAAGAGGTTTCTCTTTTATTTTTCTAAACAAATTTATATAAAAGAAAACTTTTTTTATATATAATTAATAAAAATCAATTATATTTTTTTATTTTACCTACGGAAAAATAATAGTAAATAAAATACAAAAAATAATTTTAAAAAAATTATGTTTTTTTAACTTTACTCACGACTAACCGTGGAAAATAGTTTTAAAAAAATTTATAATATATTTACTGAAGACATTTTCGTAGGTAAAATATAATTTACTTACGGATTTTCGTGGACAAATTTTCGTAGGTATATCAATGTTTTCTTATAGTGTTCGTTTTTCCAGACTTTTGATTTTAATTAACAAGAATGATCTTCGTTTTTTCAAAATGATCATTTGATAAACTAAAATAATCCTTTAATAAACTAAAATAATCTTGTCATCAATTTTCCATTTAGTTAAGACATGATTTGCTTTGATTTACAGAATCGTGTGATCATTGATTGTTGTATGAATGTATTTGATCACCTTCTTCATGAAGATGTTATCTTGAAGATGTAATAATCATTCTCTCAAATGATTGATGCATAATATATTCTTTTTGAGATTCCTTCATTATCGAGTAGATACATATGCACTTTGATGATGTGAATGACTTCTTGCTTGTTCACTTATTCAATTCATGTTCCTTAAATAAAAATCAAGTGCAATAATTATTATATCATCATTCATAAAACTTATCATTTATCTCATAAAATTTGTTGTCATTAAAACAAACATCAAAAAGATTTTTACCTCAATAATTAGTTATTTTGATATAATATTTATGCCAATTTATTAGAAATAAATAGTTCTTCACATATACAAAGATATTTGAATGAAATCAAGCATATGCTTTGTTATCTTAGACAATATATATGAGTTTGTTTTATTCCAAAGTACCAAAACTATAATTAATTGGTTATGCAGATGCATGTTGTTTATCAGATTCTCATAATGATATATCACAAACACGTTACTTGTTTAGATGTGGATAGTACAATTATTTCATGGAGATATGTGAATTAAACCATAGCAACAACATTATCAAATAGGCTTATTGAAGGAAAATAGATGCAACATCATTTATGAAGATAATACTTGATGTATTGTTCAATTTGAAAAAAGGTATATTAAAGGAGATATAACAAATCACATTTTTTGTATATAAAAAAACACATTTCTTAAAAATTCTTTTTCATCTTTAATAAAACGGTGATATAAACTTTCAATAAATTTATATTTGTGGTAATTTTGCATACCTTTTCATAAAGTCACTTTCAAGTGGTACAAAAAATCGAATTTGTTGAAGGAGAGAAATAATATGTTATGTAATTCTCATAAATATTATTATTTAAAAAACACTCAAAAATTTACACCAATAACATTATTTCATTTAGTGTCTGTTTATTATAATTTTTTTTTAAAAAACTAGAATTTAAAATTTATTTCAAATGATATCACTTATTTGAGTAGTTTATTATTAAAAAAAATAATATTTTATAATTAATTTTTTAAATGATTTTTATTGGTTTCCACAAACAAAAAACCGCTTGAGTGCAATGTACATATTAATGAAGTGGAGTTCTTGAAAAAGAAAAAAAAAAATATATGAAAAATAAAGAAAGAAAAGATTCTTAACTTTTATACCCAAAGTATTTTACCCCTATTAAATAGGGGAAGAATCTAAAATCTCAAAAGGTACGGTTAAAAAAATTGGAAGGTTCAGTCTTCACACAGACACGGTGTTTAAATAAATTCTCGTTCCCGGCGGCACCGTTAACCCCAGTTTCCATTTCCGGCGCCGCGTCTCTTTTCTGAGGTAAGAGGTCACCGCCATTCTTTTTTCTTTCTTTCTTTCTTTCTTTCTTTTTTTGATTCCACGAAAATGAAGTCATAATCTCTTATGTTTGAATCTATTTCCATCAAAATGAAGTATTGTTACTGTTTCTATGTGTATGTATAGTGCAATGTACATTTTAATATACACTATTGGCATATTAAAGATCCTAATTGTGTATGTATAGTGCTTGACAGTTTATCTCATTCTATTTGCAGGAACTTGCTATTAACATGGATTTGCGTGTTGTTAATGCATTTGGTAGACATGTTGGTGCACCTTCTCTGAACCACAAAGACATGATAAGCGACCTACCTGATTACATTATTGGTTCTATACTTTCGTTTCTTCCTACTAAAGATGCCGTTCGTACTAGTATTCTATCAAAGAGGTGGAAAAACCTATGGAAATTTGTCACAGAACTTAGTTTTCAAGATAGAAACCATTGGCCTCACAAAAAGTTTAAAAAAACACGCTTTTTACACTTTGTATATAGGACACTAATTCATCTGAGTAGTTCAACAATCCATAGTTTTTCTCTTTCTGTTTACTATGACTATGATGTTTCCCATATTAACGAATGGATTTCTTTGATTTCTGATCTCCGAGTCAAAAAGATTTGTTTCGAGTCACTGGTAAAACAGTGCAACTTTCCCTCCAATGCCCTTATCAAATGTCAGTCTTTAGAGGAATTGGTTCTGAAAAATTGTATTATCACTTTTCCTCCCTTTATAAGTCTTTCATCCCTCACAGCTCTTAAATTGTCTGCAGTCACACTTACCTGTTGCGACCTGAATAACTCGAATGAACCGATAGATTTAACACTTACATTTCCAGTTCTTAGAAAGTTCGAGATAGAAAGATGTGCATGGTTAAGTGTTAAGAGTGTCACTTTACATGTGCCTCTACTTGAAGTTGTTTCAATGGACTGTAAATATGTGAAGTTTACTACTGAATTTAAGTTTTGTGCTTTGCGTCTTACAGAGTTTATGTATAGTGGTCCTTTTTTTTCAGAGACCATTAGGATAGAGGCAGCACACATTGTTTCTGCTGATATTACTATATATGATGGTTCAAATACGAGTGTGCTAGAATCGATGCTTTTTGTTAGTAAGCTTCTCAGTATTAATGCAGTAAGTCTAAAGCTTTGTTTGCATGAAAAGAAGGTATGTTTTCTTTCTTCACTCTTTTCTTTCCTTTGTTATTTTGTTTAATTGCATGTTTTAAAAAATAAAAAAAGTATCTGCATTATCCATCCCTCAAAAAGAAAAATTATCTGCATTATGGAAGTATATATCCATGGGTATCCATGTATACACTACAAGTAAACAAGATTTGTCCTTCAAACTGTCTTAAATTAGCCTTCATAAATCACTAGTCAACCGTAGTAGCATCAATGTAAGAAAACTTTCTTTGCAGCTGCTGCTGTTTCAGCAATTTTTGATTGAATGAAGATGTCTTAAGCAAATTCTATCTCTTGAAAACTAAATGTGGCTAAGATTTTCTTGACTATGCAAATTTAAGATTTTCTTACTACAAGGAAGCCCGATCCATGTGTTTGATTATGAATTTTTTTTTAGTTCATCATTATATTCTTGTCCTTTAATGTGTCTTCATATATCATCCTAACACACTTTTTTTTTGTCGACAAGGTACTTGCACGAGTGAAACTTTCTTTTAATGACATTCCTAAATTTCAAATATTGCGTCATCTGGATTTAGACTATGCAACTTGTGATTTTTTATATGACTTACTTTTAAAATCACCACGTTTGGAGACTCTTGTTTTAAAAAAGGTTTGTGATTAATGATCTTCACGTCTCACAAGATTTGCTCATAGATAAATATAGGCTTACTTTTAAGATTGTGTTCTTTATAGTTTTTCTTAAAAAGTTATGGTTCAATTTGTCATTTTTTTAACATTAGTTTAGTAAACTTATATTCTAGATTTTCCTATAAATATTTAGTTTTAAATATTTAAGTGAAAACAAGATATCTTTCTATGTTTAATAATTTTAGTGAAATATTGAACACTAAGAAAAGTATTTTTTTCTCTCGTTTTCTTGGCACAAAGTATTTTGATATTCTTTTAGTAATTTTTTTAAAACAAATCTTTAAATTTTTGTACAGACTTTAGTGATCAGCTTCACTTCGGCAATATAATAAATTTATAATTTTTGAATGATCATCAGGTACAAGGTGATTGGGGGCTTGATTTTGCTGTTATGCCGGGTTGTTTATTTACCACCCTTAAAGTGGTAAAATTGGAAACATTTGCGGGTACTCCTCATGAGTTAAGTTTTGCTAAATATGTGATGAAAAATGCTCTAGCCTTAGAGAAAATTACTTTCTGTTCTTCTAAGTTGTTTGACTCGAATAAGGGGGAAAAACTTAGAGAAAAGATCTTTTCATACAAGAAGTGGTTTAGTTCAGCAGTTATAGAATTTTTACATGGTACTTAAGTTTTTAAGAGTGTTAGAAATGCAATGATGGTTCTTGTTTATTATTGCATTTGTAAATTTGAGTGGGAGAATGTACTAAACTGTATACAATTTTAATAAAATAAGTCTTTTACATATTTGTTTATTCCGTAACTTTTCAGTTTTATCTAATCTTTAATATTAACATTACATAAGCTTTAGTTATAAATTCAATTTTTGTTTACATCTTAGGTATCTTCAATTTTTTAAGATAAACAATAAGAACGAGATAGAGAATTTAAATAATATAATTAAAACATAAGAATATAATATAGAAAAATCAAAGAAAAATCACGATTGTTGTTTAATGACAATGAGACAATAAATTATGTGAATTTTTTTAGAATACATATGCTTCTTTCAAACAATTTTGACTTAAATATACTCACGTTGTCCATAACAAATAATGGAACTACATTTCACAACACTCTTAACACAAGATTATAAGAAAAAGAAAAATAATCAAATACAAACTTAAAGTGTTTATTACTAGTGCATTTTATAGTGAAGAACTAGAGCCATATGTATAGGTTTGACTTCGTCTTTCCTTTACAAAACTAAATAATGTGATACTATTTCAACATATATAATTTCAATCAACTCCAATAGTCTCCACCTTGATTGAAAATGATACATCTTTTACTTCTATTGTTTATACTGACAATCATAATTCTTTTAGTTGAAGCTATCATACTTCACCATGAAAAATATGTTTTAGTTGAAGCTAAACGACTCCATGAATTTCTATTTGAAGCTAAACCACTTAAATAATTTTCATTGAAGTTAAAATACACCTAGAATTTTTACTTGAAGTTAAAACGCTTGAATAATTTCTTCATGTCAAAAACAAAGGTGATAATTTATAGCGCAACTTTCATGTTGACTTTCTTAGGAGGTTCTTCTACAATCAATAAAATATAGAACACACTTTGCATCAATGCTTCCCAATGTCCATATGTAATCCTGATCATATAAGCACATATCCTTGGCTTGAATTTTACATGACAAATGAAGTGTGTTAGACTAGCAAGTTTGTTAATGGATGATTGTGATGGTTTTTGTTTCTCATTGCGACAAGAGGTTTGAATGTCATGTTATCCTCGACAGTAAATTTAGGATTGTTTCTATGGTTTTCAGATGGGTTGATGATCCAAAATTCAGGGCATATATGTAATTTGTTGATGATACATTGATTATAGATGACAAAAGATGGAGACATATTAGAGCTATTAAGGCGATGTTGCTACTTTTTAGCTGATATCAGGATTAAAAGTGAGTTTTCATAAAAGTTTTGTTGGTTGATCAGAATATAAATAGATCTTAGCTTGAGGAAACTGCAAGTACGCTTGGTTGTAAGGTTATCACAACTTTTTTTAAATATTTGAGGTGTCCTGTTAGAGATAATCCTCAAAGGTTGGTGTTCTGGAATTGTGAATGGTATTTAGAAGTCTTTGCCCATTTAGATGAGTTATTATCTTTCTTTGGGCATCACTTGATTCTTTTGAAATCTGTCATGTATGCATTGTTAGTTTATTTCGTGTCCTTCTTCAAGGCTCTTGCATGTATCATTCTTAAAATTGAATCTCTATTTAAAATCTTTTTTATAGGGTGAAACTCAAAGATCCGTAAGGTTCATTACCATTCATAAAATCTTTTTTATGAGGTGAGATTGAGCAGACCCGTAAAGTTTATTGGATAAAATGACAAAAATGTTAGTTTGGCTAAAGAGTAAAATGGTTTGGGTATGAGAAATTTGAGCGTTTGATTATGTCCTGATAGAAAATTGGTGTTGAAGGTTGAGGTGTTAAAGAAAAGGTTATTGGTTCAAAGTGTCGGCACAAAAATATAGTTTGATACATGGTGTTCCAGGAGAGGATTTGGGTGGAAGTTCACCTTGGTGGAGAGACATTAAATCTATTTAACATGATTAGGGAACCATTTCTAATAATCGGTTCTTCAGTAAGTTAGAAAATGTGGTGCATAATGGGTTTGATACACTTTCTAGATTGATCATTAGTTGAATGGGAGTACCTTTGTGCGAATAATTGATAAATGGTATAATTAAAATAAACAAAGCAATTACATAACTAACACAAATAAATTCCAAACTACTTTAGATTTTATTAAAATAATTAAAGTAAATAAAGCAAATTGAAATTCAAAGGTAAATACCAAAATCCTAGACGTTCTTTTTAATTATTCATCAGGAGCAAGACAAACAGTGAGCTTACAAGAATCATTCAACCCCATATGTTTAAGCTTATCAACCACTGTTTTGGAGGACCAAAAAACTTCTACTTCTTCTAAGCTTGTAAAGGACTCCACACTAGGGAGATTGGTTGAGAATTCACACCTGTTGATGACCAAATATCTAACTTGAGGCATTCCACCTTTGCCCAAATTCCAACTCACACAATTCAGGCCTTTCATCTTAAGCACTAGCAATTGTGGGAAGCATCCAGACTTAGTGCATTCTAGTTCAAGTTTTGTAAACTCACCTGAATCTTTTCCTGAAATTTTCAAGTATCTGAGTTTGGGAAGGCTTCCCAAAGCACTCACAAGTTTAGACAAGTAAAAGCATTTAACTAGTGTTACCTTTGTAATGTTTGGTGGGAATCCTTCTACACTCGTCAGAGTGTTTTTACCAAAAAAATATTTTGAGCCTATTTAGACGACTTAAGCACCTGAGCTTTCGCATATATTCGATAGGATTCTAGATATCGTAACTGAAGAGACAATGAACTCCCAATTTTCTTAAACCAGGGAACTTATTCTTTTCCAATTGTTGCATAGTATTGTGATTAAGAAAAACCCTTGAAAGTGTTTGGACATTTGGTAAGATTTTTTTCTCAGGAATATTGGGAAGTTTTGTTTCTGATCCTGCTATAACCTCTTAAGCTTCCATGGTAAGCCACTTACATTTGCATTCCTGAGGTCTAGTGTTTCTAGATTCCATAGTTCATATATAGATTTTGGAAACTTGTTTTATTACTAATTTGAAATTAAATAATTCTAGAACCATGTAGAATTTTCATGTAAGAATGTAGAAGTGTTTTCATTATAGAAAATTGTGGGAAGCTCCTAGAAGTCACTATTAATTAGGAAGCTCCTAGAAGTCACTATTAATTAGGAAGCTCCTAGAAATGTGTTTAGAGTTTTCTATTTGTACCTATAAATACGTACTTGTACTTGACATTAAGCATTAAGCAAATTGAGAGTTTTTTATTAGTAATACCTCCTTTCTCTAACAACTTGAATGTGCCACTATCTCTTGTTCCTAAGTACCTTAAATGAATTAAATTCTCAAGTTCTCCAAACACACCTGAAGAACCTTTCATTTTCCCCACATCCAGCAGTTGTATCAGCTTGAAATTCTTGGGAACCCATTCCTTAAAGCCAATACCATAACCACTGTACTCATCTTTTGTGAAGCTGAATAAAGAACGAGTGTGTGAGTGATCACAGAAGCTTCCAGATTTATAATAGGTAGGGCTACCATGGAGGGATAGTCTCCTTGGTTTACCTATTTGCAAAAAGTTGTTATCTGTTCGAACTACTAGAAATTTTTTTTTTATGCTTTCGAACATGCAAAGTTCGCGTAGAAGATCATGGATCCTACTCTCCAATTGAATCCATTTGTCCTCCTAATCTCCAATTGAATCAAGTTGCGACGAATGAGCTCTTCCAAGTATTCTTCTGCAACATCTTCTTCAATCATGTTTCCACTTCCGATTTCTATTATAAATCCTTCTGCTATCCATTAATGTATCAATTGTTTCACAGGGATGTCATAGTCTTCAGGATATATCCCAAAATACAAAAAGCAAGGCTTTAACCTTCTAGGCAAACTTTCATAGCTGAGTCTCACTATGTTCTTTACTATGGCATCTTCTTGAGAAATATACCAATCAACAAGATGTCTGGTGAAGCGTGCCATCATAAGCAAGTAATTCCAAGAATTTATTAGAGGTATATTCATCACCTAAATCACAACAAAAGCACTTTATAACAACATTATGTTGAGTCTTGACCATAACACGAAACATATGATAAATATCAAAAGATTCAAACCGCTTTTTCATAAGATAAATCCAATAGTAATAAGTATAATCATCGATAAACGAAACATAATATCTAGATCCATCTTTGGTGAAATCGGTGATGGATCCCAAATATCAAAGTTAACTACATCAAAAGGTGCATATGAAATATTAACGCTTTTACTAAATAGTAAAGTTGGAAATTTAGCAAGTTTACAACCAGAACAATATGAAATAGAAGAAGAAGAAATTTCCCAATCATCCTTCTGGAATTTGCATCCTTCTGGAATTTGGATCCTGCACACAACAAGAAGTGGAAGAAAATATAACGGAATAACCAAAATGACATATTTGACTAACAAAAGTTAGACTCTAATTGAGATTAGGAATATAACAAACATCAGAAAAGACAAGTTAGGTATGAAGACAGAACCAATGTCTGATAATAGCAAAAGAGTGCCCTTAGCAGTCATAACCGACACAGACAAGACATGATTCATAGACACAAAAGATTTATCATCATATGTCATATGGTGAGATGCTCAAGATTCAAGAATCCATATGGAAGGAGATTTAATTGACAGTCTACATGCGTTTAAACCTTTAGTAGATGAGGCAGACATGACATGTGATTGAGTGACAAGAAGTTTTTGGAGTTGTTATGCAATATCATATATTTGGGAAGCAGTCTTAGATGATTATGCAAAACCAGAATTAGAGCCAATGGTGGGAATAGAAGAAGTAACAACATTGGACAATGGCCCCCTAAAATTCTTCTTTTGGGGTCTTCCCAATTTCGGACAATATGCTTTCCCATGTCTTTTTTCTTTGCAAAAGTCATATTTATCATTATCAAGCCCAACTCTCCCTTGAGATTTTCCTTTTTGAACAATAGCAGAAAAACAAATGGAGGAGTTGAGAGAATTCTCTTATCTGAGATAATACAGTGGGTCTTATGTAAGATATCTTCTACCAACAATTCACTAACTACTGATTCAACATTAGAAAGAGGGGAACAATGCATAATACTCCCGCGAAAGCCTTCAAAATTATCACGAAGAACCATCAGATACCAAACCAGACGTTGCTCGTCTCTTTAATCAATGTACATTTTGACAGCTTTTAACTCAATTAATGCCATAAAAGTCAATTAATTCCACAAATTAGTCATTGTCGAATAGAATTCTTGAATGGTCACGTTGTTCTACTTAATGGCTCTAAAATCGTTTTCCAACTGATAACATTTTGCAAAGTTAGACTTAATATTCAAACGTTTCAAGTGATCCCAAATCTCTTTAGTAATATTTTTTTTTGCTAGTTTCACACCTAGAGAAAACTCAATAAAATTATTAATCCAAGTAATGATATTTGAATTACTAATATTTCATGTTTTTAAATCTTTTACATATTTATTTTCATCCCTTTTATTTGTATGCTTAGCAGAAGTTCTATCAACATAACTCAACATATCTTTTCTAATCAAAAAAATTTTCATCGCATAGCTCTAATCAGAGTAATTTTTTTCATTGAGGTGGACACTAACAACTTGAAGAAAATCATTTTTAGCATCAACCATAACAAATAATGACAACAAAATACAATGAACACAATCACTGAAACCAAATTATTTAGGGATAACTTGTCAATAGCAAAGTCAACTAAGAACCAAACATCATAGCAGAACCACGCCGGAAATTGAAGAGCAGAATTATGCTGAACATAGAGAGTCAGGATCATATTAGAAACCGAGGGAGCAAATCAATATCGGTTAAGTTGTGGACACTACGATGAGTATAGATGAAATATGTTTCTAATAGTAACCTTGTAACCAACCACCAACGAATGACGAGAACCTATATTTTGTTGGCTTGTACTACTAAACCATATGGATTCAGATTTTTCTAATAATGACCTTGTAATCAACCACCAAAGAATGACAACAACCTATATTTTGTTGGTTTGTACTACTAAACTCTATGAATTCAGTTTGCTGACAATATTTACCCGAACCTTGTGGACCACTTTACAATAGATCTTAAAATCAACTAAAACTTTTTGATATCATGTTAACAATGATAAACAAACATAAAATAGAATGGAGAAAGATAAAAAGAGGAAGAAGAAAAAGAGATCATTGGAGTTTCAAAAACAAAATGAACAAAAGTTTAGAGTGATAGAGTTAATATATATATATATATATATATATATATATATATATATATAAAAAGTAAAGTTTAAAAGATAAATTATTTTTTATTTACAAAATCAAGGTAAATTCTTATTAAATGTTACAATTGTTTTTCTTGATTGATTTGGGGATTTTCAGCTGCTTCTCTTCCATTTTCATTTGTCTATAAGGTAAGATTAATGAAGTGTGTGGTTTTTAATTGTTCTTCACTGTGTTTAAGTCTCTTAATAATTCATATATTTCAATTATGAACAAAGAAAAGATATTGGTCATAAAAATTGTTTAATGTATCTGCTTAACAATGTTTACAAGCTTTAATGCTTTTTATGATCACTTTTCTTTTCTCTTTTTGTCTGTGGTGGTGGTGGTATGTTATTATTTGAAAAAATAATTGAGCTATTTGTTTGATATGCATTATGTTTTTAATCACTCATGAATCATGAATGTCAAATATTGAATGGTATTACTACAACTGCTTTTTCTTTGCATAATTTTTCAGTTAAAAATATTAACACAATTCACTTGGATTGCAAATTTTTGTACACAAATAGTTATGCGCAACATTATTAATATTATTGTATTTCTCAATGTTCTTTTACATGCAAGTGCAAAAGTAAGATCCGGTGAAGTTTTGTCGTTGAAAAATAGAGCTTTATTTATTATTTAAGGAATATTGATATATATTTTTTATGTTTATATACAACTTATACTGATAATTCATGTTCATTAAACTTTTTATTTATAAACCATATAAACCACTTACACTAAAATATATCACAAAAAAATTTAAATATCAACAAAAATCTAAAATCAAAATCAAAACGCTGTTGTTATTGATTTTTTATATGTGTGTTGCATAACGTATTCCTCGCTTTAAACCTAGAAAACAATCTTCTTGAATTAAGTCTCTTAAAGAGACCGACTTCTTTGAACAAACATATGTATTAATCATAAATAAATCATTGACTATATACTTAAGAGATTTAATTATTTACGAATTTATATTATTAATGTTGGTTGTTAGATATTAGAGATTGATGCATTTTATTAAAAAGTATTAAAGATAGAAAATCCATCTTTCGTATAATTCCGTCGTTGTAGGTTAGTGGCGCCAAAGTTAGTGATTAATTTTATTTTATTCATATATATTTTATGTCATTATTTTAATTCTTTTAAGTGATTTTGTGAATTCATAAATCATTGTGCATTCCTTTTATGGAAGTAGTTTATTGCTCAAACAAATAGAGAGAACTCCTAGTGCCTTTCCTTAAACAAACCTTACCATTTAGTTAATACAATGCATGCCATTTATTAGAAGTATCACTAATTAATTATATGTGAGGTTCTTAATCTCTTTTGATTATATTAATTTTTGTTACTAATCTTTTGATTCTATTACTTGTTTATTCCTTTTTATATGAGCGATGTGTAAGCAACGGCGGATCTTCTTAGGAGCGGGCAGGTGCTACGGCACCCCCTATATTTTTAAATTTCTTATATATCTATTTATCTATATATATATATATATATATATATATTAACTAACGATATATTATTAAAATAATAGTGATAAATTATTAAAATACCCTTAAATTCTATAGTTAGTTTTTGAGTAATTTCACTCATATTTTTCACCTATGATTCTCTTTTATATTTGCTTTCTATTATCTCTTAAAATTTATACAACTAAAATATAATAAAATTAATACATCAACATCTATAACATCTGTATATTGTATATACGTAAAGTATGTGATAGAGAACAATAAACTAACTCATCTCGAATCACCAAAGATTTTTTCAAGAAATTTTTTAACAAAGATAAAAATTATAAAATGAATATATTTTATCGGATTGAATTGTGAAAATTGTATGACTTGTGAAAATTGAAATTCTAATTTTTTTCAACTTGTCTATTATGTATGAATTTGTGATACTCTAAAAAAAACTATATGACTTTTAAAAACTCAGCTCCCCCAAATATTTTGTGCAAGATCCGCCACTGTGTGTAAGTGTCAACTACGTTATAGTCAATGCTATGTAAACAAAGTTAGTCTATATTCTTTTAATGAAATATAAATAATTAATTATCTCCTAATTAATTAATTAATGATAATATCTCTAAAATACCCGTTATTTAATTTAGCTTTTTGTATTTCCAAAGATCAAATTGGTCATTGAGAGTGATTTAGACTAATGGACTAAATTTTTATTAGAAATGCATATATTAACCTCTTGTAAAATTTTATTGTTCTTTTTTATGAATGCATATCAGAACTTTCAACTTCAATAATTATTTTTTTAATACTATATCTCTAATTAATTCATATATATTTTTTTATCATTTCATAATAAATATAATACTATAATAATATTAACATTAACTAATTATTTCTCTTTAAAGATAAATTTATAAAAATATATCAAAATCAAAAATTTAATATAGCTAACAATTTTCTCTATTCACGTGATATTGACTATAGGGTACTATTTTTAGAAACATAGGTAATAGTGTTGTTAATATGTGCAATTTGATTAATTTTGACTTATAATTTATTTGAAGATAGTATTTCTCGTAGTGGAGTCATCTGCATAGTATCCTTATGTAATATATGCAGATGACTCCACTACGAGAAATACTATCTTCAAATAAATTATAAGTAGTATTCTTGAGTTTTAGTAATGTGCTTCAAACATTTTGTATTTATTTTTATATACTTCATGTTACATTTTGAATCGTGTGTTTATAAAGAAAATTATGTGATATAATTGTATTTTATTTTTAGTTAAAAAAAGATATTAAGTAGTAGTAATAAATGATGTTGTTGTTCTTTGTATTTTATATAAAAGTTGATTGAGAGTGCTTGGAACGGTACAACGATCATGGAAGAATTTATAGAGTATTAAAACAATATTAATGAATTTTGAATTAGTCTTAGAACTTAAAGTAAACCTCTTTAATAGTAAACTATACAAATGAACTTAGAATATGATTTCTCCAAGCAACGTGGAACTTCTTCTTTCATATAACATATTTCAATGAGAAAGTAGGAAATTTGATGGGGGTAGTAGACACTGTCAAAAGAATTTCTTAGGTGGGTTTATTAATCCGAGAGAATAAAGGTATAAAATTTGTATTTTTAAATTGGAGGATTAATTCACTGTCATGTTTAAAAAGTGTATAAAAACATTCACTCAGATTCATTCATTGATGGAGACTATTAGTAATATATTTGTGTTCTGGAATTATTGTTAAGGTTTTTCATATGTTTAAAATTAGGAATTTTATGTTATTCTTCAAAATTGTGAATTTGCTTATCATATTTTCATTTTCTCTCTCACATAATTTTTATGTTTGCGCTTCTCATTCATCAAATTTTTCTCAACTTTTTAAGCAAATTTCAATTTCAATTAATTGAGGTATTTGATTATATCACTAATGCTACTTTCTGATTAGTTTGTGACATTAACCTTGTTACATTTCAATTTGATTTTCTAGTTCACTTGATTTTGTATTTGTTTTGAGTAAGTGATTTGAGTTGAAGCTGATTTTAACTTCGCTTATAGGGTTTTGAATTTTCGATTTGTTGTTGTGTATATTTAAGAAATGAAGTTTCTAATTTGATCTAACATACTACGTTTGATATTGCTGGTCATAGTCACCAACTTATTCTTGCGTTGGTTGTGACAGGGGCATACACACATTATCTTGATGGCTTAGCAAGATTTTTCATTGGTTTGGTTTCATTTAGCAAGATTGCTGCATTTTAGCATTCTCAATTTAGTGATTAACCATGTTGTCACAAGATTATAGATCTTGTTGATGATCTCTCCCTGTTTGCTCAGTTAGGTAATCAAGGACTTGCAGTAGCACACGTTGTAGCTTACAAGGTTTGTGTCTTTGGTGAATGTGTTGCTGAAGTTCAATCTTATGCTATTCAGCTCCTCTACAGCCATGGTGGAATACTGAAATGCAGTCTCTTTAGTAACCTACAAACAGGTTAAGGAGGCCAAGTCCTCTCAAGTATTGTTGCCACCACTGCGTCCAATTACAATGAAAACGTCCAAGCTTGTAAAAGAAAGTAGTTCAAATTCTTAATTATATGAATTTCATATAGTCAAGGAAAGTCAATATCATAATCAATAATGTTTCGATATCTTTTGATAAAATGGTACTGATAATATAGTGGTATTGATGACATTATAGTGATTATATTGAGTAGTATTTGTTTTTATATTGGTAATTTGGTCGCATGATATACTTAATTATACTTAATTTATTTTGGATCATGTTTTAATTAATACTTAGTTATGATTTTTGAACGATAAAATATTTATTTATAAGTATTACAATAGTTAAATTATGCTTTAATTAATATTTAGTTATGATTTGTGAATATGAAATAAATTTTGTTTTAGAGTATTGTACTAATATTTCAATTAAAGATTAATATTAAATAATTCTAAAATGTATTGATAATAATGTTTTCATTTGAAATTTTCCAAAATAATTTTGATATGGACTTACCTTCGAATTTTCATGGGAAACATATTATCATGCGAAATTGCTTGTGACATTACCTGTGGAAATACGCTTGGAATACATTCGCAGAAATGGTACTGCAGACTTGTTATGTATACAAATTCTTAAGAAAATGTCTTAAGTTTATAAAATATTTGTTGCAGATTTTATTTACTTTTTCTATAGAATTATCCATATATATTTTACATGTGTATTTAGAAATCCTGATAGAACAATTATCTATGAATGTTTTACGTAAAAAAATACTCCGTCCATAAATCCAAAAAAGTAACGTGTTTCCAGCAGAATTTTAACTTAAATATGTTGAAAAATTTGCACCAAAAACTTTAATTTCAAGTAGTGTTATAAGAGTTTTGAATACGCCTTGTTGTTTTATATTTATAATTATATATTGCTTGTAAAAGAAAAACATACACATAATGCAAAAATATATTTTTTATATTTATAATTATATATTGCTTATAAAAAAAATATACCCACAATGAAAAAAAAAAAAAAACTGATGTTGTATATTTAGACAACATTCTTTCACCGGATTAAAATATTGTCTAACAACTTTTTAAACAAAATTTTTAGAAAAACACACTGTTTGAGGACACATTTGGAGGACAATTTTTTTTTTAAAGCTATTATCTAACGGCACATTCAAATAACATTTTATTTTAAAAGTGTTCACTAAAGATTCTTAAACAACGATTTTTTTTAAACGTTGTTAAATGGTTTATATTTATTAAAAAAAATTGTTTTTGTCTCTTACATTTCAGAATTGAAAAATAGCCAGAAAATACATTTAAAGTACTAAATTTACATATATTTTGTTGCTAAAAATTCATAATATATTTTAAACAAAATACATATAATATATTACAACAAAAAATAATATATTTCAAATACTTTTATAATAATAAGTTATATTTTTTATAGATTATTTTAATAATTCAACCACTAATTTGAATTTTTACTTAACTTAGGAACTAAAGTAACAACTCCAAATAATAGTTTAACCCCAAAAACAATAACAAATTTTGTTAATGCATGACGGATTTTTAGGATAGATACAATATTGAAAACAATCGGCGTCCAAATAACAGGAAGCACCTGTGATATAAAACATAAACAATTAAATGTTAGTGAAATGAACTTATATAATGCTAATAAGAAAATTTGAAAATGATGAGTAAAATGGGCTTACAGTTGATGTTGGTTACAAAAAGAAATAGGTAAAGAACAAAGATCATAGCATAAGCAAACTTGAAAATTTTAGCCATATTTTTTCTCGTTTAGATGAAACAAATAGATATATCCTTTTTTAATTATCACTTTATAATGTAAAAGACTGATGCATTGTTGTTTATTTTAAATAGGTTTCTAGGTAGCACTTAACTACTTCAGGAGTTGTAAAAAAAACACATTAAATTAGATTTATTATTGAATGTCTCTTAGGTACTTTGATGTGTTATGGTTGTCGATCCCTTAAATAAGAGCACTCAATTGATATGAACTTCACATGAATATGTTTATTTTTTAGCATATATATTCTTTATATTTATATTATTATATTTTTATAGATGGACCTTTCATAATACACAAGGACAAAATAATCCTCAAAGAACCATAATTGTATTAGATGACAATAATGTTAGTTGTAGGAATAATAATTATAATACGAAAATTTTACTCAATATTTTCTCTATTATATTCTACCTCTATAAACATGATGTAATGATGTTTTTGTCTTCCTATTTTCCGATACATAAATAAATGGTCAAATTTTTTAATTTAGCAAAAAATTTCATATGTTTTTCATTACAGTAGTAACACTAAAAACCCTTTTTCAATTTTTTTACATGTGTTTCGAGAAACTTTTTTGAAAAAATTAAGTAATTATGAAAATAAATTTCAAGTTTTTCGTAACAAAGTGTATATTGAAAAATATGAAAAATAACTTTTCGGTACTAGAGCTGATGGTTTTATGGTACACAACTTATTCTAGAAAACTTGAAACTCCCATGTTTTCTGAAAGTTTTTTTTCTTATTTTTTTATTCATTTTTTAACTTGTTTATTTTCAATGGGTGTTAGAGCTAGAGAACTAGACGACAAAATAGTACAGTGGACATGCGATCCTGATACTTTATCATCTCTAATTGATTCTCCTCGTACAAAGATTCAAACAAGAATATTTTAGAGGAGACGTCGATTTATAATGGAGGAAGATGGTGACAGAGAGCACGATGATAGACCTATGATCAAGGAGCTTGTTTAATTGTAGGCTGATATTGCTGTGTGGGAGGAGCCTGTACATGCAACATATGAACATCTGAACATGATAGCTATGTTCAGTCCATCAAACCTAAAAGATTTGTGTCCACTAGATTACCACTGAACTAGACTTACATTTGAACATCTACTAGTCACACTAACTATATTCAATCTTCTCTACTTATAGTTTAGTACAGTTAAGGAGTTGAGAAAGGAATCTGTTACTCGGCTAGGTTACAACAAATAGGGTTTTAGGTTTTTTTGAATTAGCTCTTGCATAGAGTATTTACAAAAAAAATCTCCATAAATTTTCTTAGCACTAAAGTGAGATAAAATGATATTCAGAGTGCAAATGTGCTTATCACTTGTTGCATGTATGCTTTATATTTTCGTGTCTTTCTTCGGTTGGAGAGACATTCTTTATAGAGCATAATTAAGGTTTTTTGTTGTTGTCCTGATTGTGGAAAATTAGGATAATCGATGGAGTTTTACATTATACCTTTTTGGAATTGATTCGACAAAAGAGATTTTTCCATAATAGATTGATCTTGTATTGATTTAGTGTATCTGTTTGACACAGTTGGAAAATAGAGGGAACAATGATGGGATAATATCTTGAAATCTTGGGTATGAATGAAAGGATGTACAAATGTTTTGTCTTCATAGTGTTGACTTTTTATGGTGTTGACTTTTGCAGATGATACATAAAGGTTCAAAGTCAGACGATTAGACGTTTGATGTGATTATTAGAGGTAGAAACATTAGCTTGCTTATCACACTTATCAAAGACAGAGGCATAAGAATTCTTGTCACACTTATCAAAGACAGAGGCAGAAGAATTAATTTCATGCTTATTAAAGGAAGATTAATAGAATCCATGTTGTGTTCATCCAAGGCAAATAATTTGCGACATTGTTTTACGCTATTAGAGGCACGTAGCGCAATGTTGTTCCGCATATCAAACCTCCTGAAAAGAGGAAGAGTTTTGTTGTATCTTTGTCTTTGTCCAGTTATCAGAGGATATGCTGAGAGTCTATTGACAAAACATATTAATGCGAATATGCACACTTGAATTCAATGTTAAAACATTAAATTATTTCCATAAATGATTTTGTTATCATCAAAACAAGCAAGGGACATATTTTTTTAATCAACTTGTTTCCAATAGAGGTTGTACAATTAGAGAGGCATGAGGATCATATACAAAAGGATGAATCTATACAACATGAAGAAGGACTTGCACGATATCCTAGAGGGTCATATGATATATCTTTCCTTAGATGATACATGTATCATATTGCTGGAAAACTATGATTTGGACAAGTATGCTAGTTATTCTGATTTTTATATTTTTTATGGTACATTCAAAATATTTAAATTAATTATTATTTTCTATTTATATTATTTTAATTTCATTGTTATTATTTGTATGTAGGAGCGACCGATGCTGAAATAATTGATAATGTTAAGAAGTTGTAGCATTTTACTCCGCAAGTACTCTCGCGAGATGCAAAGTCGTGGGTAAATTTGTCTAGATTAGCCCCACAACAACAGGATAATCTGAAGATGATCGACAACAATCTTATTCATGCATTTGTGGAGAGATGGCACCCTGAGATTTCGTCATTTTACATGTCATTTGGTGAATGGAATTATAGGTGAGTTCTACAGTCCATCACCCAATCTAGATAAAGTTATGGCATGTAGTCTTGCAATTAATTTATTGGATGTGTCTACTAATGAGATATGATAGAAAACTAGAAAGGCAAGGGGAGCGCACAACAATTCGAATAGGTTGAAGGAAGTCTTCAAAAAATAATGTGAGTAGAGAGATTTTCTTGTGCTGTTAGGGATTACTTATTGATGCACTAACACATGTTGACGTCACATGGAGACCATGAAAGAATCGAGAGACATCGTTCCCTGCGCAATATCACGTGATACACTAGTCACCTCCGATAATGCAGTACAATAGTGACATATTTTCCAAAGAGGTGTTTAAGACAATTTGATTATATTCGACATAATCCACCACCGCCACCTCTAGTTCTTGATAGATTTTTCGATCTAGATATGGAGTGGATGGGATATTTGAGTCTTGTCACTGAATTGTATCATAGGATACATCTAGTTATGTATCCATCAAAGTGACATGATGGATATTTGGAGTAGTTCTATACAACATCTCATCTACTTTTAGTGCGGTCATATGGTGTATCTCATGTTCCAGATTTTGATGTCCCAACCACCACTACATAAGCTTCTAGTTCACAATCATCTACGCTGCAATAGGTGGGTGACCTTATATAGTGAATGTTGGATGTACATATTGTCGACCTAGACGCAACAAGTATAGCTACTTTTAAGAATTTTTTATTTAGTGTGTCATGACACTAGTTAGTAATTTTGATGTTATTTGTGATGAACATTGTTATGGTAATTTTTAATATTATTTGTGATAAACATCATAAGTTAACAATTAAAGAAAAATAGTAACTAAAATGAACTAATAACAAGTGATTTTATATAAGTTTTAAAATATTGTGGTCCATATAAAATGTGTTGGTGCAAAATAAATCTTCATCTAATAACATGGCATATATGAGTTCTTTCAATAGATCGTGCATAACACATGCCTTATATACTAATAAATACCTCATATGTAGATGTCATGTATATGCTATTGGCCATGAATTTGTCTTATCAACACGAAATTTCTTCCAATCTAGTGTCATACTTGACATTGGAAACTCATCTTTCATCTTTAATTCCAAAATTGGTTGAAATAATGAATAATTTTATTATCTAAAACAAGTATCACTTAAGAAAATAATAATATTATTTTACTTGATTATAATGACTTGGGTTGACAAAATTAATATATATATAGTACAATCATTTATTATCAATCCTGAATGTGAATCCCTTATAAAAAAAAAGTCATAGAAAATGTTGGACCAAATATAACTAGAATAGCATTATATATTGTGGTTATTACGTAAAATATATTTGGTATGGACATCCATTTATCTAGGGGTTGAATACTCAAACTTGTTATCTCCTAGAATCTCTAACTTCTGTAATGGGTCTTGAGAAAATAACTATTATAAGGGCTTATATGAGAAGTAATCTCCTAGTCCAAATTACGGCATACCAAAGATCGAGACTCTTCTCCATGTTCAAACAATGATGCAAAAGTATGATAGTGACAATTTCTATCAGCTATCATATTAATTATATCATCAATGGGTAGTTGAATAACATCAAAAAATTGTCTCAAGGACATATGTATTGAGGATTGAAAGGATTGCTTCATTGATGAATGGACTAGTCTCTTCTATGATTATTGAGATGGTTTCTTCCTTAATGGTTGGAAATTAGGATGTTCAAAGTAAAAAATATCTCGATTTACAACATATTCCTTCGGCTTCTTACACGTAACATCCTTTCAGCTTCTTTTAAAGCAACGTGATTGTTAGTCGTTGTATTCTTGAAAGACATCACCTGGTAAATCCATACTTTAACAAACCTTTGCCTATGAAAAGTCAATCAAGTCTCTTTAACAGAACCAACAAACACTTGATTATCAACTCATACATGCTCAAACATGTCCAAGCACATGATGTACTATTTTTCATCAAAGTAAAATCTAAGTCATAATTATATGAGGAAATTTGTGTTGTTTAACAAACAATTCTCTTAACCTCTCTAATGTCAAACAAAATTTTTCACACTGACATTCCAAGTAAGCAAATTAAACTACAAATATCATCTTTGTTGGCGTCATACCAACAATTTCAAGTAATGGCATTATACACTTATTGGTTTTGTATGTGTTGTTCATAATCAACATGATATGAAACAAGTTCAACAACTTCACTGAATGTATATGGACACAAAAAATATTTCTCATAACATATGAGTCTTCCTGCTTTCTATTTCAACACACATATTTTATATCTATATTTTGTATCTTCAACTAATTTGAATAAATGATTCATTTTTTCCCTATGACCTCTCACTTGTAATTGAATAATACTTCTCTATTTATATATTTGTGATATCTGAGTAACATTATTCTTGTCTCGGTCTTACAATGAAAGTAATATGTCCATTGGTGCAACATTATATTTTGTTAAGTCATGAACATGTTTTTTTTCGTCTTCATCTAAACGTCTAATAAATACATATCCCTCCAAAATATCATGTAATTAATAGTCGTTAACTCTACAAATTACTTTAACACATTTGTATTTTCCTCATTTGTCACAATCTAGTCCTAATTTATTCATCATTCCTCTCTCTTGAGTCTTTTTTATTTGATCTAGTGATGAGAACATTCACTTTGTTTTTAATATCAATCTCCCTAGCCCAATTCACGATAGCTTTCTGTGTATCAAATATCTTAAGTACAATATAAAATAAATTAAATTAATTAATCACAATAATTGTTTTTAACAATATTAATTTGTAATTATTCATACTTGATTTGTGGCAAAATGTTGGTAGTATTTACGCATCTGTTTATGATAGTAGTTTATCTATATCTATTAAAAATGTTATAAAAAATTTAAATAGTTAAAAAGATAATTATTTTTAAAATAATGGTGTATACTGGAAAACTTTTTCACAAGATTCCCAGTACAAAAGAGTATACCAAATAACTTCTAAAATGTTTTCCAATAATTTTTGTTCTAGCATCTGTATTGGAAAACTTCAAAAGATTTTTTGATAGTTACTGAGGAACTTTATATAAGTTTCTCCATACGTTTATATACCAAATAAAATAAATTAAATTTTTTGAAAAACTTTTACATATCAAAAATTTTGAATTGATTATTTCAAAAATCATTAAATGGTGACAAAAAAGTGCACTTGAATTTGTAAAATAACAAAAATAAAAAGGGTAAAGTTGATGTTCAAAAAAAATTGTGAGGTATAAATATAATTATGGTACAAAGTCTTCGCGTGTTCAGATGTATGTTTGTTAAATATAAATAATAAAAAAAATTAATTATTTAAAATTAAAGTTGAATATATTTTAAATTATAATTAAATTATTTAAAAAGATTAATAACACATAAACAAATATGAATAATAAACACAAAAAATATTATATTTTCATAAAAATTAACAATAAATACATTATACATTTTTTAATACAAATTAAGAAAGGGTTGAATAGCTCAACTAATTTAAAATAAGGATTGAACGAGTGAAATAGTCAAATTAAAAGTGTTTAAACCTTGAAGAATGTGTAAAAAATGCTAACATAACAAGTTAATAATATTTTCCTATAATTCCCATAAAAAAAATCTTTTAATTCATTTCAAACTTATGTCAAATGAGATTACAAAACCCAACTTAAAGCAATGACCTCTTATATCTACATGGACCATAAGTCTTACATTATATTTTTCTAAAATAAACTAAATGTAATGAAGTATAGTACTTTCATTTATACATGATATCAACTAAATCTAAATTAAAACTAGGTTAAATTACATCAGTGGTCCATTAACTTAATTTCAGGTAACCTTTTAGTCTTTTATCTTTTTTTTTTTTCGAATTGGTCCTTTATTTTAGTTTTAAGTGACAATTTGATATTTTATGTTTTAAAATTTCAACAATGTTATCATTTTTTATACAAAAATTCAAAAAAATAATTAAATTTTTCAACCAAAACCCATAAAATTGATAATCATCTTCAATCTAATGCAAATTTTATCAAATTCATAACTCAAATATTCAAATACACTCATATTTTCATCTCCAACAACATCAAATAAAGAATGAAAATATGAGTTTATTTCAAGATTTAAGTTATGAATTTGATTAAATTTGTATTTTATTGAAGATGATAATGAATTTTATGATTTTGTTTAAAAAATTTGATGATTTTTTTGAATTTTTGTAAAAAAAAAGGACAACATTGTTGACATTTTAAAACATAAAATATCAAATTGTCACTTAAAATTAAAATAAAGGATCAATTCGAGAAAAAAAAAAGATAAAGGACTAAAACGTTACCTGAAATTAAGTTAAGGGACCACGAATGTAATTTAGTCTTCAAACTATTACATCTTCAAATTAAAATAAACTAAAAATTATTACAAACCAAATAAAAATAAGGTTAAAAAGCACTCGCAGTCCCTTAATTTAATTTAAGTGAACATTTTAGTCATTAATCTTTTTTTTCTTCATGATTTGACCTTTTATTTTAATATTAAGTGACAATTGATCTTTTATGGTTTAAAAATGTCAACAATATTATCCTTTTTTTTTTACAAAAATTCATCAAATTTTTTAAATAAAACTCATAAAATTAATTAATTAATTATAGTCTTCAATATAATGCAAATTTCATCAAATTAATAACTTAAATCTTTAAATAAACTTGTATTTTCATTCTTTATTTGATAATTTTGATGTTGTCAACGATGAAAATATAAGTTTATTTGAATATCTGAGTCATGCATTTGATGAAATTTACAATCCTAAAATCATCGACTGCCTTGACAAATTATGGTGTGATTTCTTCACCTTCAATTGCCTTGACAAATGATGATATGATTTCTTCACCTCCCTAAAGTTTTCTGTCAACTTTCGTCTTCATTCGCGTCTTTAATTGAAGAATATCTTGATGCCTCTAGTTGTGGTTTTTTTTTTTTCCTTCATACCTTTATGTAAACATGTATATGTTTTATGTAACAGAAAGATATATAAATTTTTCAATCCTAGATCTTTACATCTTCGCAAGACACATAAAATAGATAATATTCAGTTATAACTCTACATAAGATCTAGCCTTGGTTGCAGGGACTGATCTAGTGTGGCAGAGTGTGCAGAATTTCAAAAAATTACACTAATATTTCTATAGATTTACATTTTAACCACCTTCACTAATATTTCTATAGATTTAGATTTTGACCACTCTCAATTTTTATATTTTAATAATATTTCTATAGATTTACATTTTCATCACCCTTAATTTTTATATTTACACATTCATCCTTCTATCACCTCGTTAATTGCCATTTGCCAAGCCCCAACTGACTGAACAGTTGGCAAGACATTTGACCACCAAGTTAAACCCATTTTCGTGAGAAAGTAGAACAACAATTATATATATTACATATAACTGCATGTTATTTTAATTTATCTTTTTCTCTAGGGAGATTATGGCCATGACTAATTATCTAATATATTGAGGATGTTTTCACTTTAAATTTCAAATGATAAATACTATATTTACAATGCATCAAAAATAATAATTGTAGGTTACAATAACTTTATGCTATTATTTTTATAAAAAAATTATCTAAATGGATATGAATGTTAAAATTATAAAATTAGTAGTTTAGGTAAACAATAAAAACTATTAACCAAAATTTGATATCTCATATTATATATATATATTAAAAAAATTATATTGCTAATATTTATATTTTTAATTTTATATTATTATAGTAATTATTAATGAGGTTAAAAAAATTTGCACATTTGATTTTAGGACATGGATCTCTCGGTGTTTGAATGTGGTTATTTATCTTCGTGCAACATATGATGATTATGATTATCCTCATGTATATATGAAGATCAATTTTTAGTTATGGTTATCAAATCTTATGTAATACATGTAAATTGATTTTTGGTTATATATTCTCATGTATTATAAACACACCACGATCAATTATATTGATTATCTATCATCATGTATTATAAACTAAATTGAATTGTGTTTCTTTTGTGTTTTTTTTTTCTTTTTTATCTTCATCTTTACATTGATTATATTTTT
>JBBPBS010000123.1:207717-219843 GCA_037974835.1 Cicer judaicum
ATTATATTTTTTTTTTGTGTATTTGTAAAAATATAATTATATATGCTATATTTTGTATTTGAGAAGAGTTTTTTTTTTTTTTAATGTAATCTCATATCATAAACTTTTATATATTGCTATATATAGAGAGTAAATTATAATTTAAAAATATATCAAATCTTAAATATATTATAAATGGAAATATAAATTATATATTTTATTATAAATTTTAAATATGAATGTAAATAAAATCTTATTAAAATATTTAGCATAGTATTCTCTATCACACCACGTTGAAAATAAACTCTTGTGAATTGCTCCACACAACCCAAACCATTGCTAGACTCCATTTTTTAGTGATTGATCACATGATCTTGGCTGCATCAATAAATTTTCTACTGTGAGTCTGTGACAGAATCTGCTATAAAAAATTCAAACTTCTATATGTTAGATAATATTATTATATATTAGTAATATGAGTATCTTAGACATTTTTATTTTTTGTATATATATTCATTGTAACCCTATTAACTACAAGTTTTGCTCATTCGATGTCATGAAACCCTAGAGTGGTTGTCTCTCTTCTTCCTCTTTTTATTGTTAACATGGTATCAAAGAACTTTGGTTGATTTTGGGATCTACTATAAAGAAGAGAGATATTATTTTGATAGAAAAGACAACCATCAAAAGAGAAAAGAGAAGAGTAATCATATTCCCGATTTTGTTAAATCAGTCTCACAAAAACATCGGTTGCGCATTCGTTAACCGTTCAATCGGGCTGATTTTTGAACAGCAGGTTCGCAATATTTATGTCTTCGTCTTTAACGGTCGGATTGGCGAAACGACGTCTGTAGGGGGAGAAATCGTGTTCACAAAGGAACAGATTTATTTTGTCTCACTGATTGTGTTTGTCGTATTTTTCTGTCATTATTTGCTATGGCTGGTGCTAAAGATGATTCTCTTCAAGCATATTGGAAAACATATTGTCCGAAATTGGGGAGAGCACATAAGAAGAATTTTAGGGGACCATTGTCCAATGTTGTTGCTTCTGCTCCTCCTACCATTGGCTCTAGTTCTGGTTCTGTATACTCATCTGAGATTGCTTCCCAAATATCTGATATTGCAGAACAACTTCAAAAACTTCTTGCCACTCAATCACATGCCATGTCTGCCACTTCTTCTAATGGTTTGAACTCCTTTGGTATGTCAGGTATATCTCCTTCCATATGGATTCTTGATTCGGGAGCATCTCATCATATGACATACGATGATAAATCTTTTGTGTCTGTAAAACCTGTCTCGTTTGTGTCGGTTATGACTGCTGATGGCACTCCTATGCCACTAGCAGGTGTTGGTTCTGTCTCCACACCTAACATGTCTCTGTCTGATGTTTATTATATTTCTAATCTTACTTTGAGCCTTGCTTTTGTTAGTCAATTATGTGATCTCGGTTATTCGGTTATGTTTTCTTCCACTTCTTGTTGTGTGCAGGATCCACATTCTAGGAGGCTGATTGGGACAGGTCATAGACAAGGGGGACTTTATGTTTTGGATGACCTGCGACTCCCAGATACTGCAGCCTCAACAACTACTACCGACTTATTATCTAGTTTTCGCTTGAATTCCTTTTCTTCTAGTTTTTATTTATGGCATTCCCGCCTTGGACATGTTTCTGCTTCTAGATTAAAATATTTGGCTTCTATTGGAGCCTTAGGAAAGTTGCATACCTGTGATATCTCAGATTGTTGTGGTTGTAAACTTGCTAAACTTCCAACTTTATCGTTTAGTAAAAGTGTTTCTATTTCACATGCGCCCTTTGATTTAGTTCACTCTGATGTTTGGGGTCCCTCACCAGTTCTCACCAAAGGTGGATTTAGATATTATGTTTCGTTTATTGATGATTACACTCGTTATTGTTGGGTTTATCTTATGAAAAATCTGTCTAATTTTTTTGACATTTATCATATGTTTTGTGCAATGGTCAAAACTCAACATAATTCTGTTATAAAGTGCTTTCGTTGTGATTTAGGTGGTGAATATACCTCTAATAAATTTTACGAATTACTTGCTTATGATGGCACCCTCCACCAAACATCTTGTATTGATACTCCTCAACAAAATGGAGTTGCTGGAAGGAAACATTGTCATATTATAGAGACTGCTCGTTCTCTTTTGTTGTTAGTTTCAGTTCCTAGTGAGTTTTGGGGAGAAGCAGTTCTTACTGCTGTTTATGTTATTAATAGAATTCCATCCTCTATCATATCAGGTTTGTCTCCCTTTGAAAAATTGTATGCTTCTACCCCTGATTACTATTCTTTGAAAGTTTTTGGTTCTACTTGTTTTGTTCTTCGCCCTCAAGTAGAACGCAATAAGTTATCTTCTCGTTCAGCCATGTGTGTTTTTCTTGGTTATGGGGATGGTCAAAAGGGTTATCGTTGTTATGATCCTCATGGAAGAAAACTTTATGTATCTCGTAATGTTGTTTTTCTTGAGCACATCTCTTTTTACTCTATTTCCTCTTATTCTCAAATTACTAAGAGTTCTGAACTAACCCATATTGATCCGTTTGGTCCTAATGATTATGCTTCTAGTGATTGTAATGTTGAGAATTGCAGGACAAATACTAATACTCCACATGATAACATCCCTCTTGTCCCCCTGGCTGTCCAACCACCTCATGCGATTGTTGATCCTCCTCGTTACCCCTCTTGTCAACGTAAGTCTACCCAGTTACCTGATTTTGTCTATTCCACTTACTCAACTTCGTTTGTCTCTTTCTTAACCTCTATTCACAGTTTGTCTGAGCCCTCTTCCTATAAAGAGACTGTTCTTGATCCTCTTTGGCAGCAGAACTATCTGCATTGCACAAAACCAATACTTGGGAATTAGTACCTCTTCCTCTTGGAAAACGTGTTATTGAGTCTCGTTGGGTATACAAGATCAAAACTAAATCTGATGGGTCAATTGAGCGCTACAAAGCACGTCTTGTTGCTAAGGGTTTATCTCAACAATATGGTATGGATTATGAAGAAACTTTTACTCCTGTAGCCAAGATGACCACTATTCATACTCTTATTGCAGTTGCATCTGTTCGTCAATGGCATATTTCCCAAATGGATGTAAAAAATGCTTTTTTAAATGGGGAGCTTCATGAAGAAGTCTATATGGTCCCCCCATAAGGAGTTTCTCATAATCAAGGGGAAGTATGTAAGTTAAAAAAGGCTCTATATGGTCTTAAACAGGCTCCTCGAGGTTGGTTTGAGAAATTCTCTACTGTGATTACTCCTCTTGGTTTCCGCTCTAGTGAACATGATTCTGCATTGTTTATAAGGTCCACTACTTATGGTCGCATTATACTTTCTCTATATGTTGATGATATGATTATTACATGTGATGATGTTAGTGGAATCAATGAGTTGAAATTGCAGTTAGCCAAACAGTTTGAGATGAAGGACTTGGGAAATCTTCGCTATTTCTTGGGGATTGAAGTTGCCTACTCTCCTAGAGGCTACCTTCTTTCTCAATCCAAGTACATTGCCAACATTCTTGATCAGGCTCGTCTTTATGATACTAGAGCAGCAGATACTCCTCTTGAGTTGGATGTGAAATATGCTCCTTCGGATGGTGTTCTTTTACTAGATTCTACTTTGTATCGTACTTCGGTTGGCAGCTTAGTGTATCTTATGATTACCAGACCTGACATTGCTTATGTTGTTCATGTTGTTAGTCAGTTTGTTGTCTCTCCTACTACAGTACATTGGGCAGCAGTTGTTTGTATTCTTCGTTATCTTCGAGGAACTCAATTTCAAAGCCTTCTCTTTCCATCGTCATCCTCATTAAAGTTACGAGCTTATTCTGATGCTGATTGGGCTGGTGACACCACAGATCGTAAATCCACCACATGATTTTGTATCTTTCTTTGAGACTCTCTTATTTCTTGGAAGAGTAAGAAACAAGACATTGTATCTCACTCCTCTACAAAAGCTGAGTATCGTGCTATGGCATCCACTACCGCTGAAATAATTTGGTTGCATTGGATTTTTTCTGATATGGGTATCTCTCTTTCTGAGCCAACTCCAATGCACTACGATAACAAGAGTGCTATTCAAATTGCTCACAACTCAGTATTTCATGAACGCACCAAACACATTGAGATTGATTGTCATTTTACTCGTCATCATCTTCAGCATGGAACCATTACTCTACCGCTTGTTTCTTCTTCTTTACAGATTGCTGATTTGTTCACAAAGATGCATTCCATTAAACGTTTCCGTTTTTTAGTTGACAAACTCTCGATGATCAATGTTAATGCATCGTGAGTTTGAGGGGAGATGTTAGATAATATTATTATATATTAGTAATAAGGGTACTTTAGACATTTTTATTTTTTGTATATATACTCATTGTAACCCTATTAACTACAAGTTTTGTTCATTCGATGTTATGAAACCCTAGAGTGGTTCTCTCTTGGTTGTCTCTCTTCTTTCTTTTTTCATTGTTAATCCTGTATTGCTAAAATTAAAAATCATCATGCTGCTCCACTCATGCTAGTAAGCATTATTTTTTTCAATTTAAGAGTTAATTAGTGGTTATCAATAAATAGTTTAGATTGTTAATTTGTCAATTTTCATACACAACATTTAATGTATTCTCTTACAATTTTTTATCAATAAATATTTCTATTAAGTACTCTATCTGCTTAATTTTATCCTTAAACAAGGAAAACAATTTCTAGACACGCATCAACCCAATATACATATGGAAAGAGAAATAAGTAGAGTTAATGGTGAAATAGATAAGATTTATTAATGTATATAATAGAAAAAGAGATAAAAATAATAATAAAATATTAAATGAGTATCGAAAAATAAAATGTTCAAATATAATCAATTAACTATAAACCTACAACTTGGTTAAAAACAAATTAGACACTTACATGAGTTTCACGATCTCTTTTGATGGAATGACTTGTTTATTCTTTTTTACATGGCCAATTAATGTGTATGTCATTTGTGTTAATATATATCAACAAGGATGTTAAATGTCAAGTAGGATAAATGATTACTTTACATATAATCATATAATTGTCTTTACTTATTGAAGTAGGAAGTGATAATTATAATGTGATGTTGTTCTTGTTTGTATCTTATAAAAATAAAAATAAAGGTCGAGAAAGGTGACATCTATAATTACATTGTGATGTTATCCATCGTTTGTTTTTTAGTTCGATAAGAAATACAAATTTATAATAGCTTATAAATATGACATAATTCATGTTATAAATCATTTTTATAAAAATAAGTTAAATTTAATATAAAAATTTAGAATGGTACTAGAATTTTAATAAATAAATCACTTACTATTTATAATACACATATTAAGTTTAATAGTATTAAGCGTATAGAATTCAACGTAAGCTAATAAAGTAACGTAAATTCAATAAAAGAAACTTAAAAATATAATCTTAAAAATATAATTATTATATTTCTAATCCTATCGAGAATATTAGTAGATTAAAAAAATATAAGAGAAACTATAAGAGAATATAGTGTAAAAACTAATGATTATTCTCTTCAAAATGAAATATAAATAAATATAATATTTAAATATTTGATATGTTTCTTTTTTAAAAAAAGTACAAATATATATATATATATATATTAAATATTATTTTTATTTATACAGCTTAATACTAAGAGGAAATATAAAATTATAGGCTTAGAATTAAGGTATAATTTTGTACCCAAAAAAGAGAAGTAACATATAATTATTTGTCACTTACCTCTTTGCAGACACAAACTTCATTTTCGCACACTTCAACTAGAGGATAAGGACAAAATGGATAACAATCAAAGACGCTTTTGCACGGAGCACTAAATGCTGTGATATAAAACATGAATAATGGAATATTAGAAAAGTATACGAATTATCCACTCGATAATTATGAGATTTGATACTTAATTTAATAATTTAATATAAACGAATAATAATTTACCGTTAATGTTGGTTACAACAAAAAATAGATAAAGAACAAGGATCATAGCAAAAGCAAACTTGAATGTTTGAACCATGTTTTGCCTCCTTTACAAGTGAAAAATAGATAATATTTTTATCACTTTATTATAATGTAAAAGACTCATGCTCTTTTAATTTAAATAGGATTTGTCTCACCGAATTGCGAAAATAACCTTCTTACAATTAGAGTATTTTTTAAACGTCTCTCCGATATATGGAAGTTGTTTGTCCCATTAGTTCAATCAAACGATTCCTTATTATTATTTGTATAGCCTATATTTTAAATTATACTTGTTGTTGTTGTGTTAAGAGATATCAAAAAATATTTAAGAAAGTGATATTCAATTCAAATTCGTAAAACTAACAATTATAAGTTTCTTAATATTTAAATATTTATCTTTTTTAATGTACTATTCTTTTAATATTTACCTATAAAATAAAGGAGTAAAAGAAACACTTCAAAGTATATATAGGAGAAATAAAGAGTGAAAGAAACATGTTCGGCTTAAATAAATTCTTTACTTAATTTTAAATATATAAAAAAAATTAAGTTGATAAAAATTGTTAAATTTAATTTAAAATTTGAATTAGATACTTGATTTTTGTTTAATTCATTTTCTCTATATTTAAAACTCGACGGCGTATAGTTCATTCATATATTTTCATGGCATGTAACAAAAGGAAACTATTACAGCACTATATAATACATAAACTCATGCTGCCTTTTAAAAAAGTAAAAACTTTATTTCTTTATCTATTAGGAATGTCATTTAGGTCTGTATTTTGTTTAAAATCATTCATCGCAGTTATTTTATTCGCTTTTTTTATTTAAATAAATGATATTTCACACATATTATTTTATTTTTTTATAATTTTGTCGTTTAAATACAGTGTTGATTTAATCATGATCATAGTATGGTATTGTTTGTTTTTCTTTTAAGTGCAATATTCACATACACAAATGACTTCTTTAGTTGAATAGAGCCACATTTTGAGTAAGGATATATAAAAGCTATTATCAAATTCAGCATCGTCATTTTTATTTATAACTTATCAACACGTACACATAGTTCATACGAGCGAATATCATTAAATACTTTTTTTTATAAATAGATGATATTAAAAATTATGAATCGTATATTATTCTTGATCATTAATTATATGTGAAAGAAATTAATTTAATTGTTAGAATTAAAATTTTAATTTGGTTATTTCTCATTAGCTTTTGAAATGTTACTTATATCGATAGCGTATTTTCACTTTTTTAATCATTAATTTTGTTATTAATATGTTGAAAAATGTTTCAACTCATAATTAATTTAATTATATTATTTTTATTTATACTTAAATGAAATTTATTTTTCTATAAAAAAAATTGCAAAAAATCATGCTCTGCTGACTTCAATAAAAAATTGCAAATAGTCGTGCTCTGTTGACTTCAATTAAATAGATTATTTCACTTGCAAAGTGGCAAGAAATCCTTCGTAATATTAAATATATAGTAATAAGAAAGGTTTCTATAAATTAGAGTCATCATTATATGGATGGAGTCAAAGGGTCAGAGCGATTAGGAAGGTCCATGGCATAGATTAGTGACCTTTATTGCACTTCGGATACATAGATCAATAAAGTTGGTTGGGGAGATTATAATGGTCCATGGTCTAACGTCTCTTCGATCATATGGATGTAACATCTTAAATTAAAGGATTAAAAATAATTAAAATTTTAAAATATTTTAATTTATAGATTATTATAATTATATTATTATTATTATTATATTAATTATTAATTTGTTTAAATTAATAAAATAACATTAGGTTGTTGTTTGTTTGAGACTGTAATAATATGAAATTTATTTTGTTTGATAGTGGTTTATCTAAAATAGATATTAACAAACAAGCTATTATAATAAATTTTTGCTACCTAATTATCTATTATCAATGAGTCAAACAAAACCAAACAATAATCTTATATGAATTCAATATGTATTCGTTTTATTTGTAACAATCAAGAGTTTAGTGGGGCAAATATAAGATATCTAGTCAAACTATCTTATAAATATTTAATTATAAATAGATACAAAAAAGAAAATAAAAAACTCAATAGAGAGAACTATATATGCCACTATAAAAGAGGAGCGAAAGTATGATTAAGTTTGCAGTAGCAGCGGTTAGTAACGACTAACACATACAAAACTTGTTATAAAAGGTGGGTAATCACACCTTTTAAACTTTTATGGTACATTTATTTTGGAAATTTAGAATGAAAAATTAGTTATATATTTTGATTTTTATTTTCTTATAAAAATATAGTTTTGTCAAGAACCTAACTCTATTAAAATTGAGGTTTTATGAATTGTAATAATAGAGTATAAAATAATTTATTTATTATTGTTTGTTAAATTATCGTTTTTATGATTGTATGAATATATATTCTCTAAAAACAATTATTTTATTATATTTTCTTGAATAATTGTTGTTATTATATATTCAAATGAAATATTATATTATAAATATGATTTTATGAATATGGTCGTTAAAAACATGAATTATTTGGATTGTGTGTTTGATATATATATATTCTTTAAAAGATTGTTTTATTATATCTTCTTGAATGATTGTTGTTATTATATATTCAAATAAAATATTATATTATAAATATGATTTTAAGAATATGATAATATGAATGATTTTGATTGTGTTTGTTGGAGAGAGCTTACGCTCCATATAAATGAGTATGAAACTTCACAAAGAGACGAGGTTTAAACTCAACATGGATGGGTTTTGGACCCCACATATAGATGAGTATTAAACATCACAAAGAGATGAGGTTTAAACTCCACATGGATAGGTCTTGAACCCCACATATTGATGAGTTTTAAACTTCACAAAGAGTTGAGGTTTAAACTCCACACAGGGTCTTATACCCCACATATAGATGAGTATTAAACATCACAAAGAGATGTGGTTTAAACTCCACATGGATGAGTATCAAACTTTACAAAGAGATGAGGTTTAAACTCCACACGAATGGGTCTTGTACCCCACATATGGATGAGTATTAAACTTCACAAAGAGATGAGGTTTAAACTCCACATGGATGAGTATTAAACTTCACAAAGAGATGAGGTTTAAACTTCATGGGATGAATCTTGTACCCCACATATGGATGAGTATTAAACTTCACAAATAGATGAAGTTTAAATTCCACACTGATGGGTCTTGTACCCCACATATAGATGAGTTTTAAACTCCACAATGAGATTAAGTTTAAACTCCACACAGATGGGTCTCGTATCCCACAGTGGATGAGCTAGTGCTCCACATGATTAAAATAATACTCACTTCGCAGAAGCAATATATTTCTGTCATTGAATTGTTTGATTATTTTCTGTAGAATAAATGTGTATATTGGAATTATTTGATTATGAAAAATGTGGATTATCGTTAACTTAATTGATGAGTTTTTATTAATTATTGAAAGTATGTGGATTACCGTTCCGGCTGAGAATAATACTTGTTTTAAAATTATGTGTATTATTCACTGGGATTTTGTATCTCATTAAAGTGTTGTTTTCATATACTCAGACAATTGAGAACGTCGAGAGATGAGAAATCCTACCTCCCTTGAGAAGAGTGATTTCCTTCAATTAGGTTAGTAGATCAAGTATAAGTAGACATAATGTCTACATCGTACTTTATGTCGGGATAAGATACTATATGTCCAGTTTTGAATATTTTAATTATTAAAGATTTTCTAGTTGTAAGAATTTATTTTGAGATTTCATAACATTACTTCTTTCTAATAATTCATTATTTATTACAATACCTTATTCTCTTATATAATTTATGAATTTTTTCCTGTTATTATCTCAATTTTTATACCCACGTAACTAGGCGTTACAGGAGACCCTAAATCGTTAAATTAGTCATTATTAGTTGTCTATTGAATACATGATGTTTAACGATTGTTCCTTTAACTCACTAAATTTATAAGAATCTCTCATATATAAGATTTTACTGATCTTTGACTATATTTTGATTTTTAAGAGTTTAATTGTCATATATTGTGAATATAAAAAATTTTAGAATGTTACCATATATAATACCATTAATTATGGGCATTACAATGTAAAAAAAATTGATCACATACCAAACGTCCATATTATATAATAAACAATTAAAAACTTTTGTCATTGAACATGTAAGAGACAGAATTAGACGAGAAACCATTTTCGTTGGTGGCTAATGCATCTCTAAACCGTTAGAGAGCCACAAAATATTGTTCATCTCTAGTTAGTGATATAATATACTTGTCTCTAACCACATTAAATTCTTCGCCAATAGTAGCTATTAAAAAGAAAAATATGTCTTTACTAGAGACAATATTCTTTATCTCTAAATGAATATAAATTCGTCTTTTTCAACATGTTAGTTACATATGGTTTATTCGTCACTTGAAAGATTTTTCATTATTCAACTAACGAATACAAACCTTGTAAGTATAGTCAAGATTTTGAGCATATAACTACTACTAAATTGAGATACAATTTTTAAATAGGTTCATGAAATACATGTAGATAACTCTCAAAAAAGAGAGACTAACTTGATAGTCAAAATAAAATGAAGAAAAAAAAACTTAACTTGTTCTTGACTAATTACACACTAAATGATATTGATAGATAACGAAAATCATGCGATATATACCTTGATTCTTGATATTGACAAAAACAATTGTGTATGTAGTCATATAATCTAATATAATATATTAAAACAGAATTCTCATACCTTGATTCTTGATATTGACAAAAACAATTGTGTATGTAGTCATATAATCTAATATAATATATTAAAATAGAATTCTCACACTAATAAATGACACGTCATTCACATTACAACATTTGTGTCACATCATTCACATTTTTGTGTTACCTTTCATATGTCTCTATTATTCATCTCACATCTTATACATAAGTTAAAAACCATTTTATAAAAGAATATATTTGTCTCAATTTAGTTTTTGCATCTAACACATCATATACATAAGTTAAAAACCATTTTATAAAAGTTCATCATAAAAATAATTATAGCATTTTCTCACTCCAATCAATATTTGTAGTTCCTCAAATTCTAACTTTACATATCATGTAGATTATCAAACAACATAATACATCATATTGACGTTATGTCATATCAAATGCTCCTAGAATTATTTGCAAGTATCCATCTGATCTCACGAAGCCATATTTAAATTTGATTTCATAGAGTCATATTTGAATCCAATCTCACAAAGCCATTTATGTTTATTTCTTGAAAATTTTATGTCATTGATACACTTATTTTTGCCTATGTAACTTACCACAAAACTAGACAAAATACTTTTATAAATATCTATTTATATGTTGTTTTGTGTTCTAAGATATTTTATCGGTATCAAAAGACAAAAAATTGGAACTGGAGCATCTGGAAACATTTCAAAGGTACATACTTTGAGTTTGAAAATTTGAATTTATATCTTAGAGAGAATTCAGTTATTAGATTTTCATGACATCTTTGTTATTCTTTGTATGTCAGAAAGAATTCAATTATTCGTAGTTCCCTTTTATTTTATTAGATTTTTATGACATATTTTGTTTTCTATATAACAATTTGTAGTTTATGTGGTATTAAAAAATTGTAACTTATGTACTCAAATAAATAAATAAATTATTTTCATTTACAAAATTGATGCGACAATCAAACATAACCTCTTTCTTGTTTAATTGATTAAATATTAGATGGTTCAAATTCATCTTGCATCTCACTCAACCATGATAAAATATAGACTTCTAAAATAACGCGATCTTAATTTTTTAATTTTAATAATAAAATTTAATCAATGACATTGTACTCTTTAATATAAAAATATTGCAATTTTGATTTTTTTTAGTAGTTTATAAACAATTTTTTGATAAAAAATTATTTTAAAATAATTGAAATTTACTTTAAACAAAACATTTGAAGTTTCAACAAATAAATACCTACTAATACTTAATTTAATTTGAACATTCATGTATCCTTTAAGTTATTATTTTATTTTTAATCTTCTTTTCAAAATATTATTTTTAACTGAAAACATATTTTTTTATAATTA
>JBBPBS010000123.1:231641-252862 GCA_037974835.1 Cicer judaicum
TATATATATATATATATATATATATATATAATTTACAATATTAAACTATAAGGAGGTAATTCAATTTTAACCATATCCAACAATAAAGAATGTATCAAATAAAATGATTATTATAATAAGAAAGAGAAGTTAATAACTAGTAAAATAAGTAATAAGTAAGTAAGAATGGTTGTGAGTTTATAGTTTTTTAGTTTGAAAATCAATTTCAAAACCAAAATTTGTATTAGTAAAATATAGTTGAGTTGATTTTTTTATTTAATTTTATAAAAGTTTTTTTCTAAAAACTCAAAATCAAATAAATAGATTTTATAACTTTTTTTAAAAAATTAATATGTCATCATCGTTAGACATAAACACTACTCCAATCGATCACCACCACTATTTCTGACTATCACTACTATCCACCTCCGACCACTCACCTCCCACCATCTCAAATGCCACCGTTGACACCTTCGACCATCACCATCATCTGCTATCACCTCCATTATCACTACCAACCGACCTTCGACAACTACCATCGGTCATCCACCTCTTACAATCGTCATCACCATCTTCGACGGCTGACCACTCATCTCCAACCATAATTATTGGCGGAGTTTTCTCTAGGACATAGGGTGGTCACGGCCACCCCAAAATTCTTACTAATTTTCTAAAAAATACTACTATTACTTTTAGTTTTTTTAAGAGACACTTAAGTTTTCATTTAGTCAATAAATTTATCTATTTGATCCATGAATCATATCACGGTTGATCCTTAATCATGTGCAATTAGGATCCTCAACTTAATAAACAGATACTAATTTTTTTGCATTAAATTTTATATAGTATAATTGAACTGTTAAAAAATGTATTGATATCTTTAATTTTTTATGCTCTAGCCACTCTAAAATTTATATTTGCACTTTATGTTTAGAATACTCAAATTATGAATTACTCTCGAAATCCCACTAGACATGTATAAAATGGTTGTCTCAAGTAAAATCATGATCTGACATATGATTTTGAAGAAATTTTTACATATGAATTTAATTGAATGTATGAAAGTAGATAAATTTTATAAGAATAAAATACTTATGTTAAAAATTTTGAAAAATGAATAATTATTAATTATGACAAGGTTGTGAAAACTAAATTATATAAATCTACATATAATTGTGGTTGGTGCGGTTCGATATATGTTAATTGATTGAGATGAATTTCGATTAGACCTAACCTGATATATGTTAATAGATATGTTAATTAATATAAATATTATGGTGTATGTTGTTGTAATTTTGAATTATATATAATAGGCTAAATTACATTCGTGGTCCCTTAACTTAATTTCAGGTAACTTTTTAGTCATTTATCTTTTTTTTTCCCGAGTTGATCCTTTATTTTAATTTTAAGTGAAAATTTGATATTTTATATTTTAAAATGTCAACAATGTTGTCCTTTTTTTACAAAAATTCAAAAAAAAAATCATCAAAGTTTTTAAACAAAACTCATAAAATTCATTATCCTCTTCAATAAAATACAAATTTAATCAAATTCATAATTTAAATCTTGAAATAAACTCATATTTTCATTCTTTGTTTGATGTTGTTGGAGATGAAAAGATGAGTGTATTTGAATATTTGAGTTATGAATTTGATAAAATTTGCATTAGATTGAAGATGATTATCAATTTTATGGGTTTTGGTTGAAAAATTTGATGATTTTTTTTGAATTTTTGTATAAAAAAGGATAATATTGTTGAAATTTTAAAACATAAAATATCAAATTGTCACTTAAAACTAAAATAAAGGACCAACTCAGGAAGAAAAAAACTATAAAGGACTAAAACGTTACCTGAAATTAAGTTAAGGGACCACTTATGTAATTTAGCCTATATAATATTATACTTTTTTTTTTATTCTTTAATATTTTAAAAATTTGGTCACCCCAATGTTTTAGTTCAGACTCCGCCACTGCCTAACCACCTCTACATACCATCATCTTTGACAACCCCGTCAACACTGATCATCCACCTTCGACCACCACTAACCACCATTAATTATAAATATATAATATATTAATTATTTTTACTTTATGTTTGGTGAATTCATAATGAGATAGGATAAAGAAAGTGATTCAATCAAATAAAATAAGAGCTGAAATTCAAGTGAGAATTAAAATTCAAAACTAAAAATGGAAAATTCAAAGCTAGAACTTCTTTTATACCCTGTTTGTGGTCGTTTTTTGTTATGAAATTTTTAAAAACTAAAACTAGTTTTGGTGGACGTGGTCAATGAAAGTGGGTGTAGTTAGAGGTGGATGGTCAGTGGTCAAAGACGATCGTGGCTATTTTCAGAGGTGAGTAGGTAGTGATGATGGAGGTGATCGGAGATGATGGTGGTGGTCAATGACGGGAGATGGCGGTCAGTGGTGGAGGTGATCCAAGATGGATGGAGGTGATGATCGGAAGTGGTGGTTGGTGGTGGTAATCGGTGGTTATTAGACAAATACTTATGTCTAATAATTGTGACATGTTAATTTGAAAACATAAACAAGAATTATAAAAAAGATATATAAATAAAATAAAATAAAAATAAAAGTATTGGTTTTGAGTTTTTAGCAGAAAATATTTTCAAGTTAAATAAACAACCATCTTGAACAAGTGAGTCAATTACTATAAGAATAATGTCTTTGAAATTAACCATTTAAAGCAATATCTTATTTTGGTGTAACATATTTCTTTATTTTTATCCTTTGAAATTGTTCAACCATTTAAAAATTCTCAACATTAAATAAAGAGTTATCACTACCTAGAAAAGAAAAAAAAAACTAAATATAAAAAAAAAAGAAAAATGTGAAAGAAATAAGAAAAAGAAAGAACAAAATATATACACATATAGCACAATTAAAAAACGGTGTGACAGACGCGTGTTTGTTTGAACTCTAATATCGTTTAAATAGGATAAAATTAGACGATTTAATTGAATATATAATTGTGATTAGATGATACTGTAAAACTCTTTTACATACATATTTATTTTTCTCAAATTTATATATAGGTGTCAAAAATAGGTTATATAAATTAAAACTTACCTAATTAAACAAAATATAAAGTGAAAACTTTATAACTTAAAGAAATTACCACAAGTATTATATAATAATAAGAAGAGAATAGTTACCACTTTTATAGAAAAAATAGTCACAATACATAAATTTTTCTCAAACAAATTGCATCTTAATATATTTACATTTTTCAAAGAAAATAGTTAACTTGCACCTCACAACACTTTAAAATAAGAGTATAAGAGAAAGATAAAAGAGTTGAATATAAACTTAAGGTGTTTATAATTCATAAATCTTATAATAAAGAACTACAACCTATATATATATATATATATAATATTGGTTTCGCTCTTCCTTTACAATACTAAGCTAAATTGAGCTTTTGATAAGATAATTCAATTTCAACCATACCTAACAATAGATAACATATAAAATAAAATGACTTTTATAAAGAGAAAGTGAAATAAATGAATCTTAACCATTGATCAAATTATAAATAACTAATAAACCGTTCGGAGTAGTTGTGAGTTTTTGGTTTTTTATTTTGAAAGTCAATTTCAAAATCAAAACTTCTTCAAGTAAAATGGGGTTGAGTTGATATTTTACTTAATTTCAAAGGCAAAATTCAATCATTAGATCCATAAAAGTTAATCAAAGAGTTAACAAGGAGAAAACAAAGATATGTTACTCTAAAAATGTCCCTCGTCATATGAAGCATCAAATATGTGAGATTTTTCAATTTCAAATAACTAATAATCTTGGAAAGTACTTGAGAGTTCCTCCTCTTTAATAACTGATTTAGTATAAATTATTTTCAAATAATTATGGATAAGGTTGACCAACATCTTAGTGGGTGAAACACGCAAAATTTGTTTTTTGTTAGAAAGTCCACTTTAACGAAGTCGATTATTGAAACACTTCTAAGCTATGTGATGCAGTTTGTTCACCTTCCTAGATCTATTTGTTATGTGGTGGATAAGAAGTGAAGAAAATTTGTGTGGAGAGATTATGAAAATAACATGAAGCTTCATTTAGTTTCTTGTGATGAGTTGTATTCCCAAATACTTTGGTGGTATTGGGCTTAGAATGGCGCGAGATATCAACAACACTTATTTGGTCAAGGTTAGACGAGAACTTTGTTCGAACCCTACAGCTCTTTGGGCCAAAGTCATCCGTAATAATTATAAATGTGGTTCAACTAATGTACCCAATGTTTTTTGTCGTTAAGCTGAGATCAAATTTCTAGAGATAGATGTATGCTTAATGGGATATTATGATAGATAACCTTAGCCAAATGATTGGCAACGAAATCATTACTAACTTTTTTATAGATGTTTTAGTTCCTTTTATTGGGTTGCATTATGGATATTACCGCGTGTTCAATCTCGGATATTGAGATTTGGGAAAATGTGGCAAACTTTGTTAATGAGGAGGATATTGAAAACGTACTATCTATTACACCCTTTATTCCGATCGAGGCCCTTTAATGCATTTGTGCTATATTTTCACCTCGTTCTTCTGTGGATGAGGATTTAGTTATCTGGATTGGGGATCCTGATGAGTTTGTTTTTCTTTTAAGGGAGCCTATAATGAGATAAAACACCTAAAATTTAGAGTGGTGGATGATTAGTTTTGGTGGAGTAAAGGTAATTGAACATTGACGAACGGTTAAGCAAGGTCTGAAAATTGTCCATGGGCCACCACTTGTTACGTTAGATTTGTCTTTCTCCTCATCAAATTTTACCATGAAGAAAGAATTTTACCATGAAAATTATCCACGGGCCACCACTTATAATGTGTGTTTGTGAATCTACCTTCCCCTCTTTCAACACAATTTCAATTCTACTTAAAATTTCAACTAAAATATTATACACTGCAACACCCCAATTGTAGCTATGGAGAGACTCTAGATCATCAAGTATTTTAATATAACGAGTATTTACTCGATTTCCTGATTGGAGAAAATAGAACTCGCCAAAGGCGAGAAGTATATAAAGTCTACAAAAATTGACTCTGTTCATACGATACATGTGAAGCAACACACAAATCAAATCACAAGTTACTTCTTTTCCTCTAAACAACAACAATGTATCACATTTCTCATTTTCATATTCTTTCAAAGACTCACCTACTATTGGTAGTCCTATAGCTAAAAATACGTCACTTGGAGTAAAATTAACTATCCTACCTCTAATCCTAAATCCCCCACTATGCCCATCCCACCTACTAGCCAACTCCGATAATAAAGCACCAGAAATTTGTAAATTTTTTGACATATCTAAAACCCGTTTGAATGGAGTTGTCATAATTTGAGTTCGATTTGCATTTGTCAAATGAAGGCTGATTTCATGCAACAAATTTAGTAAACATGCATGTCTCGCACATATCTAAAAAGTATGAATTTATGGTTAATATTGAGAAATAAATTGCAACAATACAAATACAACTAATTTATAAATTCCTTACATTTTTTTCATTTATCGGTGCCATGTCTTAAAGCATCATAACTGTAGAAAAATAAATACCAAAATATTAGCATTTTAATAAAATACCTCATTTATGATACTAAATTTTTCTAAATTGAAATAATAGACAAAAATATACTTAAATATCAAGTCAACATTTATATTAACATTCTGTTTGGTTACTGTATCGGCGTACAAAGTGCAATAACTTTTCGACATTGCACATCAGAGACTTTCAACAATTATCATAGGAGCAGCAACTTATATGCTCATTTTCATAACTTAGTTGCTTCCAACATTCAAAAACTAGCAACTTACCTTGAAGGTATGATGATGATAATAATAATAATAATAATAATAATAATAATAATAATATATTTGAAACGAAGAAGTCAAAAATAGAAACCCTAAAAATAAAAAATCCAAAACGAAGAAGCAAAAATAGAAACCCTAAATCAATAACTAAAAATAAAAACGCACAAGCCAAAAATAGAAACCCTAAATCAATAACTAAAAACTCTAATGATATGGAGAAGTAAACTTACAATGAAAATACCCAACAAGCGACAACGAGAGCACGAATGCAGCAAACAAGAAGATCGACAGAAATCATATGCAACCTCTCGCGAGCAATAACGACGAAGATAGAGAAACGAAGAAAAGAATATGGATAAGAAGAGAAGAAGATGGAGAAGCTTTCAGGCTGTTGTTGGTGGAGAAGAAGATGAAGAAACGAAGAGAGAAGATGGAGAAGAGAGAAAGGATTTATGAGGAATTGAATGAAAATTATTAAAATGATTAACATGTCGTTAAGTATGTATACATTTTTAAATTTATATACGTATACAATATATGTGTTTAAAGTTGTGTTTAAATAATATTTCTCTTTACTCAAAAATTATTCGCTTCTCCTTGTGTCAGAAAAGGTGTAGAATAAAACAAAGTATATTCTTGTATAAAAAAAAAGGAAAGGAGTATTAATCTATTCCAAACTATAAATATAAATAGATTAAAAAAATATCTAGATTTTGAATTAAATACTTCGAATTTTTGTACTAATTTTTATTCATAGATAGAGACTGTTGTCCGCATCAGAATGTGAGTGGAGTAAAATGGATTTGATATTTGTCACTTGTCTTAGTGTTAGAAATATAAAAATGGAGTAAAATGACACTTGAGAATGTTCACTTATTATTAAAAAAGAAAGGGAGGGGCAGCACTAAATTTAAGAGAAAGAGAATTAAAAAATTAATAAAATATTAGGTGATTGTTTTGTAATTCATCCATTTTACAGTTTTACAATAAGTAATTTATTTATAAAAAAATTATACTAATTACGTAATTGATTTCAGCTAGTGCCGCATAATTATTAATTTTATTTGTGTTTTTTTCATTCAAATATAATATTAATTTGTTCGTCATCTAAATATAATATTTTAATTTCTATATTTTGTAGTGTTTATTTTATTTAAATCTACAAATTAAGTTAATGCAGTTGCAATTAATAACATTTATATTATAAACTTGTAGTAAAAAAAATAGTTGAGTATAAAAAATTTATATTGACTACTTAAAAAGCGGCCGGTTGAGTTTTATTGTTTTAAACTTTTAATTAATTATTTATTACAAATTTTATTACTTTCTAAAAGCACAAAAAGGTGTGAGTCAGATTCACGTGATAATCCTTGAGATCAAACCCACCATCTTTCCAAATTCTAATGATGCATCTCAAAGCGTTTGCCTAAACATAGATTTGATTGAGACCATTTGTGTGCCTATTAGAAGCTGAAATCTTGAATAATTTTAATTTTTCAAATATATTTTATCCAAGACTTTCAAGATACCTGATAAATATACATAAATGTGTATCTTAACAAAAATTAAAACAATAAATAAAATAAAAAAGACAAAATTGTGAGATATCACTTCAATGTATATTCAAGTTGCGTTGAATTTTTTGAATTCTAAAAATTGTCTTTCTATAATCAAACTAAAAAATCATGTTGTTTATAAATGATGATAATAATATGAAAAAGACAATTTAAAATGGTTTTGAATTGTTGATTATTGTATAAAATGAAAACTTATTTTTAGTTTGTTAAAGATATTTTTATTGATATTGTTTGTATAAATTTTTGTCGGTATTCTAATGAATGGACTAAAATTAAAATATATTATGAAGAGTTTGATTATTATAGTTATATACTAATTCAATAGCTCTTTCATTACAAGTATTTTACATGTACATTAATTTTAAATTAAAAATTTGTTAACATAGTTATTTCGTATTTTAAATTTTTTAAAAATTTACCTATCTACATATATGTATTGTACCGGACTGACACTAGTATTAGATATTTGGGATTCATAGATATTTTTCCTAAAATATTTCATTCACAAGCAACATATTAGAGGGTTTTTTTTTCTTCGTTTATCAAACTATTCTCTTTTCATCACTATATCTTAAAATGTCGTAGCGATTTCTTTAAGAAATTTTGCATTTACAAATGCATTCATAAAAATTTAAATACAAAATTTAAATTATATAGATCGACTAAAATTATCTGTCATAATTGAACAATATTTTTGAATATGACTAGTTAATCGACATAGTCTGCATTTTTTTAATATTTTTTAATTTATTTTGACAAATATATATATATATATATTATAATTAATATAATTTATTTATCAAAACAACATCACAAACTTCACAAAAATTACGATAAAACTAATGTAAATAAAAAATGAAAGTATTAGAGTTTAATTTGGATGCAACCTTATTTGAAGAAAAATATTGAAGCAAATTTGAAGTAAGAAAATAATAAGAAGGTGTTTAATATAATTTTTCAACATCATATCTCCTTTGACCATTATTTACATTAATTTTATCGTAATTTTTGTAAAATTTATGATTTTTTTTTGAATGAATTATATTAAAATTTGATTTTAAAAATTGATTGCAAAAGCAATTTATAAGGTAGAAAAAAAATAATATTTTAATATATAATTTTAAAAATTGGGTGATTTGATAAATTTTTTTGAAGTATAGAATATTGAAAAAAAAACCTACACATTAGGATTTTTTTATTTAAATATCTTTTTTTTTTTATTACTGAAATGTCACATTTTGAAAAAAAATTACGTCAATGTCCTACTTTTTTAAATCAAGTAGGAACTCGCATCCGTGGACAGCGATCACCAAATTGTTTTCAAAATTTATACAAAATTACTTTTTTGGAAAACGACATATAACTAGATTTTTTTTTTATTTTTTTTTAACATTTATTATTAATTACTTTTATAAATTTTTTTTTAAAATTCTTCAGTAGTAGTCGTTGTCTCCGGAAAAACGACTTTCTACTTAGTTTAAAAGGTAGAATATTTGCATATTTTAATAATAAAAAAAAATATTTAAATGAAAATAAATCGTGAAAAAGAAAAAATAATAATGAAAGATACGTCAATCGCCATTTCATAACTCTAAGATATTTTTATGGATAGTTTGAACTACGTTCTATAAAATGCTCCAACTAAATTTTTACTATTTAATTGACAGCTCAGAATAAATGCATATGTAATTTTACGGTAACAATAACTAAAAATAATTTCATAGTCAGAATTGAAGTTATGATCATGATGATATGCAGAGGACAAACATTAATTAATTCAGCGAGGAAGTGTAGCCACTGCAACGTTAATTAAGGAAGCTTATTGAACTATATAAATTTTGACCCAACCTAACTCAGTTAAATAATGTGTAGTATTTGGTCAGCTAGAAACGACAAGGTATGGGAAAATCAAACGAGAGATTATGAGCTACAAAGTTCCGAATTTAGATTAATGGAAAAATTGTTAGGTATCGGAAATTTAACTGTAGGGTGAAATTTTAGAGTAATTTTTTTTTTATCATTCAATCACTTAAAAATTTAAGGATAATTTTGAGTTTTTAAGAATTTGGAGGGATATAAGGTTACTTGGTTACCAAATTCAACTTTCTAATAATAATATGGATGATTAGGTTCAATTACCAATGAGTCCAAATCATCCACCTGATTATCCGCTTCAATCCGACTGCGTCACTTCAATTCAACATGGGTTGAACGGATTATATCGGGTTGGATTATTTTATCTACCTCTATTGAATAGAGTGGATTCGTTAAGAGTTTTTTTATTTAGATGGAAGACTGACTTTAACTATTATTCTTTTTAGTAAAAAATATTTTCAATTTCATTAGTTAGTAACTCTTTCCATGTAAAAAAATTAACCCCAAAAGATTTAGATTAGAACAAAGTTGATAATAGAATTTCATTTGTATCGATCAATTGTAAAATAATTTTATATATAATGTTAACTTTTAAATATATGAAGAAATTCTTCTAATGCATTTCTTTAATCTTAAAAAATATGGTAAATATATCATAAATAATTATAAAAAATTTCGAGTTCAAATTTGTGACATAACATCAAATTTAACGGTATCAATTTTTGTTTCAACTTGTTCTTTTACAAAAATAAAATAAATGATAATTTATTTACAAGATATATTTTTATCTATCGTTGATAATGAAACAAAGTAATATGTAAAAATAGCAATTTCACTTTTAAAAAGTAATAAATAAAAAATTTGTGCTTGAAAAATAAAAGAGTAATTTAGAGAGATAAACTAAATCTCCCTATTTAAGACGAATAATTACTAAAAATATTAACATAACATTTTATGTTTAAAAGTAGAATCTAAATAATAAAAATTATCAATCCAATAAAAAAAAAGATTAAAATTAAAATTGAGATGTTTGACATGATTAAAACTCAAAATTATTCCTACAAGTACATGAAACTCGTGTCAAGAAAAAAAAAATCAATTTTTTATCTATCAATATTTTTAAAATAAAATAATATCAATTTATGTTAATACAAATTTAAAGTATTAATATATTTTAGCGAAGGAAAAAATTTATCCATGTTTATGAAAGTTAATTTACGAAGATATAAGATATATATAATACTGCACACAAAAATTCTATATAATATATTGATTTGTCTTTGATGGAGAGATTGGTACTATGAGCAAATGTAGAACACATGTAAGTAAATTTGGTCTCTAACTTGATTTTTACTGTATTTGTTTTGAGTTGTATAATTAATATTGTGATATTCTTCTGTTTTTATTAGAGTTACTTTTAGGTACCAGAGGAAAGTTGTACATCAATTTAGACTATTCACATCTTTAAGTAAAAATACAGTTTTTTTTGGAGAGTTGTAAAATACGGTTAAGAGCATTTAAAACAACTATAGGCCTTCTTTTTTTCCTTTCTAGTTTTGGATTGGATGGGATGTGGTGTGATAATAATACTCTATGCAGAGGGAAGACAAATCTTGGCTATGACACTCTGGTAAAAAAATATTTTCAATTTTATTCATTAACATTTGTTGATGTAAAAAAATTAACGGCAAAAACTTTAATATTATATTTTAATTTGTATCTATTGTAATATAATTATATATAATATCAAATTTAAAATATAAGATGAAATTTATAAAATATCATTATTATTTTTTATTTAAAAATAATTGTAAATACTTTTATAAAAAATTCACACATCTCAAATATTTTGGTTCAAACTCAGAAGATAACGTTTAACCTTATCATTATCACTACTCTTCTTTTTCCAACAATACTTTGAAAGTAACACCAATGCTACTTTGTTTTCAAGATGTATTCTTATGCATGGATGGCAATAAAAAATGTATATAAATATAGTAATTTTACTTTTCAAAGATAATTAATGAATTTTCGCTTGAAATATGAAAAAGTAATTTGAAGAGAGTGTTTTGCTTAATGCCACCATGTAGTTGTTGTCTTTTAGTATTTTTAAAATTTTTGCTTTAATAGTATTTGTACTTTGGTCTGTGTTTGTTTTTGTAATAAATATTTTTTTGGGTCTTAAAGTGGTGAATGCGGTTCGAGCAAGCACACATGAAAGCCAACGATCAATAATGGATTGCATGTGGTGAGTCAGATTACATAGAGTATTAATGCTTCCAGACTGTCCATACTGTATAATGTAACATATCACCTGCAAAAACTAATTTGTTAAGTGTTCGATTTTAAAATTCAACAATACAATTTTTTACAATAATTTTTGTCTTCCCTCCAAAAACATATAAAAGTTTGTTTAATAATAATAAATGTTTGAAACAATTGTTTTTTATTAAAAATAATTAATTAGTATATATATTTCAAGAAGTTGAGAAACAAAAATATATTGAATATTTAATCCCCTTTAGAAAAGAAGAAGAAGAAGAAGAAGAAAATTTTAAACACTTGTAAAAAAAAATGGAAATAATATTTATATTAAACATAAGTATTGTATCAGTCGAGAATTTCAAAAAAGTATTAAACATATTTGATATTTTTTTGTTCTTCTAACACCCTTCCACGATGGTGAGCGATTGCACATTACTACTAATATTTGTTTCGGAATTTCCCCATTATTGAGATAACATTAAGGGGACTACATGATGACAATGCTGAAAGAGGTCGATTGAGATGTGCCATGTGCTCAAATGAATCATATTCATTAATTGAAAAATTATGATCTTGGAACAATAGACTCTGGATATATATTGGATGCAAATTTGTTCAGATTTTGAGTTTTCTTCTGCATATCTGGTAGTTTGTATTTTTAATTTTATTTCTTTACTTTCTTTTTTCTATGTGTTTATAATCACATATAATTTACATCAAAAAGATTATAACTATTTCAACATTAACACAATGATACAAAATAAATTTAATATAGGAAAATATATTCAACTTGATGATAGTGTCATGTTTGTACAACAATAAAAAATAAAAAGAAAACTAATTTCTTAACAAAATCAAATAAACTAAAATCTAGACTAATCAGTTGTTGGTCCATCTCAACATCATTATCATCATTATTTTCTATAAATCTAGACCAATGAGATCTCCAAACACTGCCCATCTCATCAATAGCAACTCCTTTAGTTTCTGGCAGCATAGAGCATGGTCAAGAAACACTGGGGAAGAGCAGTTGGAAACCAATGTTGACATCCTCTGTAATCAACGTTGCATTCCACCGTTCTAAGAATAGTGGAAGTATTGCCCAACCCAGCACTGCTGCAACTACCACCACGACGATGAAAATGAAGATGTATACGAGCCACAGCGGAGGTCGTGGAAGTAGCTGTAGTCAGGATTCTTCAATACTATGGTTGGAAATATGGCCACAGGTGGTTCCGACATCATGGGATATTCTGCGGATGACAACAACATTCTGATTCTACAATGAGAAAAATAAAATGAGAAAAATAAATAGGAGAATTATATGCAATTACAAAATACAAATAACAAAAACATCCTCTAAAATGTATTAGTAACATAGTAAAGATTAATATCGCTGAAAATGCAAATATAACAAAGGAGAAGGTAATTGCAAAACACATAATTTAACCCTCAGAAATGCAAAACACATAATTTTACAAAGAAATAATCATTATAGTTGCCAAGAAATAGAATAACATGCATTGTGACACACGGAAGTGAAGCCCAGAAAATGGTATATAACATGTTTAAAAAATGCAGAGTTTTGAAAAATATTTACAGCACCTGCTAATCATATTTTTCAGATGTGTATACCAAATAAAGTGATGCTTTTGTTAAATACTTTATAATACCTGAAACCACCCATTGAAGCTGCCTAGCATGATCATAAAACAAAATGAGTGAACTTTCCTGGGTACTCCTTATTCCCTCCCCGGGTGCTGGCTATTCCAACTACATCCATTTTTCTTAAATAACTAAGAAACATGAAGAATAACAACAATGGTTATAATGTAGGTAGAGAAGAAGAGAAACAAATTCAGATGTTGCTTTTTTATGAGGTGTCTCGAGAGATTAAATAGAGAAAGTTGAATTGAAATGGCTATAGTTTCTCTGAGTGGTTGAGTTTTAAACTTTTAATTAATTATTTATTACTTTCTAAAAGTACAAATAGGTGTCAGATTCATGTGAAGATTCATGTGATGACCGTGGGGACCAAACCCATCATCTTTCTAAATTCTAGTAATGCATCTGAAAGCGTTTGCCTGATCTGATTGAGACCATTTGTGTAGCTAATAAAAGCTGAAATGAAATCTTGAATAATTTTAATTTTTAAAATATATTTTATCCAATACTTTCAAGATACTTGATAAATATACATAAATGTGTATCTTATGAAAAATCAAAACAATAATAAAAAAAAAGACAAAATTGTGAGATATCAATTCAATGTATATGATCTAATTCAAGTTGCGTTGAATTTTTTGAATTAAAAAAATTGTCTTTCTATAAATCAAACTTAAAAACCATGTTGTTTATAAATGATGATAATAACGTAAAAAAGACAATTTAAAATGTTTTTGAATTGTTGATTATTGTATAAAATGAAAACTTATTTTTAGTTTTTTAAAGATATTTTTGTTGATATTGCTTGTGCAAATTTTTGTTGGTATTCTAATATATGGATTGAATTAAAATATGTTATATGAAAAGTTTGATTATGATATATATATTAATTTTAAATAAAAAAAATTTGTTAACGTAGTCTATACTGTATTTTAAAATTTTAAAAAATTCACATATTTACAAATCTGTATTATACCGTACTCAGACTCGTATTAGATATTAGAGCTTCATAAATATTTTTCCTAATTAACATTTTCATTCACCAACAACACATTAGTCTCTGTTACAACAAAAAAAAAAAAACTACACATCAGTGTGTCCATTTTGTTCTTTTTAAGTGAAAAAAAATCGAGGAAAAGAGAAAATAATAATGAAAGATATGTTAATCGCCATTTTATAACTCAAATAAATTTTTCTAGATAGTTTGAACTTCGTTCTATAAAGCGCTCCAATTAATTTTTTACTATTGAGTTGCACATATACAAATGTATATTTAATTTTATGGTAATGATAACTAAAAACAATTTCATACACAAAATTGATTCGACATGTTTAGATAACGTGGATTGGAATTAATTTTAAATTGAAGTTATGGTGATGATGATATGCAGAGGACAAACATTAATTAATTCAGCAATAAAGTGTGGCCACTACAACATTAACTAAGGAATCTTATTCAACCATAAATTTTTAACCAACCTAACTCAGTTAAATAATGTGGAATATTTGGTGAGCTAGAAACGACAAGGAATGGGAGAATCTGAGACCGTATGCAAGAGAGGTAGGTACAAACGAGAGACTATGAGCTACAAAGTTGTGATTAGCGACACATCATAGACAATCCTTATGATGTGTTCTGTGCTATCAACGTGGTGCAAAACAGTAATCTTCAACAAGTGGAGTTAGAGACTGATCCAAAGGTTGTGATAGAAGCTTTTTACTCTTCAACTGGACAAACATTTCATAATTTGGCATGGTTATCAAGGAATGTAGGGATATCTTGTCTTCTTTAAACAATTGCATAGTGTCTCATGTGAGTAGCACATGACTTAGAATAGTTATCTCTTGGCCAAATTTTTAGGTTATTCCTGATTGTATTCACAACTTGATTATCAATGACCTTTTTACTAAAATATTCATTCATAAAACTAATACATAATCCTAATTTTCATAAATAAATAATAATAGCAAATCATAAAGCATTAATTGAAAAATCAATTCAACCCAAATGAGATAGACTTCTCCAACGTGCAACAAGTTGAATTCTTCGATATGCTAATCAAAGTTTGCTCCAATAAATTATTGAGTAATGGTATAAAAAATTCAACAAACAAAATTAAATTAAAAAATTAAAATTACGATTGGTTCAACAAAGTCACGATCACCGTAAAGCAGTGGTGGCAAGATCAAAATTGGAAGTGTAACGATGACTCAAACAGCGTTTTCAGTTTCAACACCAAACCATTGGCACCCAACAAATCAATCAAACCCAAATACTTTCACCACTTTACGAACCCCAATCAAATTCCTCCGTTTCCCCAACACAAACAATCAAAACGACAAAAAAAACCTCCAAACCCTGCGTTTCACTTTAAACCCATCCTCATACACTCCACCACCAGTCGTCGTCGTAGGGTCCGTCAATGCGGACATCTATGTCGACATCGACCGACTCCCTAAAGAAGGCGAAACCGTTTCCGCAAAAAGCGGGCAAACTCTAGCCGGCGGGAAAGGTGCTAATCAAGCTTGCTGCGGTGCTAAGCTGTCCCATCCGACTTATTTTGTTGGTCAGATTGGGAGTGATGCTCATGGAAACCTCGTTACTGATGCTCTCCGTGACGCCGGTGTTCGGCTTGATTATCTGGCCGTTGTGCCGTCTGCTCCGACAGGTCATGCTGTTGTTATGCTTCAGTCTGGTGGACAGAATTCTATTGTTATTGTTGGTGGTGCTAATATGAGTTTTTGGCCTCAGATTTTGCCACGTCAGCATTTGGAGCTTGTTTCGAATGCTGGCATTGTTTTGTTGCAGAGGGAGATCCCTGATTTTGTTAACGTTCAAGTGGCAAAGGTTTGTACTTTACATCTATGAAACACAAATATGAATACAGTAACACTTCAACACAGATAATAATTTAAAAATTAATTGAATATAATCAAGGCGTTAATGTCGGATATAAATATACCTTTTTTTTTGTTGAAAATTGTAATAGCTAGTTTTGACATGGAATTGTGTGTTTGAGTGAGTCTAGGAAAAGTTATTTTGAATAGAAATGATTTTGGAGATATGATTATTTTACAATTGAGTTGAAGTGATTTATATTAGAGGTTTCTTCGAAAATAATTTAGGTTGAGTATAAGTTTGGAGGAGGCAAAATTGATTGAAATATATAATTGATTCTGACATGTTTGAGTGTATTCGAATAAAAGTATAAAATTTATTTTGCCTCTCAGAATTGAAGCATAAAACTTATAGAATTGAAGTTGGGATTTGAATTTTTGCCTCTCAGAACTGATCTTTAACCTCAAATATTAATCATTTTCCATGGAATTTTCTCCGAAATTTTAATCAAAATCAGTTCATTTGCAATCAATTTTCACCTTGTTGTACGTCTTAGTATGACAGTAGTAAAGACATGTATTTTTATTATACTAAAACTTATGTTTGGCAGAAGTAAAATTAATTTTGATACTCTCATATAAAGAGCTTCGTCTACTATGCATTTTGTACTTGTGAACATATGATATGTTTGATGTGAATTATATGTTCCATCCATGAAATTATTAATTAGTCAAAATGTACTATGCTCTTGTGTTGTGCATATACAGGCTGCAAGGAATGCTGGTGTTCCAGTAATATTTGATGCTGGGGGATTCGATGCACCAATTCCACAAGAATTACTGGATTATGTTGATATTTTTAGTCCTAATGAAAGTGAACTTGGTCGCCTTACGGGAATGCCGACCGAAAGTTTTGAAGAGATTACACAAGCTGCTGCAAAATGCCATAAATTGGTGAGTTCAAATAGTACCTTAGGGATATCATTGAAATGCTTTGCACATTGCTCTACTTGAATGCTACATTCATTGCCTAAGGATATCTTAAGAAGAACACTCAACTTTTCAAATATTTTTAATCCTTGCCATGTTCATTGTTAACATGCATGCATGTATCACATTTGAAGTGTCACACGTCTTGTTATCTGGGTTTCACTACCTATCTTTGGTAACCCTACTTCCTTCCCAACCAAGGTTTTGAGCTTTCTTTTATGTTGAGAGAAATAGAGCAGTTTAGCCAGTCTGCTCTTTACAACCTGCTTGCAAAGAAAGGGGGAGAAGGATTGTAATTTTGAATTTTTGGTCTTTTTCCTTAAATCCAATTAAATGCACCATAAGAGGAAAAGGTCATTGGTGGCCAGTGGTTTTAAATAGCAGCTATAGTGCTAATGCTATAGGGTAGTGGGATTTAAACAAAATCGCTAATGTTCCGTGATACACTTTTTAGTACAAAAGATTCTCAAATAGCGGCGTTATAGCACTGTCGTGTAGTGAAATTTGAACAAACTACTATTTTCTGTGATCCGCGATCGACAACACTGCAAGTGACAAATAAACTGTTGAATTTGCCAAAAGTACAACCTGAAGGGTTGGATCTATTGTGGATCTATCGTAGACATCCTCGTCTTGCATTTGCAAGAGATTTATTCCACAACTCAAATCGGTAACCTCCAATTACATGGCGGTAACACCAATTATTGCGCAACATTCCCCTTCAAACTATTGATTTGAATTTTCTATTTGCTGACTATGCCATTGATTTGACATTGTCTCTTCAGATGTCTTGTTTGATTCCTGAAGGCTGATAGATGAATGTGTCTTCTGTCTCTCTGACATTGCATTATAAGAGTCTCTCAGTGGTTCCATCCATCTCTGGTGTTTTATTTTTTCATCTTAAATTTCTGAAATCTTAGGGAGTTAAGCAAGTTCTTGTTAAGCTTGGAGACAAAGGATCTGCCCTATTCATAGAAGGAGAAGAACCAATTCAACAACCTGCCATCTTTGCTAAAACAGTCATTGACACAACTGGTGCTGGCGATACTTTTACTGCTGCTTTTGCTGTAGCCTTAGTAGAGGGCAAGTCCAAAAAGGAATGCCTCAGATTTGCCGGTACGTATGACAGCAAGTATTTTGCTGGTTTTTTTTTTTTTTGGAATTTCTCTTCGGAAAAATGTGCCTAACTATTCTGTGAAAATTTTACCACAACAGCTGCTGCAGCATCTCTTTGTGTTCAAGTCAAGGGAGCCATTCCCAGCATGCCGGATAGGAAATCTGTTCTCGAACTTCTTAATCATCATTGAATATACTTGCAAAAGGTCAATTTCTGCTTAAACGCTTTTATTTGTTTTGTTCTTGGGGTATACCCTTTTGATCTTGTTTAGTCAAGAATTTTAGTTTTGATTTTGTTTACCCTTTTGATCGTGGTGTCAATATCTTTACATGCTATTCGTCTGTTGTTTTCCCTGCTATTTTGAATCAATTTGTTATGTTCATGTCTATAAGTAAGTGTTCTATGCCATTCCATTTCCTGCATGATTCAATTACTTAATTTTTATTGGACATTTCTATTATAGTTCATATTAAATTTCATTAGATGCACTCCTGGTACAGTTATGGTGTGCATATATTAAAATGGTTTTTTACCTTATGGATCCTGGTTTGTGTTTTTTACTTTTTAGTTGTTTCAATAGACACAGGAAATGTGCTGCTATTGCTTAAATATGAGTTCTCTTTAGCAAGAGGTCCGAAACCATGAAGATTTTGAAATGCAAAATTGCTTTCCTGTGACTGATAAAACTATAACCTTTGATTTAGAGTCCACAATACCTGAGTAGCAGGAACAGAGTAACTGCATGGCAGCGAGAAGCCCTGGTAAATGACAAGGAAAACAACTTTTCTGAAGAAGCATTTTTATGAGACAGGCACTTCGTGTTGTAATTTGTCGGTCATTTCAATAAGACAAGGTTAATTTGGAGGGGTAACCTAGTACGCATCGTCCTGCTTTGGAAGGTCAGCCCGTAGATATATTGTACAAAAAAATGGAAGCTTCAGATTTGATTTTGGAAACTTGTTTAATAAGTTTATGAGGAAATTGCACTTGGATGATTACTTGTAAAACCTCTTCCTTGTCTAAATTTCTTTCTGTCTTCGTTACTAAGTTTTGTATTTGGCTCTTGCACTGAGTATAATTTCAGTTAATCATTTGAATAAACCAGCAAGCTTTGAATGTCAATTATGATATGAGATAATAGTTCTTCAATATAATCCGTTGATTCAAGGAGTATTCATCAACTGTGATGTGTACATTCAAACTTTTGGTACAAAATTGAAATGGATTCTAAATTTGAAGAACCTTGGCACCAGTTTCTGTGGCAAAGTAATTAAAATTACCCAAGAAAGGTACTGAAAATTTCATCTTGCTAAGTTTTAAAATACTTATTCCATTTTTTTAATTAAGAGGAGGCAAGATGTAAAAGTAACCAAATAAAAGCCGTCTAAGTAATTGCCAGGGGAAAAAAACTTTCCGCCTCAAAATCATTTCAAAATATGAGAATAATAAGTGTCATCTTATCATAATTTGCTTTGACATATAATAGTGCTTTGACATATAATAGTTAGATAATTGTGGTTGATTTAAAAACAATGCAATACGAAGTGGCATGGTGAATGATTAGAGTTAGACAATAGTGTATCAGCGTACTACTTTTACACTTGTAAAATATTACATGTTTTTTACTGTTTGGATTGTACTTTGAACAAAAACACTTTTGAGTATACTTTCAAATAATGTCAATTGTCTTGAGATAGTAAAAAAAAAAAATAATTTTATTACATCTCATATTTTTAATAAAGTAATTAATATGTGGATAAAATTGATAATTTAGAATTTTATATTGTTAACTGTAATTGATGGTATATTCTTTTCTTTTATTTTTCAATAAACATAAGTTTCGTCTTTCTAAATATATATGTTAGAACACATTTGTATTTTAGAAAATTTAATTTAAATTTATTGAAACACTACAATATTTTGAAAATTTTAAGAGTCGTTTAATTTAAAAGTATTTTCTGTTTTTGTTTTTTTAAAATGTATTTAGTTTATTTTGATAAAAGACTCTTAAAGTAAATTATCGTCATAAATATATTAATTAACAAAAATGTATTTTTGAAAATAATAAAAACAATTCTTTTAACAATTATTTAAACAATTTTTAAAAGTATAGATAATTATTAATTTAAAAAATATACTACCTTCTAATTAACGAATAAAATTGACATAAATTTTAAAAAACAAAACAATACATAAAAAAAATCATTAGCATCAACAAAAATATTCTACAATACAACAAAAATATTTTAGTGTTGACATATAATTTTAATTTTAATGGACATATATATAAAGGTTGTGATGTGATCCGAAGAGCATGCTCTCCAACCATATAATGAATGAAACAAGTGGAAGTGGTCCACCGAATCATCACAATCAGAGCTTAAAGATTTTTGCACGATTGTTGTTACCCCAACTTCCAGAGATACCAAGTGACTCACAAGCACAAGTGCACTCAGGAGATCATAATTGACAATGATATAGACTAGTAAGGTGCCAATTGATTGAAAATATGAAGGCAAGTAACTCCAAATATGGACAATCATCTTAATTGGTTTATAATAATAGATTATATTTTAATTCAATCTCAATCATCGAATTTTAGGCGTGATTACAAATTGATTTATGGAAAGTTTTCGAAATGAGAGTTTTGAAAATTAAATCTATGCTTTGATATATTCTTAATATTTAAAAATTTTAAACCAACAATGTAATATTATACGTTTATTTATCATGGTGTTTAATATTTTAATATATATATATATATATATATATTATAGAATATAGACTTAATCATTCAAAGTCTTTCTTTTTACACAGATTTTTAGAGTCGGTTTGGTTCAACTAAATAGAGGAAAGAATTTTAATAAAGAAGAAGAAATTCAGGGGAGAAATTTATAACTCTCTTTTAGAATTAATTATTTATAAATTTTATTTTTTATTTTGCTTCATGATTTAATATTTTTATTAAACAAATCTTATATCTTAGTAGCATAAATGCAATGACTTAAATATCAAATCAAACACAATAATTGTATTTATAATTTTATTTTGCACAATTTTATTTGTAATAAATAT
>JBBPBS010000123.1:252891-263047 GCA_037974835.1 Cicer judaicum
TGCCACAAAAGAATAACTTGAAAAATATTAAAAGTGACATTAACAATACAACTAAAGAAATTAAAAAATGGTTGAATGATTTGAATTGATAGTAATAATTACTTGTCTTTCAATGATAATAGATTATCTTAAAGGAAAAAGTTTGAACTAAAACAAATTTATAACATAAGTGCAACTTAAAAAGACATTAATTAAATTCAATTATGAAAATATGTGCATTTAGAATAGAATAATTTTATAACTTGATAGATATTTTGTTTTAATTGTATTAGTATAAAAAGTAACATCACTCTTCAAAATAAGTATTTTTTTCGTATCATTTTAAATATCTCATTTGAAGTGTGTACAGTTCTTTAAAAAATGATGAGTTGATTTGATTTCAATTTTAAAATACTTCATTTACTCAAATGTTTTTATTAATTACAATTAGTGGAAAAATTTGATGAATTAAAATATAACAAATAAGAGTATTAGTGGAAAAAGTAAATAATGTTGTATTGGTATTGTAAAATGACAAATAGTTTGAGTAAGAATTTCTTCCTTTACTCAAATGAATAAGAGTTTCTTCCTTTATCTGGATTGAACATTTACAAGATTCTTGAGCACTCTTTTCATAAACCAATTTGAACCATTTTCTTCAAGATCAAGAAAACCACTTCAAGCTTGCAAGATACAAACCCCTAGAATAAATAACACTATAATTAAAAATGTATCACTTTATACCCTCAATCTCCTGCATTGGGAACAATAACTCCGAACAAATGATATCTCACTTTTTTTGTTTCCAACTCAATCACACGAGAATCGAATAAAAAAAATGTTTAACCTTGATTATAATCTTGAATGAATGAAAGTTGTTGAATAGATGAAAAATGTCAACCTATGAATGATGGAACAAGCCTTACTTAAAGAACATTAGTAGGTTAGTGAAAGTATACTACATCATAATTGAAATATGGTCAACTGATTCACAAATTAGTTACAAAAAAAATTTTGATGCTAAAAGAAATTTATTAATTTGTAACTAAAAGAAATTTGTAGATCGTGTCAACCGATTCACAAATATATGAATCGATTCATAAGTTGTTTAAAACCCATAATTACAGTTCTTAACTGTGTGAATTGATTCACTTAGTTGTAAGTCGACTAATCATACTTCCTAGAATTGGATAAGTTGATCCACACATTTGATGAATCAGTTCACCTTTCCTAAGCATCATGGAATGGTTTTAGGACTTTTGTAAATTGATTTACAACATATGAGTTGATTTATAAAGTTAAAAATCATGTAGAAAATGTTATTGATGCACTGCATGATGTAATGCATGATAAAATGAAGATTTTAAAATATTTTTTTGATTCAAGAACATTCAAGGATATTGAGAATTGAAGAATCAACAAAGGCACACACAAAACACTAAGTCTATTTTAAAATATTCATGATGTAATGCATGATAAAACTTTAGTTTTAATGCCCATCAAAACACTAAGTCTATTTTAGGGTAACTTGCATTTACATATGCTCTCGCTCACCTCATTGATATCCCTACCAAAATTCTAGTTTAGCATTATTTGTTTATATATCTTTTGCATTGTTAAGCTAATCTTGCATCAAGAAACAAGATGAAACTACTTTACTCAATAATTCCTCATACATTGAAAAGATTACTCTACAATATATAATCTCAATCTCTTTATATACAATGGGAGATAAGAGATAGAAGTTGTGTAACAACCATAATTGAAATAACATAATTAACTAACGAATAACAACCTAATACAAGTATCCTATAAGTCATTACATGCAAGCTAACAGTTAACTTGGCTGACAAGAAACTATCCAACTGTTTGTGAGGCTGATTGACTGACTAGGGAACAAGCTGACTGACTGACTAGGGAACAAGCTAATTGACTGACTAGTGAACAAGCTAGCTTACTGACTTATAGATTAGTGAAAGTTGGCTAACTAGAAGACTAGTGGACAAGCTAGTTGACTAGCTGATAGGTGGAGTAAGCTAGCTGACAGGTTAACTGTGCACAAACAGACTGACATACTGGTTGGTGACACTGAAGTTAGTAGAAGGCTGAGAAGAAAAAACATCAGCTAAAATGTATTAGATATTCTAATATATTGATCTCTATTATTGGAGTAAAATGTGAGATTTTTAATCACGAAAAATTAACCATGGTAATGCTCATCTTCCACCTCATCTTGCTTCTCATGTTGTGGGTGAGAGTGATAAGCAATATTCTTCATGTTGTTCTATTGATAAAGGCGACAACACCTAATTATATTATTGAGGGGAATGAGAAAATGGTAACGGAGAGTAGGCTTGTGGAAAATGAACAATGGTCATGCAAAGGAAGAAATAGGTTAGTTGCCGATATGTAGAATGAGGAGTTAGAGTAAAAAGCTCAAATGTGTTAGATGATGTATCATAAGACTTGTAGAGACTTATAAACTTTAACCCAAATATCAATATATTGTAGACCACATAACATTCTTTAATTTGCTTAAGATTTGTGAATTCATTTTGATCAATTGAATTTAAACTAAATTGAATTTAAACTAGATTTTATACGTCCCTAAGTTATGGTCTATTACATTTTTATTCAATCTTTTTTGTTGTTTTAGAAAACCATCACACATTTTAACATGTTTTTTCCTTTGCATCTTTACAAAAAAGTTAAATAAACTTTAATTTTATTAAACAAATTACGAGTAAAAAAATCTATAATTTTTTTTTTCATCGGGTCTATACTTATCTAAATTTATTGTTTTATTAATATATATACATAAAAAATTTAAAAGATTAAAGATAAAATTAGTGGTTCATATTGAACCACGTATTAAAGTGGGTAACAATAGAAGTAGCATTAATAAACCTACTCTTTGATTTTTTTTAAAGGTTAATGAAAGAGACATCAAGTACTCTTTTATTTTTTTATTTCCTAACCAAGTGAGCGTGTGTGGTGAGGTAGAATTATTTTATTAGTTTATCATTTTTCTCTCATTGAGAATGTGTTAAAATTTTGACCAAAAAAGAAAGAATGTGTTAAAAATATGCATAAATTTAGTTATATGACCTCTAAATCCCATATCGTTTACTGCAATATGTTTACTTGTGGAATCATTCCTAAACTTATTCTGCTTAGAAAATATTCCTTTTAACCATCTGTCTTTTCATTAGGTCATGGAAGACTTGTTTACTATTATTATTATTATTATTATTATTATTATTATTATTATTATTGATGTAAACATTTTTCTCAAACTGAGATAATGACAAACATTTTATATTGTGGGTTTATGAACCTGGACCCACTAAAGCAATAAAACAACAAAATCTCAAATTTAATTATTTTAAAGACATCTTTATAATATTATAAAAATTTCTTCTATAAAAAGTAAATTTAAAATTCAGTTTTTAAGTTAATATTTTTGTTATTTTTATTTTTACTTTTTTATATTTAAAAAAATTATATTTAATTTATCATAAATTTAAAATTTTTTAAACTTCAAAAAAAGAGTTTTTCTTAATATATTAAAGATAATTGTAAAAAGTTATTCAACGTTGTTCGTTAGATATTAAAATTTTTTGTTGTATATTATATAAAGAGTAATTGTTATAATTTTTTTATAAAAAGTAAAATTGAAAAATTAAAATTTTATAAAAATTAAAAATATATCTAATTTTTTTTTATAAACAAAATATTAGTAAATATTTAACTATTTTACTCCTTCGATAGTTAACTCAAATAAATTCAACTACCCGATCTCTCTTATAATTAACTTTTTATTTTTCAATTAAATTTTAGTTGACCTTAATGATACTGGTAATCAACTCCAAGGGATTGGTCCTAGTAGTAAGAGGATACTACGATATTTTCATGTTGTAACTTGTGAGTTTGAGTGCCACTTATTCTTTTAGATGTAATTAAATACAAATTCTTTTGTGATTTTTCTCAACTCTAAGATTGTGTTTATTTTAAACTTTAATGTATAATAATTGAATTTTTATCATAATATACTCATCACTTTTCAAACATATTGAGTGGAGAAAATCACATTTTAGTATTAGGATAGAGTGAATTTTGAAGGGATAAATTTTAAATACTAACCTACACAGATTTAACAAAAATTGGATAGCTATAAATTTTGTTTGATTGTTTTCGTAGATATGTTTTAAATCATCAATTAACCATAAAAAAAATTTCCATATATTTGAAAGGCAACCTACGATGATGTTTGAAAGTTGTTTTACAGGTTTGATCACCGAAGTAAAATAAAATAAGTAAGTTATTAAATAAATTAAATTTTGCTGTCGTTAGTTTAGAAACATTACAAAATAACTTGCCTCTTAATTATTTTTTTCGTTGATGAAATATTTTAAGTATATTCCATTTGTGTTTCAGTTGCTTTTAATATATATGGATCAAAATGTCTCATATGTAAAATAAATGCATTATATATTTTAAGTAATGATTATTGAATTAAGTGTCTTTGATACATCAATTCTAAGTGTTTGAATGCATTGCTTCAACTAGTTTGTTTTAGTATTTTTGAGTTATTGATTTTTTTCCTAACATACTATTACTATTGCGTGTCTGTTATATTTATTTTCCTTTATCACTTTATTTGGATTCGTTTTATACTTTTAGCATTATGACCCGTATTGTTACTTTAACATGTTAGTGCTTTGATTTATTTTTATGAGCAAATGGTGACAAGTGTATGGCTTATAATTTTGTTGATTCCATAATTCTTTTTTATGTTTTATGCGTTGTGATTTATTTTTGTATAATTTGGGTTTGTTCTATTTTTGCATAATTTGTGTGTTGTTTTGTATGTTTCCTTTATCAAAAGAGGAGAAATAAGTGCAAAATTTATATCAAAGTCTTAAAGTTTGAAGTAATACATTCGCACTAACGATACAAATTCAGGTGAAACATTCTCATTGTCAATTTTCCTTTCCAGCCAAGCCAATTGAGAAGTTCGTCGACAAAGTCTTCAAAAAGTCTTGCAAATTTTTCCATCATCTAAAAGGAGATAGAGATAGTAAATTGTAAGACTTTCTTATATTAAACTTAGGTTCCATTTAGTAAAATTAAACTATAAGATAACTGATAGCTAAAAAACTTGTTAACAACTAAAAAGTTAGCTGAAAGTTAATAACTAGGGGTGATAATAGATCAAGTCAGGCTTTGAAAGATCTGAGTCTGGTCTACTATTTATTTTTTAGGCTTAAGTCTGGCCTACAGCCTATTATAGGCTTTTTTTCGGTCTGGCCTGACCTTTTTAAAAGTATGGTCTGGCCTGAAATTTTTTTTAAAAGTTTTATTTACATTAAAATATTTAAATGTTCTACTAATATCACATGATACTCTTCACATACCAATATCAATGTACATATCTATATATGTGAAAAAATAATAATTTTTCTAACAAAATTATTTTTAAAAAAAATCTGAAATAAACATCCTCTAAACCCTAAAAAATAATTTTTGATTTCAAATAATAGAATTTTTTTTTAAAACAAACGCACCCATTATTACCTTTTAAACAAATATGAAATGACTACTGAGTGATTGACTAATTGAACGGTTACCGAATATGAAAAGACTACCAAATATAGAATCGCTACCGAATATGGAACGACTACTGTAAATGGATTGATTATTGAGTGATTGTCTAATTGATAGAATTTAAAATAGGAATAAAAATAATATTAATAAATTATAAAATATATATAGGCCGACCTGTCAGGCTTAATAGGTTTTTTTATAAGTCTGAGTCTGACCTATTTAAATAAATAGGCTTTAAAAACAACATGAGCCTAACCTTTTTATTAGATAGGTCACGTCAAGGCACGTCATAAGTAGGTCAGACCGTAGGCCTCTGACGAACGGCCTAGCCTATTCCCATTCCTACTCAATTTTCCTTTTTTTAATCAATTTTTCTACTTTACTTCTTCTTCTTCTTTTTTTTGTTTTTGCTTTCTTCTTCTCCATATTCTCATCTCTGCAGTAATATCATTCTTCATATCTCACATGTCTAAAAATCATAAATTCGAATAAAAAATGAATTTAACTTTATCACAATAATAAATAAGAAGATGAAGAAATAATAATAAATATGACAATGTATATCTTAATCAATTTCTTGTAAGATGAGTAAAATGAAAATTTATTTATGTTTGAGTTGTTTTGGCAAGGTATTAAAGAAACTGAGTATAATTTTATTCACTGAGAAGAAGATATACGAAAAGTTGTGAACTAGTGCGTGAGTGAGTGAAATAGTTTTTCTTTTGTATTACATAAGAATAAAAAAATAATAAAAATAAAATAATAAGGTTTTAAATGAAAGAAAATGTAGAAAACTATAAGCTCAAATTCTACTTGAGGCCTGAAACTCACTTCAGGTGTTTCAGGTCTTGTAAACAGATTCACTAGTCTTGTGAATTGATTTTCCAACTTCTAGGAGATTTTGTGAATCGATTCACACATATGTGAATTGATTCACACTGCTTCAGGATGAAAATATTGATTTAAAGACTCGGGTGAATCGATTCACAAAGTTAGGTTTTGACAATTTTGACTTTTATAAAGTAGATATTTCAGTTATGGTGCATTGTAATTTGGTCAACCAACTCATGTCTCTTTATATATTGATATGAACCTTCATTTGCATCAAGAATATTTTTGTCCATTTTAAAAAGTTGGTGAACGTGTTGTATCAATTGCTGAGTGATCTTGTAAAAGTTCAAATTGAATCTAAAGGAAGATCCTCTCATTTTTTGAATAAAGATTACATGTACTCTACATACGAGGATGAAGTTGAGGAATCAATATAAATCGCAATGTGTTTTTCACTTTTTCTCAACTCATTTAATTTCTACAATCTCGTTCTTTATTGATTTTGATATATTGAATTTTGGAGGCTTACAAATTATGTTTTATTTTTGTTAGATCGATAGAAAGATTTAGAATATTGAAAATTCTGAATTTGAATCAACTCCGTGTTTTGTATTATTGAGTAAAATTTTGTTCTGAATCATTGTAATTTTTTTTATGTTGTTGAAGTTGTAGGATTTTCGAGAAAAGGAGAAGAAAAAATAATAAGAGTTTGAATATTATTGATAATAATTTTATGTTAATTTGATTACAAAAGACTCAATATTAATATTTATTTATAGAGAAACATAGACTCAATCCTAAATTAGTAACAAATCATAATACTAATGAGAGATATTCTAAGATATCTCTATGATTATAAATTGATCATAGAAAATAACTTAAGATACTCTAATATAATATAAAAGATATTATAATATATTTTCTAATATTCTAACACTCCCCTGAAGCTAAAGTTTACTAAGCTTTAGCTAGTTATAAGAAACTAATGTTTTGCTCAACAAAATAACCAAAAAAAAAAAAGATGAAAAACAACTCAGGGATGCAAGTGATATCGGAGATAATTGATATCAATACAACCTAGCCAAATAGTCGAAATGATCATTAACTTAATAGAAATTCATGGCAAGAAATTGAACATAGTAATGTTCTTTCTTCTAAAAACTGCATTTAGAAGCTTCAAACAAATAATAATATTGAAGAGACGTGCTTCAAGGAGAGAAATACAATGTTAGTACAACTAGGACAAAAATAAGGTCAGTGCATCTGAGACAAATTGTCATGCTAAAGTGTGAGTCATGAAAATAAAAGACACTATCAGAATGATCATCAATGGAAAAATAAGTCATCACTAATATGATTCATCTATGGGAAAAGGGACACCACCGAAATAATCATCGGTGGAAATATAAATCATTATTATAATCTATTAGTAAGAGCTAAATTGTGTGACAAACACATAAGAAGAAGTAGCGCGACTCTAATAAAATAAAACCATGATCGACCAATGAAGTGAAAAAATGTGTCAAAAACAGGAGAGATAACAATTGTTTGAATAATAAGACATATTTCCGTTGATCAAAATTGGAAAGTAAGGGCATATTTGGAACCGTGAGGCCAAAATGAGTTCAACAAAAAAAGTCACGTCTAAAACAATTGTTGGACGCGCAATCACATGCAATGAAGAGAGGCGGCGTGTGGATTTGATGTGCAGTGGACAACGAGGCATGTGCAATAGCTTTGGGCGGTGCACTTTGAGGTGTGGGCCGATCTGAAAGAGGCGAAGCTGGTGGAGTGGTCGTTTGTCGGAAAAGTCACCAAAAACAGTGGCGGTGACAATGACAATAGCGAGTTGAATGGAAACAAGTGAAACCGGTGTCGGAATGTGCCACGATAATGGGTTGAAAAAGGAATGATCATGCTAGAAAAGAGAAACTATGATTATATTCTAAAATTATTGGGAACTCGACAATAAAATAGATGTGAGATCGTTTAAGGAGGATCGAAATAAGCTCTAGGTACTATGTTGAAGTTGTGAGATTTAAGAGAAAAAGAGAAGAAAAAATACTAAAGGTTTAAATATTATTCATAATAATTTTATAATAACTTGATTACAAAAGACTCAATACTAATATCTATTTACAGAGAAACATAGACTCAATCCTAAATCAAGAATAAATCATAATAATAATAAAAGATATTCTAAAATATCTCTAAGAATATAAATCGATCATAAAAAATAATTTAAAATATTCTAATATAATATAAAAATATTATAAAATATTTTTTAATATTATAACATACGCGTCTCTTAATTGAAATTTTTATTTTTCTCGTGCAATTATTAGATGGTTATAACACTCTTCATAAATTTGTTTGAATAACAAGTATTTTGAAAACACGGAATCAAATAATTTTTTTTTTTGTGTGTAAACTTGTCATATTAAATTTGTGTTAGATTCATTGCAACGTCAAAATTGTTTTTAAAATTTATTTTCAATACGATATTGTACGCACACATTAAAATCATATTTCTACTCCATGATTGATTAAATTCTAAAAAATTGAATTCTTGTTCAATGGTCAATATTTTTTTTATATATTTAATGATATGCTATAGAACTAATTTATTTCTCCATTTTTTTTATGATATATACTATAGAACATATTATTCCTACAAGATTCATTGTAAGATTTAAATTAAATTTGGTATAATAAGATTATATTTATAAAGTTCGACATTAATTTTAAACCATTTTATATTTAAACGAGATACATCAAAGTAAAATTGTTTAATAAAAGTTAATTAGATGTAAATTTTAAAGTATACAATGATATATCATTTAATTTAAGATTAATATAAAATTTTATAAGTGTTATTCATGAGATGCTAACTTTCAATCCAACAATACATTTTGTAATATGGATATGTTATAAGTAATTATCAACTATGTCATAATATTGACACGACAGTATCAATGGATCAAATCCATTTTAATTTTGTTTTACCCCTTGATTTCTAGTAATAAAATATGACTCGAATATCTAAAGTTCTTTTAAAAATATTTTGATTAAAATTTAAATTTAATTTTTTTTAGAATTATTCGTCTTAAATATATATATTTAATTTATTTGTTACTTCATTAATTTCTATTTATAAACAAAAGTACATAAGTATTTAATCTAAAATTTAGATCAAATATATTAAACAACATTTTTGCTTATAAATTGAAATGAATTGAGTAATTATGTCATAATATTGACACCACAATATCAATGGATCACACCCATTTTAATTTTGTTTTACCTCTTATTCCTAGTAGAATATGACTCGAATAACTAAAGTTCATTTAAAAATATTTCAGTCAAAATTTAAATTTAAAATTTTTAAAACAATTCGTCTTAAACACATATATTAAACACAATTGATATTTTATGTTTTAAAATTTCAATAATTTTATCTTTTTTTATACAAAAATTTTAAAAAATATAAAAAATTTCAATAAAAACCCATGAAATTAATAATCATCTTCAATATAATGCAAATTTTATCAAATTTATAACTTAAATATTCAAATACACTCATATTTTCATCTCTAACAACCTCAAATAAAGAATGAAAATATGAGTTTATTTCAAGATTTAAGTTATGAATTTGATTAAATTTGTATTTTATTGGAGATGATAATGAGTTTTATGGGTTTTGTTTGAAAAATTTGATGATTTTTTTGTAAAAAAAAAG
>JBBPBS010000123.1:263394-280158 GCA_037974835.1 Cicer judaicum
TTTGTGGATAGTATAAAATATCTCTAAGGTTAATGCATACTCATTTTGAATCTCAATTATAAACAAAATTAACTAACTACATAGATATCAAGAATAGTAATTAACCTCGTTCAATATTAATAACAAAATTGATTTTATTTCCCAAATTATATTTTTTCTTAATTAAAATTTTATATGTGAAATTTGTTTCATCTAAGGAAACTTTTGAAAATAATATTATCAAATAGGATAAAAAATAATTAGGTTTTGTTGATATTTTATACTTAGGAACACAAAATAAATAGTATCCATTTTTTTGACTAAAAAATAAATGGTAAGTATATCACTTAATTAAATCTACAGAAGAATACATTAACATTATTCCTTTAAATTGTAGAATTATATTGACTAATTTTTTAATAAGATTTTAAAAAGACAAACAAATGAATATATATAATTGGAATATTCGTACGAACTTCTTCTCTTCTCTATTGTCTTTCTCTCCTACTCATTTGGATCTCTCTCTCTCTCTCTCTTTCTGAGTTCAGATCCTCTGAAGTGAAACGGTTTCTGCTTCTGCTACACCTCAACTACTTGTTCTCGCTCCAATTTTCACCAATTTTGTGAATTTTTGCTCTGTTTGCTGAATTTTGAACTGTAATTTTCGATCTAGGGTTTCTTTAGCTTTGTAAGTAGCTCGCAAAATTACTTGCTGTTTGATCTGTTCCTCAGCAAGAAGGAAGAAAGAAAGAAGAACAAGATGCAGAAAGATCAACTCAAGAAGGTTGTTTCTTTTTTTTTTTTTTTTCTGATTTTAAGATTGCCCCTTTTGTGTGTACGGTTTGTTACTGTGTTTTGAACTGACACGGAAGTGGAAGGTGTGGAAAATTGGAAACTGGGGGTGTCAGAAAAAAGATAAAAAATGATTATTTATTTATTATTAAATGATTATGGATAAAATGGTTAAATACTTGAGTATGATGAGGTATTTTGCTGTAAATATTGTTCTCTATGTTTACATGTTGGTCTCTGGATATGAAGTAGAGGGTTTTCTGTTTCCTACTATATGTGATTTTAGTTTAGAGGTTCCAATTTTGATTGATCATCACTGTTGGATTGATTTAACTTCTGTGTAATTTTTTTGATTAATTGTGGGTGTTTATGGCTGGATATTGTTCAGTGGCCATTAACTTTTATGTTCATTTGATTATTTTCTTGTTAGAGTACACTCTAGTATTCATCTATCTTTAAAAAGATTATTTGGAAGCTTTTATGATTTAATGTTGCTTGGTATGATGATTATGAAGTCATAATGGTTAAACTGTGTTGCATTGAGCTATGTGAAACTGAAATATTAGGTTAACCTATCATACTATCATAGGAAGTTATGTATGGTTCCTAGTTTCTACACTTAATTTTCTTTTTCCAGTTGATTCTTGTTATTTTCTAGCTTTGATGAAGAGTTGTGTGGAACATAGTTTTTTAATAAATTGTTGATGCACAGGATATTAAAGAGGTTACATTTTTCACCGAGTACGGGGATGCCAACAGATACAAAATTCTGGAAGTTATTGGGAAGGGTAGTTACGGAGTTGTTTGCGCAGCAATAGACACACACACTGGGGGAAAAGTTGCAATCAAGAAGATTCACGATGTTTTTGAACATATCTCTGATGCAATTAGAATCCTCAGGGAAGTCAAGTTACTACGACTTTTAAGACACCCTGATATTGTTGAGATTAAGCGGATTATGTTGCCGCCTTCAAAGAGGGAATTTAAAGATATTTATGTAGTATTTGAGCTCATGGAGTCCGATCTCCATCAAGTCATCAAAGCCAATGATGACTTGACCCGTGAACATCAACAGTTTTTTCTTTATCAGATGCTTCGTGCGTTGAAGTTTATGCATACAGGTATTTATATTTTGATTTTTGGCGTTTATATGCATTCTTGTTTGTTACACTTATGTCATATTTCCATGAAATGTGGCACTAAATTGCTTTATATAATTTTATGTAATATTGCAGCAAATGTATATCATAGAGACCTTAAGCCGAAGAATATACTGGCAAATGCGAACTGCAAACTCAAAGTCTGTGATTTTGGACTGGCAAGAGTTGCATTCAATGATACCCCGACAACAACTTTTTGGACGGTAGTGCAGTCTATTCAATTTGAATTTCTAGTAGAGAATGTGGAATTTATGATTGTTTTTGAACGTTGATAAGGTTTTTCAAGCTTTCTTTTTGCTGCATATTACAGGATTATGTTGCTACAAGATGGTATAGAGCCCCTGAACTATGCGGCTCTTTCTTTTCTAAGGTATAGTTTGGCTAAAATGTATGTATTTAATTCATCGATGGTGTCTTAAGGTTATCGTTCGTTACATTAATATCAATGAGGTCATCTATTCTTAGCTTTCGCAACAAGCTATTTTATTGACTTTATTACTGATACAAGTTTGAATAAATAATAATAATTTTCTGTATATTGTAATCGCATATCATATTAATTGGCTTTGTGTAACTGGTTTGTTTTTAACTAATTGTTCTCGTAATTGGGTGAATCACCAAAAAATGTAATTTGAAATTCTAACCACATTTTAAGTTGAGTGTAAGTTAGAGCAATGAGTTTTGAGTCTCATGTTCATTTTGGATGTTCGGCATGAAAAGCTGAGTAATTGTAGATGAAGGGAAATTTAATAAAATCTTTCCAAAAAATATTTTGAGGGCCTGAGTCATTACACTAGTAGGAAGGCATATGGTGGAAATTTGGTATATTTTATGTCAGCAACATGGTATATTTTCTGTTGATAATTTTATCTTTCGACTTTTTTACGAGGTAAATTATGCTTATCACATTAGGAGAACTAGAAAATGTGTTTGCCTAACTTGTCAAAATATTGCACTTATTTCTGTATGAAATGCTTTCTGTGTGTTTAATAGTAAAGAGTAATGCCTAGATTATAATAATTCTTGTTCAGGGAGGACTATTGATCTCTCCTGGAAGTTGAATTTATCTGTCCTTCAGGTAACTGTGTCAGTTCGTCTGTTTCCATGAAGTGGTTTGGTTGGAATGTGTAGTTTCTCTTCTTCTTTAATATTCTGATTTTGTTTGCATTTTTGTGCAGTACACACCAGCGATTGATATATGGAGCATTGGATGCATTTTCGCCGAAGTTCTTACAGGAAAACCATTGTTTCCTGGTAAAAGTGTGGTGCATCAATTAGATTTGATTACTGATCTTCTTGGGACACCATCACCCGAAATCATTGCAGGAGTATGGACCACTCGTTTGCTTTTTACTTACTCATACCCTCATGGGTTTGTTAATGTTGTTTTTTCATGAAAAAACTATTTAAGTGTTTGACTGGTAATTTTATTCAAACTTATTTGTAGGTTCGAAATGAGAAGGCAAGGAAGTACTTGATGGAGATGCGGAAGAAATTTCCCGTGCCATTTGAACGGAAATTTCCAAATGCTGATCCATCAGCACTTCGCTTATTGCAACGGCTTTTAGCATTCGATCCAAAGGAGCGACCGACAGCTCAAGAGGTATCTATTTATATCTCAAGATCTTTCTATAGGAATTTATTTACTTTTCTTCAATATAAATCGGGAAGAAACCGTTTTGTGTTTGGTTGTTAGGCACTAGCTGATCCTTTCTTCAAGGGTTTGGCAAAAGTTGAGAGGGAACCTTCTTCTCAGCCAATTTCAAAAATGGAATTTGAGTTCGAGAGGAGGAGGGTGACAAAAGACGATATTAAAGAACTAATATATCGAGAAATACTGGAGTATCATCCTCAGCTGCTTAAAGATTACATAAATGGAACTGAAGGCACAAACTTTCTGTACCCTAGGTTAGCTTAACGACAATTGTCTTTTTTTACTGATTTAACATAATTGCACGTTTAATGTATTAATATATGCATTGCTCATTATTCACTGAGATATTTTCCTTGCAGTGCAATAGACCAATTCAGAAAGCAGTTTGCTTATCTTGAAGAGAATAATAGTAAATGTGGACCTGTGATTCCTCCAGAAAGGAAGCATGTCTCCCTTCCAAGGTAAGAAGAATGACATGCACTAACCATGGAAGATTTAGTAGTTATTGTATTAATTTCCTGGCTATATAGTTTTGGTTCGTGTGTTGAGTAAGCACCAACATAGACACGGACACCATACATGATATTAAACACTGACATGTAGACACTAAAAATAATTTTAAAAAATGGAAATGAATGAGTGTAACTACATATGTCTGTATGGTGTTAGTGTCAGACACCAGATACACTTTCAATCCAAGGCGTCGGTGCTGCATTTGGTTGTTCTTTTCAACCTGATATTTTCAGATAGACATGTCATTAACCATACAGTTTTTTGGTAGGTCCACGGTTCTCTCGAGCACAATTCCTCCCAGTATGCAGCCATCTTTTGCTCCATACGCAAACAAGCAAATCACACAACAGGCATTCAAGATTTCAAGAGCAGTAGAATCAAATTCTGTAAGCCAATCAAAGGGTTCACGACCTCCTCCAAGAGCGCCACCAGGTATGAGCTATATAATTAATGTGGTACTTGTCTTAACTTTCTTTTCTTGAGGGTGTATAAATAAATTCATTAGAATTCAGAATAATTAGAACCAAGAAAGATACAGAGGAGAGGACAAGATAAACATAAAGTAAACAACAAACTGATTATGAACTTGGTACTAATATGGTTACATTTAATTTTCTAATCTTCAAATCTTTCTTATTATAAACACGTATTTCTTGCCTCACTGCAGCCAAACCAGGTAGAGTTATAGGGCCAGTTCACAACGACAATGGGAGAAGCACTAAAGATAGTTATGACCTAAGGATCTTCTACCAAAATAATATTCCTCAAACAATTTCTCCACACTGTTTCCAAAGGGCGCATGCACACCCCAGTAACGCAAAAACTACACCAGAAACATACAAGGATAACTCTCAAGGCAAACATCAACCCTCACCCGAGCTGTGTAGCGTGCCAGCTAGACCAGCTATCGATCTTAATACCAATCCATACTACCAGCAGGGCAAGAACGATCTCTTAAACGATCCTGTCACTGTTATTGATGCGGAATTGTTGCGGGCACAATCTCAATTTGGCGCAGCTGGTGCTGCTGCAGTAGCTGTTGCTGCTCACAGGCATTCTGCAAGCTTTCAATATGGATTGTCATAGATTGGGAGATTTCAAAGAGAGATTTGCCTTAAATACTTTGTGCGTAAGTTAGGAGGGAAGAAAGTTGATTAATTTTTAGAAGGGTTTAGTTTTTGTTTTCTACTTTCTGCTTTAATGTTATCATCCTTGTAATTATGTGTACATCATTTAATTGGTTAATAAAAAAGTTGATTGTTTCTTTCCATCTTTTGATGCATAAATTATCCAAGGTAATAAGAGAACCTTGAATTGCAAATGGTTTCTATTTCCACAATAGGTGACAATAATTTGTCTTACTAAAACCGATAAAATTGGTATTGGGGCTTTCGAATTGAACTTATTTGAACTAAGCTACCGACATAATTATTTGCGAGATTGTTTGAACGAGCTTATCTATAAAGTAGAATTTGGATTTTCACAAATTCTATAGATAGTTGATGAAAACAACTTTTAATTTATATAAAAATAAGTTGATGAAAACAACTTTTAATTTATATAAAAATAAGTTGACTTTATTTTTTTTTTTTTTATCATAGAAATAAGTTATACATACCTACTAATATGTTAAACACTTATGTTATAAGTGTTCAATTTGGCTATTTATAAATATGGACAATTTAGCTATAAGCTGCACTATGTTTCCATAACATAACATAAAACTGCAGTATTGTTGAGTAAAAACATGTAAATTGTTTATCTTGAAATTTCATTAAGCTGATTTTTGGGGATGATAATGTCAAAGCTGCTAACTGTCCATTCTGCTAGTTGGCCAACATCACTTATATATATTTCAGTACCCAAATCAATTGATGGCCAGTGTCTCTCTACAGGTTTAGTACCTGGATCCTGCATTAAATATGTTAACAGCAAACATTGTCAGCAACAAATACTAAATATTCCTATTTTCTATAACTATCATAATGATCTTGCCAAAATTGATAGAGAATATATACTCTCAGTTGTTTGAATCATGGATGGTTTTCAAGCAAAACTCAAAGAGATGAGAACTTGCCTGATAAAAATAAAGTGATTGAGAGAGCCTTCCAACATCAAGCTCCCAAGTTCTTGGATCACCAACCCAACCTTCACCTTTCTTTGTTGGGTAACCGTAATCGCCCCAAACCGGGTGTGGCAAAATTTGTAGTATTTCTTGAGGCTGCGGGTTGCTATACGGATCAGATGTTATCACTGGTTTCTCTAGATACATTGCATTGCCGGGAGCACGGTAGAGAAGGTAGGCATCATACGGGAACTTGGTCGTGTCTGTTCGGTGTACTCGGGTGCCATTCGAGAAGGTATGATAAGGAGGACATTGTTGAAGCTGGTTAGGTTTGCACAATGATTTAATTTCTGGATTTATGATCATTTCACTATATCTTGTAACATCAGATGTAACATCCCCATTGCATGGTTCTCCATTGTTCTTCCAACAACTTCCTATGTCCATGAGGTAGAATTGGCTCTGTGGACCCCCTCCCTTCTTGATATCAAGTGTGAACTTTACCTTAAAATGTGGTGACTTTGGCACCTTTAGAAAAGATTTAATTTATATGCACCGTAAGTGTAAATATTACATTGTCAATTAATCATAATTGTCAGATTATTTTTATTTTATAAAAATCAACCTTTCAAGAAAATGCTAATAAATTTGAAAGTAGAGGGAAAAAACTCACAATTTTTGACATGCCTCTAGTTTCATAATGGTAACCACCAGAAAATCCAGTTGTAGCATCTGATCTCAAATATAACATTAACCAAGGATACTTAGAAGATGTCTTCAAAACATGATGAAAATTCCAACTTCCTTTACCAACTTCTTTCTCCCAAGTCAAAGAGTAATAAGAAGTGTCATTCACATGACCTAATGATGCCTCATCAACATTCAAATCCCATGAACCATAGAAACTTCCTCTCAGGATCTTAATTTCATTATAATTATACACTTTGGTATAATTATGATACATTGAAGGCATATTCATACACCCTTTTCCAAAGCAAGGAAATTGATGTGTTTGTGGGAATGGCTTTGATTTGAAGCCATTATTTGGACAAATTGCAGCTAATGTATCCATGTTGCCACTTTTTAACATTATCATCCAAAATTGCCATGGCTTTGGAGTATCTAAAACTTCACATTTATTACCCAAGTATAATTCCTTCCAAGCTGCATACTTGTTGACATTTTCTGTCTTTAAAAGAAGGTGTTGATTGTTTGATATACCTAGCTTGTTCTGCCATTCATGCACCTTGTGAACTAATTCCACCTCTTCTAATAGAGATCATTAAGATATGCAAAATTAGAAAAAGATTAAGTATCCATATATTATGAAAGTTAAAGAGAGATAGAGATATATCAAAGTTATTTCTACACCGTTACTTGCATTGATTAATAAAAAATTTCACACACCTTACAATAAAACAAATTTATATTATGTTCACCATCCAAATTAAAGTCTAATTCAATTGATAATTGTTGAAATTATTAAGTTGCATACCATATTTCGAATTCGAACTCAAGACTTGAGAGTTTAGTTTTTATTTTATTTTTTCACTACCAATAAAAAAATAAAAATCCTAATCTTATTTTTATTTGATCAAAATTTCAATTAATTCTTAAGTTTTTTTTAATTTTTTAATTTTTAATTTTTTTAATTTCATGTCAAAACAACATCTTAATGTCATCTTTAAAAGCAACGTTGTTAAACTCAACCACTGAATACAGGTACAAAATTTAAAAAATTATTTTATATTTTTTTTTATATTTATATTTAATTAGATTCCAAATACAAAAATAATGTTAATCTCGACTAAGAAAAAAAAGAATTATTAACTACACATGAATCAAGATGCAAACTACTTTATTAAAAAATTATTTTAAAAATATTTAATTTCATACACCATCAACTTACCAAAAAAAACCATCTTATATGTGGGAATTGAAAGTAGTTATAATTAGAGAGTAGTTATAATTAAAGACTAAATATTTAATTTTTATGGATACTTACTTTGAGGTTCACAATATTTGACATCAAAACAATCAGCCATTCTTGGACTTCCCATGTTTGGTGCTTCTTTTCCAACCTCATTGCATTGATTCCATGATTCAATTGCTACTCTTAGCTCATCTCTTCTCATTCCTGGATCTCCAATGGCTGATATATAATCTCGACCGTTCGTTGTTGCATGCACTTCAAACAATAAAAATAAAAATACAACTCCATATATTTTTAAACAAAGGCAAAGCTTCCATAGCTCCATTGTGATTGGATTTTAACAAAAAGATTATTACTCTAAACTAAGGATATATATTATAATGCTTATATATAGACCATGTTTTAATAAATTTGAGTCCAAGTTAGTATTGAAGTGAGGGATTTTAATCTATCCTTTTGTTACTCTTGACACGTGTCATGAGGCCGGTGACTTTTTCTATTTTGATATTTTTGGTAACATACATTTTTAAATACTCTTATTTCTTTCATTTTTTTACCATAAACATTTTTATTCCTAATACATACATTGAGTCAAAAAACAAATACTATATAACTTTTGAATATAGTTTTTTTTAATAGAGCTCATGAAATTTAGTTATATCTTTTTACATATATATATATATATATATATTAAAGTTATTTTTTTAAAATATATTAATTTTTTTTTTTATAATTTTAAATATGTCATTTTTAAATTTTTGAGCATATTTAATTGGTATTCAACGTTAGTGTAAAAAAATAATACATTTGTATCCAATTATCTTTAACTTTTTCTTTTGTAAAAGCAATTATATTTAACTATTACACTTGGATACAATTAAATTCTTATGTTACTTTATTCTACTCAGCTCAATCTAATGTTTGATGATCAATATGATATGGTAAATTAATCATGAATTTTATTCTATAAATCTCACTAGTTAAATCTTTATCATAGATAAGAGCAAATTTGGAAAAAACAAAATTTGGAATCTAATTAACTATAAATATAAATATAAATAAAAAAACAAAAAAAAAAAAGATTTTGATACTAGATTAAAAAGTGGAACTATAAATGTAATTAATTTAAAAACTAATTTTGTCATTTTAGAAATATTAATAATTAGTTCTATAAATATGTATGACTTTATCATAATATTATATATATCATAATGCGATTAAATACATGATAAGATAGTTATTTATCATGTGTGTATTAAATATTGGATTTTGAGTATGATAGCTTACTTTGGTATGTTTGTTTTGTGACTGCCTGCACATTTGTTTGTGCGGCCATAGAAGACGAATAAACGAAGGATGATGACATTGGGGATGAATTTGATGAAGAATCAATATGATATTAATGCACTAATAGATGGTTTTTATTTTATTGTTTTGCTATGTTGTCTTGTTGGTGGGTACATTATCCTTTATTTTGGATATTAAGATCGTCTATGAGATTATGTGACATTAAGGGTTTTGAATCAAAATCTGAAACTGCATACATAACATAAAAAAAAAAAACACATTACACCATTAGACTCACTATGCATACCATAAGAGCAAACCTTAGAAGACCCACATAATATTTTTCAAATATATATGCATTTTCCTGAATCATTTTATCATTTTATATGACTTATATCTTATCTTTCTATTATTTGATAAATCTCAAACATATAATAAGACTATATATAATATTATTTTATTAATAATCAGATATGCAAATTACATACATATATATGGTAGAGTGAGAGCAAAGTACATACTAATGAAGCCATCAAATATATAACACTACAACTTTTTAATTGTGCACATATATATATTTTGTGAAAATTTATTCCCCATAATTCAATTGTCATGCTCTATATTCTCATGACATCGATGTAAGTCTCTCCTTCAAGCCTACGAACAAATAAATTAGTGAAATACTCCTTTACTCCAATTTTTGTGAACAGTGGTGGTGTTTGTTTACTAATTAAACTCTCCATAGGGCCTAAAATACTATCATATTTTGGGCTACAGAACGTAGCAATTGAAAGCCTTTTCTTTTCATTGTTCACTATTACTCTATGTTCAATACTTCGATATATTCCATTTGTTATAATCTTCAATGTAAAACATGAAAATATAAAACCAAAAGTTAGTGCAGAATAATGTATAGAGCATATTAAAATGAAATTCGAAAAATAAATGGCAATCTATATAGTGCTAAAAATTCTTACATGGTGGAATTTAGGAAAAGAAATGCCACATCGTTTCTAATATATATAAGAAAAATTGTTGGATTCAGATGATTAATATTAATTTCATAAGTTGAATTGAGTATTAAAATTTGATCCCTAACTAATTGAAACATATTTTTTTATTGTACTTTATTTACTTTCGAATTCAAATACAAATAATTACGATCATTTTCAATGAGAATTAAAATATTAAGACAAAAGTATATAAAATATATAGACAGAAAGTTTAATTTTCATCGTATAAAATATTTTATATTGTTGATAAATCACAATGATCAATACATATGACTTTAGAAATTATTAGGGTGTGAGTCTATATAGTATTTTATTAAAGTTTACTAAAAATAAAGAAGTTCGCCTTTGAATCATGTATCAAAGAGTTTAGATAACTGATTGAACAATGTAAATGTAAAACTCAACTTGTCTTGTTCGACTAGAATTTAGGGTCGACTATTGGACGCACAAGATTTCAAATTGATGAGTATCTCAAATTATTTTTTTATAGTATTATAAAATAAGGATAATTTTTGAGTTAAATATATTTATAATTTTTATAAACTTACGACATTTTAAATTTAAATTTATAAAATATTTTTATTTATTTTTAGTTTCTATTATGATTTATTATTTTTTTATAAAAAATAAAAGCTTCTCAAAAGTAGAACCAAAAGAGAATAAAATATTTACAAAGACAAACAAAATTTTGTAGACTAAAATTTATTTTATTTTATTTAATTATTAAAATTACTTTTTTAATAAAAAATCAAATTTTTAATATTAGAATAAAATTTCTAAAATGTTTAAGATAACCTACTTAAATTGATGCATGTATTTATTAAACATGCATGCTTTGGTTAAATTACACTCTTCCTAAATCATTATATATATAAGACCCGCTAAACACTACAATGTTAAATGTAATATTATAACACCTCTAAATACAATGTTTTATATCAATATTACAAAATCTACGATTAGATTAAAATTATTATATATTAACATTAAATTTTTAAATATTATATACACATCAAAATTAATATTTCATAAATTTTATTAAATAAATTAATTTTAATATATCTTGTTTACATATCAAATAATTCAATTAAATGTCAAATTTTATAATCTCGATTTATGTGATTATAACTTTTAATCAAATGAAATTTTTTTTAACACAAATATATAAAGATGTGATAATATATATTAATTTTGACCCCACAAATAATCCAAACCCTATGACACACATGGATAGATCTTTTACCTGTAGCATGTCCCCAATGTTGACGATGAAAGCATTTGGCAAGGGCTTAAGTGTGACCCACATGCCATCTTTATTTATTTGGAGCCCTTCTACATCATTGAGTTGTAGGAGGATAGTAACACCTACCGCATCTGAATGATTTCTTAAACCAATAACCTTTTCTGGTTGAGGACATGGAGGGTAATAGTTCATTCTCATCATTTGTATCCCTTCTTCAAATAATTCTCTTATTTCTTCAATATTCAAAGCTTTTCCAATATGACTAACAATAGGCATGGCTATATTTTTTATTTCTTGTGAGTATAACTCTAATGTATCTCTGCATATGATAAAGAGAAATCAATTTTCTTATTTTTTTTAAATTTGTCTCTTTGAGAAATTATTAATTAGCCAATTTACTTTCTTGTGAATATAACTCTAATGTGTTTCTTTGAAAAAAAAAGGTCAGTTTACTTTCTAAAAAAATTTTCAGTTTTAAATTTTTCAAATTTGTTTACATATTTAAATTGCTAGTAAGGAGATGAAAGATTTGTGTACTAGAAAAAGTCATGATACAAAAATGATAGAACTCAAACAATGAAGAGTATATTTTTAAATATAATAAAAATATTGTTTTTGACATTTTTAAATATTCTTAAAATATTAAATCCGTTTCTAAAAATTGTAAAAGAAAAAATGAATCTGTTTACTATGTTTGTTACTTAAAATAAAAATTAAAATAGTAAACATGAGAAGTAAACAAAAACTTTACTTATAAAAAATATAAATTCTACTATATGATAAATTCTAATATGAACTACACTCCAAGATAAATCAATACTTGAATTTTTATTTAAATTCTAACAACTATAAATGTTTAAAAATAGATGTTAATAATTTTATTTTTTATTTTTATAATTGAAATATTAAACTAAATAATATTTATTCGATAAAAGTAAAAGTAAATAAATACATATTAGTTCACATTAAATTATTTTCAAAAGTAATTCAGGTTAGAACTTAAAATTAAAAGTGATCCAAAGTAAAACTAAAAAGAAAAATCAAAAGCATTAGAGAGAAAAAGAGAAAAACCTTAGAGGAAGAGGAAGTTTTGGAAATAAGTTGGGCATTCTAGAGTGTTTAGTTGTCATATAAAACATATCAGCCCAATCAAGCTTTTGTTCTTCACTCACAACAAATGCTTGTCCAAATCCCTCCATATTTTCGCTACTTTGCCAAAACTTTATCTTTTCTGACATTGGAAGGTTGAAGAATTCTTGAATCTCCAATTTTACTTTCTCCACCAAAGAAGAATTAACACCATGATTTACAAGCTATAGACATAGTATAATAATTAACAAAATGTAAATTAATACTACTAAATAATTCAATACTGCTAAAAATTTAATTAGTGACATAGAAATATTTTGTACTAAAACAAATGACATAAATATATATATTTTTCAAGAAAAAAAAAATTAGAAAAGAGAACTACTATTAATATAATTTGAACTTTAACTCTTTAAAGATCACAAAGTTAAGTTCTTAGCAATTATCTAACACTTCATCAACAAATGACATAAAAATAGAAAATCTATTTCTAATTTCGACTCTAATTAAGGACTAGAAAATTTTAAATTAATGAAAAATTTTATTTTTCAGATCTCTAATTTATGTCTTTAATATTAATTTGAAATTTTGAGATAAACACTTCACATACAATGATTAAAATATTATTGTCTAATTGTGGTTGCACCATCAAGTTTTGTCTGATATTTTGTGAGTCCAAGTTTTATAAAAAATCAATTGAGCGTGGGGTGCTGAATTTATTTTTATCAAAAGGTTTTATAAAAAATTATTATGATATTTTAAAAAATAATATAACTAAATGATGTTGTTTTGTTTATACATATCTGAAATTCTGAAAACCTATTTTACACTAATATTACCTATAATATTATATTATATTATATTATATTATATTATATTATATTATATTATATTATATTATATTATATTATATTATATTATATTATATTATATTATATTATATTATGATATTAATGTATATTTTATTTGTTGTGAAACAGACAAAAAGTTCATAACTTCAAGTGTGTCATATGACATATATGTTTGAGGATCGTCTAACATATATATATATATATACTAACTAGTATCTTTTATTTATTAAAAAAAATTAAAGAGAGAAAAAGACCTGAAAGAATCCCCAGTCTTTGCAAGCAAGGTGAAGCTTAGCCAATTCTGAACTCCCAAATTCAAGTGAAAGCAAGTTGTTCATATCAATAATTGGAATTTCAGGAATATTATTAATTTTAGAGAGTACCAAGCCTTCATGTTGAGATTGAATATATCTTGGTGGAACTTCTGAAATATTCTCTTTAACTAACTCTTGAACCGATGGTACCAAAAGAGAAGAGCCAGATGGATTATTCAATTCTTCCGTATATAGCTTCTGCTTTTTTTTCTTTTCTTTTTTCTTTGCTATGTTATTAACGTGCAATATATGTAACAAGTAAGATAGTCTATGGGCTATTTATTGAAGGTTTAATTGTCACTTTGAATCTTGATTTGACACATGAATTATTGTTCTTGTATTGGAAATATGGCTAGCTATCCTTATCCGAAAATAAGGCAAGTTTTTGGTGGTCCCAACTTTCTAAATTTGCATTATAAATCCTCCAAAAAGAAGTTTCAACTTGCTACTACACAATTACTATGTTGCTATCATATACATGTATCTTGTAACCAAAAGTTAAAGTCTCCTAACCACTACAACACCTATTGTTATTGGTGTTATACAGCCTCTAATACACATTTTTGACAATCACCACATTTTTTTTCTTCCACAATGCCAACAATAGATTTAGATCAAAGAAAAAATATATTTGATCAAAACAATATGTATTTCATTAAATAAATTATCCTCTATTTATGTTAAAAAAATTTAAGTTAAAAATTGTGATAAACTATAAGTATCAATTTTATTGTAGAATATTTTTGGAGAGTGAATCATTTGATTTAGTCTCATTCAACACAAAGACAATATGTTTATAAAGAGTGAGTTATTGACATAATTATTTTACTTAATTTGATTAAGTTAGGCAGTTCAACCAATGATCAATAATTCAATCATTGACCCAGTAACTTAGTATCTTTATTGAGTTAACTGTGGAATCGATTTTTAAAACATTAGTCACAACCAAAAAAAGAAATAATAAAAATAACGAAATTTTGTATATATTACTCTTCTATTTATTTATCAGGGACTAATCCAAACATCAATTAAATGGGACTAAATTTTTTTATTAATAATATTACGACACTGATACGTAGTAAATCAATTTAGAAACACAGAAGTAATAAAATATAGGCTAAACTACATCTGTGATTCTTTAACTTAATTTCAAGTAACGTTTTAATCTTTTATTTTTTGTTTCTGAGTTGGTCATTTGTTTTAATTTTAAGTGACAATTTGATATTTTATGTTTTAACATGTCAACAATGTTGTCATTTTTTTATTTATAAAAATTCAAACAAAATCATCAAATTTTTCAAACAAAACCCATAAAATTCATTATAATCTTCAATAAAATATAAATTTAATCAAATTCATAGCTTAAATTTTGAAATAAACTCATATTTCATTCTTTATTTGATATTGTTGAAAATGAAAATATGAGTGTATTTGAATATTTGAGTTATGGATTGATAAAATTTGCATTATATTGAAGATGATTATTAATTTTATGGGTTTTGATTGAAAATTTTGATGATTTTTTTTTGAATTTTTGTATAAAAAATGATAACATTGTTGAAATTTTAAACATAAAATATTAAATTGTCACTTAAAATTAAAATAAAGGACTAACTCAAAAAAGAAAAAAAAAACTAAAACGTTAACTAAAATTAAATTAAAAGACCATAAATATAATTTAATTTAAAATATAATTATATATGTTTGTATCAGATGTCAAACATATCTTATATATGAAGTGATTAAATGCTATATTTATTTGGGTCCTACAGAAATAATCTATAGGGATCATGGACCCATTGTGCATCATATGGATCACTAATTGAAAAATGTTTAATCCTCCGACCACAACATATCTCATCTTTTAGTATAGACTTAATTGTAATATTTATTTACAATATAGGTGGTGACGTCATTAGTTAATAAAGGTGGTGACATCATTAGTTTATAGTTATATTTACAATATAGGTGGTGACGTCATTAGTTAATAAAATAAAATAAAAATAAAAATATATTTTATATTAAATTACGTCATTAGTTATATTTTTATTTATAAAGATAATAAAGATTATGAATTATTATATATGAAAAATATAATTAATTGTATAAAATTTACTCTTTTATATTATTAATAAATTTTTATTTGTGTTAATTGTGGAGTCGACTTTTAAAACATTAGTTACAACCAAAAAAAAGAAATAATAAAAATAAGAAAATTTTATATATATTACTCTTCTATTTATTTATCAAGGACTAATCCAAACATCAATCAAATGGGACCAATTGTTTTTATTAATAATATTACGATACTGATACGTAGTTAATCAATTTAGAAACACAGAAGTAATAAAATATAGGCTAAATTACATCTGTGATTCCTTAACTTAATTTGAGATAACGTTTTAATCTTTTATTTTTTTTTCTCGATCGAGTTGGTCATTTATTTTAATTTTAATTAAGTGATAATTTGATATTTTATGTTTTAAAATGTCAACAATGCTGTCTTTTTTTATATATAAAAATTCAAAAAAAATCATCAAATTTTTCAAACAAAACCCATAAAATTCATTATAATCTTCAATAAAATACAAATTTAATCAAACTCATAGCTTAAATCTTGAAATAAACTCATATTTCATTCTTTATTTGATATTGTTAGAGATAAAAAAATAGTGTATTTAAATATTTGAGTTATGGATTTGATAAAATTTGCATTATATTGAAGATGATTATTAATTTTATGGATTTCGGTTGAAAATTTTGATGATTTTTTTTTAAATTTTTGTATAAAAAATGATAACATTGTTGAAATTTTAAAACATAAAATATTAAATTGTCATTTAAAATTAAAATAAAGGATCAACTCGAAAA
>JBBPBS010000123.1:282552-298084 GCA_037974835.1 Cicer judaicum
TACGCATTGTAGAAAACTTAAATATAAAAATAAATAAATTATTATTATTTTAAAATGATTTTAATACTAAATTAATTTTTAAAAATTATAATTAATTAATAAAATAATTTATTATAAAATCTAGAGTGTTACATAAAATATTTGAGAAATATTTTTTGAATTTTATTTTTTAAAAAATTAAATATAAAATATAATATATTTATAACGATAAAAACATAATAATTATATCTTAAATAAGTCGTTAAAGACTTATACATTTTATTGATCAATAAAATATTCATAAGTGGTTAATAGGATAAACTTATTTACATGTAAACAATATATCTCCATTATTAAAAAACAAAGTTGAAAAAGAATTTGTCAAAAGAACTTTGAAAAAGAGACTGTTCATTGATTATACAGTGAATAGTACATATTGTGTCGAGTATTGTGTCAAATTTACGTGTTCAAAAAATATTTTCTAATGATAATGTCATCCTATCTCTTTTTAACACAACATTTGAAGTCAATTTTGTTTGGGTTAAATAAGTTTTTCATCTATATAAAATTTTGAAATTTTGGTTTTATTTTTAGTAAGAAAAAATTATATTTTTTAGTCTATAAAAATTATTCTATAAACTATTTTAATCCTTGGTGGAATAAAACACCCTTTAACTGTGATATTTTGCAAAAATGTTTAAAACTTTATTTAAATTTTATACACACAAATTTAGAATTTTTAGCTAGGGACAAATTAAATTTGAATTTTTTTTAATAGTAAGTTACCAAATTTCCTCATGAAATTGTAGGGGTTGGACATTTACCCCTTGAAATTTGGAAATAGGAAACTAACACCCTAAAATTGATGGATGTCAAGCAATATAGTTATTATGTTTGTTTGTTACATTAATGAGGTTGACGTGAACGTTAACTGCTTACGTGATGAACTCAACTGTAGCCCAACTTATTGCCACGTAAGAGAAGCTAATTTGCCTTATTTTAGGAAATATGAGGGGTTAATTTATCCAATTTTAAAAACAAAATTGAAGCTCATTTCTGAAAAATAAACTATAATACTCTATCATTATTGCAATTGTAATAGGTCCATCTATATAATTGATTATGGTTCTTTTTTATACAATTTCATATATTATTCTTTCAAGAACCTTCATTTATATAATCCACTCTTCTACCTCTATCATGGTATTCAAATACTAGAAAATGAAAGAATAAAAAACCACTTATTCTTCTTCCTCAATTGATAAAAATTTGAACCCAATGATTCTCAAATGTCAATGTGAAAGAAAAGTTGCTGTAACTAAAAAAAGAACTTTAGAAGAGAATTTTTTTTTCTTCATTTGTTAAAGGAAATTTCAAAATATTTTAAAACAACAAGACAAAAAATATGATTCAAAATATCTCATTTTTCAAATGTTAACTCATATGTTTACTACCTTGGATTTGGAGGTCACATTTTTGGATTATGAATGAAATACATTAAATCTGATTCATTTGTTCTTGAACTAGACTTAGGAAATGACACTCTGATGACATCTAGTCTATGAGCTAGTCATGTTCTGGGTGCGGTGGTGCTTTAATGGATGGAGGTTGTGGTGCACTCATAAGTGGTGTGTAGGACTATTGATGGATGGTGACCTTATACAAAACCCATCATGCTATATAATTGGTCCTCTTAGTCCATATGCTTTGATATGCAAAAATAAGAATAAGTATACACAAATCAGCCCCTAAAATTGCTCACTAATTACTAGCAATATGGTTACTAAAGTTATAATCAAAATTACAACACATAACTTGAGTTATCGTACTTTTTTTCTAGTTCCTGATGCATATCCTTAGACATATACCTGTTGGGACAACACTTGATCATCACGAGTGGGTCCAGATTGTGAAAGTGATATTTTAGTTTGACTTTGTACCTTTTGCGCCTCAATTTGGAGGAGAAAATTATAGAAACGGAGAAATCACCAAGCAAACTTTGAAATAACAGTAGAGAAAAATGGAAGACAAAATTAGGGAAAAAGGGGAACAAAAAATAGGGGAAAATGAGAAACAAAAACGGAGAAGTTACCTTTAGCAAATGAGTGGGGGTGTAGGTCTCCTAGTGGATGGTGGGGCATTCATGAATGGTGGTATAAATCCTTTGATGAATGATATTCTTATACAAAATTCATTAGGGTATATAATTGTGCCTATAAGTATATATGTTTTAATCTACAAAAATCAGAATCAATATACACATATCAAATCCTGAAATTGCTTACTTACTAACAATTTGGTCTTTATAGTCATATTAAAAATTGCAATACAGTTCTTGAATTATCATTCCTTTGTTTTTTTTTTCTGGTTCCTAATACATCTCATTGGACAAATATCTCTTGAGAAAACACTTGATTTTCATGAATGGAGGAAACCAAAATGAAGAAATTATCTTTAGCCAATGAAAATATTTTTTCAAAGTTCCTTTTTAGTTGCAACAAACTGACAACAATTTTTTTTTCACAATGACATTTTATGAATCATCGGGTTCTTGAAAGAAGAATATTTGAAATTGTTGAAGTAGAACAATAATGGATTATACAGATGAAGATATTACTATTTCAATGATGACATAGTTTCAATTTTGCTTTTAAAATTGTGCAAATTAACCCCTCATATTTCCAAAATCGAGTTAATTAGCTCATCTCTTATGTGACAATGAGTTGACTAACAGTTGAGCTAACCACATAAATAGTTGACGTCTACATCAACCTCATTAACATAACAAATTAACTAACTGATTGACAATATTTCCTAAAGTCTTTCAATTTTATGATATTATGTTCTTATTTTATAAATATCCGACTTAAAATGTGGCAGACTGTTTTAAATTTTAGAAAAAGGTCATTGTGGCTGCACTTTTTAACTAACACAAAATTTTAATTAGGCTTTTTCAAACGGATTCGAGTGTAATTTTTTAACATACATTGTGTTTTATATTTTCTTATAAATAACGTAAGAGGGTTTACCTCAACATTTACATGGATAATCTTATACTTTCTAATATCTTTTATTTTCTTTCCATCATATTATAATGCTAAGAAAGACAAACAATTTCACTAAATAGAAAGTAAATTAACATATTTATAACATTAACAAAAGCAAGCAATATTAAACCAATTATATCTTAATTTTTCCATTATATATTAATCTTGGTCACTAAAAAGTATTTTCTGTAGAAGTGGCTTACAATTGGATCTAGTTTTTAAATAAACCATGAAGAGCATTCCAATCATCATGGATCCTCATAATTCTACCACCGACAATAAAGTCAAAATCTATTCCAATAACATACTTCTCTTTCACAAATATGTAACATTCATTGTGCCTAGAATAACGGAATGCGGCATCTATGCGAAGATTTGACATTTTTCTTATTTAAGGGTAAGAGATTATGATATCAAATGTTTTTGTAGAAGCCTCTGATAATGTGAACACAAAATAACAAATTTTAAAATTCATGTCCAAAGCACGTTAAGACATGTCACCATTATTAATCTCACATTGCAGTCATGGAGCATTAATGTCAATTCTTTTAAAACTCTGCTTTCACAAAGGATTATTTTAATTAGTAAAAAAATAATTAGTACAAAAATGGATATTTTAAGGCTAATTTCGTTTTCCCAACCTTGCCTTTGAACTATACCCATTTGAAAATTAAGAGGTAGTTTATTATGTAAAATTATTATTATTTTTTATTTATTTTCTAGAATTGTTTTCATTTTATCTCATTTTTAGAGACTCTTAAAAAAATAATTATTGTTTTAAAGAGAAGATAAAATACTAATGAGTGAAGATATATTTTAAAATAATAATAATAATAAATTAGTTAAATCTGACTTGTTCTATAGGAAAAGGAATAATAATAGCAACATATTTATTCCATTATAAGCAAAAGTAATTATTTTTAATATTATTAATTTAATTTTTATTTTATATAAAATATAATTTAAATTTATTAAATTGTATATTTGAATGGTAAATAGTCAACCCCAATATTTAATATTTTTTTATTATGAATACCAACATTAAATAAGTTACAAGTAGTAAATTTTTACTTATACTAGTGACAAAAATGCGAGATTATTTTTTCTATTTATTTATTTTTTATAATAGTGACAAGAAAAAAGTACTTTTTAACATATACTTTTTTTTTTATAAAACGTATAAATTTTAATTTAATCTATATAAATTTAACTATTCAAATAAAACATATTAAAAAGTATGTGTTAAATAATATATCGTTAAACACTCTAGTAAAAGAATGAGCAAGGAATTAATAAAGTCTTCTTCTAGAGTTGACTTTACTTGGTTAATTACAAATAAATTTAAACGCATAAAATGTCTTTGAACTTAGAATATATAGCGTGAATTGTAGATTCATAACAATTAATAATCTCACAAATAATTAACCGAACATAATAGTCTTTGACATTTTATACCTTCTTTAGAATTTTTATAAAGTAATATATTAAGAAAGTCAAAATAATTAGTATTCAATTTTAATATTAAAATATCGATATTAAATAATTAAAATGGGATACTAAAATGAAGATATTTTTTTCAATCATCCTTCATATTTACTATATTTTAAACCTTTTTTAAATTTGTACTTTGGGTGGTTGACTTTTGTCTTTTACTTTGATGAGGTAATGTAAACCATTCAAACCAAAAAATACAATGTAAAAATTAATGTTAGATTAATTATTTAATTTGTTAATTATGAATTGATAATAATTAATTATTAGGAATTAGGAATTATGATTATTATTATTTTTTTGTCTTATAAGAGTTGTTCAATACCATCATAATTAACTTGCGATTATGACTAGTCTAGTTTATAATATCAATATTTTTCAATTGAGTTAAGATTTAAAATAAATATTATTAAGATTGTTATTAAATAAATTATAATTAACTAGTATGAAATACTTAATTATGTGTACTATTTTGTTGTTGAATAGACCCTAATAAGATGAACTAAAGTCCAATGAGAGGTCTATACTCTCAACTATTTAATTATTTAATCATTATCCTATTATACGGTTGTCTTAATCCTAATTATGAAATTCTAGACTACCTTGAAGATAATTCATCATTCATATTCTTTCTCTCTCAATTACAATTTTTATCCTATCTTAGTGACCATGTTGGTTTTGGCTTGCAGATTGCTTTTCTATATTTGAGTTTATTATTGACGAAATTTAGAGCTCGATGTCAGAGATATATGATCTAACAATATTTAAATGTTATAATCATAATAACTAATAATTATTTGTTATCATTTATAGATTATAAAAACCATTTACCTTGTTATTGTTATGCTTTTGGTGGAAAAATTGAGGTTAAAGAAACTAAAGATAGAGAGAGTGATGAGAATTAGGGCTTGTATATTCATTCTGTTTCAAATTGAAATACAACACAACTTTTATAACCTTCTAACTACTAACAGGCCCTAACAAACTTCTAACTAACTCTATTTTTGGTATTAACTCTCAACATCCCCCTTTAATACCAAAGATACAAGAAAAAAACACTTGACACTCTATTCACCATATGCTGCAAACATCAATTCTCAATTAGAATTTCACAACATTCAACATATTCCTCAGCTTTATGAATCTCTCAACTTTCAAAGCTTTAATCATAATGTCTGTCAATTGATATTCAGTTATGCAATGCTTTAAACTGATTCTTCCCTTTGTGACTTGGTCTCTAAGAAAGTGGAACTTTGTTTCTATGTGTTTACTGCGCCCATGAGAAACATGATTTTTTGCTAAATTGATTGCAGACTTGTTATCAATCTGCAGTTCCATTTCTTGTCCAATATCTACCTCGAGTTCCTTCAACAATGAAGATAACCATAATGCTTGGCAGGCTGCACCACAAGCTGATATATATTCAGCTTCACAGGTGGAAAGGCCCCCCACATATTGCTTTCTTGAGCTCCATGAAATAGGACCACCAGAAAACATAAAAACATTTCCTGAGGTACTCCTTCTATCCTGCTTGTCTCCACACCAATCAGAGTCTGAAAATGCTACAAGTTGTAGCTTACCCTTCTCTGATTGATTAGGAAATAGGACACCAAAATTCACTGTCCCTTTCATGTATCTCAAGATCCTTTTAGAAGTTGCTAAATGAGATTGCTTTCACTACAAGAAAACCCTATTTTGTGGCCAACTTTATAAATATTTTGTGGCCGAATAAAACCCTCACAAATTAGTGACCGAAAAAGCCCTCACAAAGGCAAAAATTGAAATTGGTCTTTTTTTGTGGTTGAAAAAGCCCTCACAAATTTTTAAATATTTAACTGGATTTTGTGGCTGCCTAAGCCCTCACAAAATCACAACATTGTGATTTTGTGAGGGCTTAGGCAGCCACAAAATCCAGTTAAATATTTAAGGATTTTGTGAGGGCTTTTACAGCCACAAAAAAATGAATTTTGTGAGGGCCAAATCCGTCACAAATGAGTGACGTGACTAGGGAGTTTGTGGCGGCATAAGCCGTCACAAATAATTGTGCACGTGGCGTTTGTGGCTGCAAAGGCCGCCACAAAGGACGCCCAAATCCAGCTGGATTTTGTGGCCGCTTAGGCCGTCACAACTGGCATTAAAGCTGGATTTTGTGGCTGCTTTGGCCGCCACAAATGTCCAAGGTGACCCTATATATATTTTTCTCCCATCCTTCATTTTTTCACATCCAACTTCTCTCTAAAACTTCATTCTAACTATTCTCTCCTCATTCTCTCTACACAAAATTACTCTGCTTCATTTAAATTTTGTAAGTATTAATTATAATTTATTTATAATTTACATTAATTTAAATTAATATTTAATTATAATTATAATTATTAATTTAAATATTTAAATATTTTATTATTAATAATTTAAATATTTTTTATTAATTTAAATATTTTATTATTCATATTTTATTATTTAAATTAATCTTTAATTTAATTATTAATCTTTATTTTTTATTTAAATATTTTATTTTAAATTTTTAATTATATTAAGATTAGTTTATTATATATTAAATTTAATTTATAATTATATTATATTTTAAATTTAATTTTAATTTAATTATAATTTAAATTTTAATAATTATAATTGTATTAATTTATTATATATAATATTATAATAAACTATCAATTTTGAATTTAAAAATTAATTTATTATTTTTTAATTACGTTGGCATTTTCTGGCGGCCAAAAGTCCTCACAAATGTCTAGTCAGCAAATTCATCAAGTCATTTGTGGCGGCCAAAAGCCTTTACAAAGGTCCAGTAAGCAAATTCAGCATCCCTTTGTGGCGGCCAAAAGCCCTCACAAAGGTCCAACCAGACAAATTCAGCCTGTCCTTTGTGGCGGCCTATGCCCTCACAAAGGCAGACTTTTGTGGCTGCAAAAGCCCTCACAAATGCCAACCTGTTTCAGGCCCTTTGTGGCTTCAAAAGCCCTCACAAAATTTTGTGATCAGCTTCTTTGTGGCTGCCAAAAGCCCTCACAAAATCCACCTTTGTGGCTGTTTTTTTCCCTTTGTGAGGGCTTTTGGCCCTCACAAAATTCATGTTTTCTTGTAGTGTTTGATTGAGCCATGAATCTACTGACCATCCCAACACCATAAGAAATATCTGGCCTGCTATGATAGATGAATCTCAAACAACCCACCAGCTGTCTAAACAGTGTTGCATCAACAAATGGTTCATCCTCTAGCACTTCCAGCTTCAAATTTCCCTCTACTGGAACTATGACTTCATTGCAATAAGTCATTTTGAACCTTTTCAGCACATCTGTAACATACTTCTTCTGATGCATTATTATTCCATCTTTAGTCTTGACAAATTCCATTCCGAGGAAATAAGCCAACTTACCCAGATTTGACATTTCAAATTTTGATTTAAGCTTCTGCTTCATTCTTTTAATTTCTGTTTCACCACTGCCTGTAATAATCAAGTCATCTACATACAAGCAGATCAGCACCATATCACAATTGCTGAGAATTTTGATGTAGACTCCATACTCAACTGTACACTTTCTAAAACCAGATTGAGTCAGAAAGGAATCTATTCTTTTGTTCCAAGCTCTTGGAGCTTGCTTTAGCACATAGAGTGCTTTCCTTAGTCTAAGCACCTTCCCTTTACTGTTTGCAGCTTCAAATCCATGGGGTTGAGATACATAGACCTCTTCATCAAGAGGACCATTCAGAAAGGCATATTTTACATCTAGCAGCAGTAATTTCCAATTATTCCAGCTTGCCAAAGACACAACAACTCTAACTGTTTCAAATCTAGCTACAGGAGAGAACACTTCACTGTAATCAAATCCCTCTTTTTGCATGAAACCTTTGGCTACCAATCTTGCTTTATGCTTTGCTATACTCCCATCTGGTTTCAATTTCACCTTATATATCCATTTCACACCAATGGGTGTCTTGCCTTGAGGAAGAGTGGCAAGTTCCCATGTGTTATTTTTCTCAATGGATCTAATTTCTTCCTTCATAGCATTGAACCAAATGCTGTTTTCTATTGCTTCCTTGAATGTCATAGGTTCAGCTTCAGCCATGAAAACTAAGTGAACCAGTTCTCCATCATCTGCAATTGCACTATTAGGAAACACTTCATAGTCTTGAAGTCTAGTAGGCAAGTTTCTGTTTCTCATAGATCTTCTCTCAACACCATCCTGGTCTAGATTTTCCTGCACTTCTTCATTGTTAACTTGTTGTTCAATGATTTCAGTGTTTGTTGATGATTCAGTTTCTGTAGGTAACCCAAAAACTGGACCATTATTTTTGTCTAGTTCTCCCCAACTACTTGTTTCATTGAAGTACACATCTCTGCTGTATGTAACTTGCATAGAGGCAGGATTTAGTAGCTTATAAGAACCTATTGGATGATAACCAATAAAGATAAGCTTTTCACTCTTATCCTCTAGTTTGCTTCTTCTCTGATCAAGCACATGTCTGTAGCATACAAAACCAAAGACTTGGAGATGTCTAATTGATGGTGTCTTTCCTGTCCAAACTTCCTCATGCACTTTATCCTCTAATTGTAGAGTTGGAGATCTGTTTAGCATATACACAACAGTAACCACTGCTTCTCCCCATAGAGCTTTGGGAAGGTTCTTGCCTTTCAACATACTCCTAACCATGTTCATTATGGTTCTGTTCCTCCTTTCAACAACACCATTGTGTTTAGGTATGTAAGGAGCAGTCACTTCATGCACAACACCATTTTCAGTGCAAAATCTTTCAAGTTCAGAGGAAGTAAATTCCCCTCCACCATCAATTCTGAGTGTCTTCAATTGTTTTCTAGATTGCTTCTTAGTAAGCACTTTAAAATATTTCAGATTGGAAAAGACTTCACTCTTGGCTTTGATCAGATAAATCCATTTTTTTCTGCTGAACTCATCAACAAAAAGCAGAAAATATTTGTTTCCACCAAAAGATGGAACTTCAAATGGACCACACACATGAGCATATACAACTCGTAGTAAATTAGTGGCTCTAGTTGGAGTATAATTGCTAAAGGAATTCCTAGTTTGCTTGCACAGTAAGCAATTCTTTCATATAGTCTTAGGAATCTTAATATGAGGCAATCCTAGAACCATTCCTCTTGACTGTAACAATCTCAAGTATTTAAAATTTAGATGACCATACCTCATATGCCATAGCCAAGTTTCATCAGTAATCTCTTATGCATTGAGACACTTTGCATCAAGTGCTCCAAACTTGACTTGGAAGGTGCTGTTTCTGGTTAGAGGTGCACTTAGGATCTTCTTTTCTATATCATCATAAACATCCAAAATTCCATGTTGCACGTTCATGCTGAAACCTTTCTCCAATAACTGCCCAATGCTGATCAAATTACTCTTCATGGCTGGAACATACAAAACTTCAATTATTAGGGCTTTCTTGCCATCTCCTCTTCTGATTAAGACATCACCAGTGCCCTTAGCATCAACAGTTCTGTTGTTTGCAAATCTAACCTTGGTTTTCCTTGACTCATCAAAATTTACCAGCCATTCTTTATGACCAGTCATGTGGTTTGAACATCTCGAGTCAAGATACCATACTTCATCACTTGTAACATTATCTTTGGTTATCATCATGAGTAATCTGCATGGATCTTCAATATCTGTTGTTTCTTCCTTGACCAGATTAGCATCAGCATCAGGTTTTCTCCTATGATCATCACTGTTGTTGCAGGCATGACATTCTGAACTATAATGTCCAAAATTGTTGCAGCTGTAACACCTTACTTTCCTTTTATCAACATTTTTCTTGCCTTTGAATTGCTTGAAACCTCCTCTTCTGTTAGAAGATTCAGGTTGATCTGACTCAGCCTTGATATTCTCATGATTACTGTAGTTTCTTTCAAAACTCCCTCTGAAGTTTCTTCCCCTTCCTCGTGACTTCTGATCAGATTTGCACTAGAGCCACCTCTGTTGAAAGTTTGTGCTTGTAAAACTTGATCAGCAGCAGATCTCTCACCATTTCGTTCATTTAGTCTCTGCTCATGTGCTTCCAAGGAACCTTGAAGTTCCTCAATCTTCAAGGTATCAATCTTTCTTGATTCCTCTATAGCCACCACAATGTGATTGAATCTTGGTGTGAGAGTTTTTAGAATTTTCTCAACTATAGTAAGGTCAGAAACCACCTCACCACATGATTTCATTGAGTTGGTGAGGATGAGAATTCTATTGAAGAATTCAGACACCTTTTCATTCTCATCCATTTGCATAAGTTCATATTGTCTCCTCATTGTTTGAAGCCTAACTTTCTTCAATTGTTCAGCACCAGCATTGCACTTTACCAGAATTTCCCATGCCTCCTTCGAGGTTGCTGCATTTGAAATTTTTTCAAAATGAGGTGGATCCACAGATTGGTGAAGAATCACCATGGCCTTGCAATCTTTCTTCTTGTTCTCCTTGTGTGTCAGCTTCTGTGCATCAGTGAAATTCACCACTAGAGGTGGGTGTCCTTCTTCAACAATGTTCATAACATCTTGATACCCAAGAATCGCTTTCATTTGAACACACCATCGGTTCCAATTCTTGCCATCAAGAACTGGAAAGTTGGAGACAACATTCCTAGGGTTGAGACTCATTCTTCACAGCTTCTTGCAAGTTGGTGCGTGATCTTTTTCTGTTGCAGCGGAAGAAAAGAAACAAGGATCGTACTAAGCTCTGATACCACTTGTTATGCTTTTGGTGGAAAAACTGAGGTTAAAGAAACTAAAGATAGAGAGAGTGATGAGAATTAGAGCTTGTATATTCATTATGTTTCAAATTGAAATACAACACAACTTTTATAACCTTCTAACTACTAAAAGGCCCTAACAAACTTCTAATTTACTCTATTTTTGGTATTAACTCTCAACAGTTATTACTATTTATTAGGTTGGCGAAAATAATCCCAAAATTTATCTATTGTTTCTTAACCGTATGTTGAATAGATATATGACACTTAGAGTTAAAGATTCAACTCATTTGATAATACACTTGTCATGCATTTTTCTGAACTACATTAAATAATTACACGCATTGTAGCAGAAGATATTTTTGTCATATGTATTATTAATAATATAGTAAAATTGATCAGATTATAATTTTACCTTTCAAATGCAAATGATTATTGATGCCCATTAAGAAGACAGTGCATGTGTTGATGTAAGCATCGACTAGGTCCATTTTATTCTTTTTTATTTATTTATAACTCAACTATATCACGTAGTTTTCACAAAATTAAACTCCCACCAAATTTTATGATTGATTTTCTTACATTTTTGCTTCTTTACAACATTAGCATTTGATATTTTATAAACCATTCTTGATTTTTCTTGATCTCTCTTTCAGTAATTACTGACCATGACCCAAATATCACCACAGTTATAACACCTGTTACAAAGACTTTAGATGACTTCTTACCCGATACATCTTAAGATGGAGACTCTGCATCAACTCAATTCTCAACCTCAAAGAATGTGAAGCAAATTAAGACTGAATGAACTATATAAAATATATATTTTTTCTATTATGACTTGTCTTTTGTATTGATGTATGTATATTATGCAAAACAAACAAAACCCAAGGATAACCTCTTTTGTCACCTTACTTCATTTTGCAGTTATTTTTCTGAAATGTTATATGCAATTTAACATATGAACATATTCTTTCTAAGATCAATATCCAATGAATTATATATATATTTTTGTTACAAGACATGCACAAACTAAAAAGAAACGCATTAGGCTGATGAAATTCCTTATATCCCTAATAATTTAAGGATTAAAATCAAATATTACATATTATATTTATTGTAAAGACTCGTTCTAATAAAAATTAATCGTACCAAGACTAAAGCAAATGAACAAAGATCATATACAAACAAAAAATATTTACAGAGACTAATATATATATATATATATATAATATTAGTGGGACCAATCATATATTTGCTTCACAAACATTATTGGATTAATTCAACTAAAATATAGAATAATTTAATTTAGTTTGAATTATTGTTTTTGAAGTAACACATTGTTGGACCTTGTTACCCATGATATCACTATCGATCAATTTGATGCAGTTGTCGGTAACATCACCGCCAATAACTGTTTGATTGTTAGCGATGTCAGGTTACCAACTGAGTGGATAGAACATAAAACTAATCCACATATATTCTAAAATAATTTTAACGCTAAATTAATTCTTGAAAATTATAATTAATTAATAAAATAGTTTATTATAAAATTTAGGATGTTACATAAAATATTTGAAGGATCATTGTTTGAAGAATTTTTTAAGACAGGAACTAAAAACGAAATATGATATATTTATAAGGATAAAAAATATACTTAATTATATCTTAAATAAGTGGTTAATGACATACATTTTATCGGTCAATAAAGTATTCAAAGTGGTTAATAGCATAAACTTGTTTATGTAACTTGGATAATGGGCGAGAGAACATTTGAATTCATGAGTATAATATATTGTGAGATGGATAAGAAAACCATATTTTTGAACGATTTATTCGGAGCTCACTATGTTTGACAGTAGCCCTTTAAGTGATAAATTAACTAATGTGTAAATATAGAAATTGTGAGAATAAAATGTGGAACCTAAATATTTATAAGGTATTGATTGATTTCGTAAAATGAGTGGTGTTTGATATTGTTGTGATACTGAGTGTCGAGTGAATTTTATGTATATATTTGATTAGATGAATTTATGTGATGTGATGATAAAACTCATTGATGTATTGTGATAAATTTATGTGATGATGTATGATTAGTAATAGTAATGTTATAAGTTTGTGATAAGTTAATGCAATGATGTATGATTGATCATAGTGATGCTATAAAATCGTGATGAGCTTATACGATGACATATGATTAATGATAGTTATATTATGAATTTGTGATGAGAATATTGAAATAACATCATAATTGATGAAATAGTGGTGATTCCAATTTTTGCTTGAGATGATGGTCTTAATGGATTATCATATGCCAACAAGGGGATAAAATATATATTGAGAATTTTTATGTGGAGATTATTTTGCCACCGTATAGGTAGGGTCCGATGTGACATCCTAAATCTAAATTGAAATAAAAAGTAAAATGCACTAGTTTTGAAAGAGATTCGTAGCGGTTCCAAAATAGAGTATACATTTTTTTCCTTTAAAATATAAGGTTCAGGACGTGACATTCACACTTACACAAAATGCTTGCATACAAATTTTCAATTAAAAATCCTTTAGTATCGTATATAGTTGAGACTTATTAAACACAAATTTCTGACATAAAAACACGTTCTAAACTTAGAGACAATATATTCATTTCTCCCTTCGAATAAAAGATAAAAATAACACAATTGATCAATCGAATTTACAAAAGTCTAAATTAGTTCATAACTCAACAAAATACGACTAATTACTCCCACCCAATATCACTTATCAGAGCGTGGATCACCAACTGATAACCTGAAATGACTGCGCTCTCGTAAGCACGAAACACAAGCAACGAGGGGTGAACTTCGAAAACATGTAATAGTATAAAATAATTGAGAAGAACACGTAAAATATATTAAACACCGTATTGTATCAAATCACAGTAAAAAATAAATAGGGACTATTATATATATATATAATCAGAGGGACCAATCATATATTTGTTTCACAAACATTATTGGATTAATTCAACTAAAATATAGAATGTTTTAATTTAGTATAAATTATTGTTTTTGAAGTAAAACATTATTGGAGCTTGTTACTCATGATATCACTATCGACCAGGTCAGTCGAATCAGGCTAAGTGGGTTGAGTGTTGGTTCAATGTGAGTCGCATCAATTGTGTTTTCTTGTGTATTAATTATTTTCACTATCATGGTTTTTCCCATTATATTATTATGTTATATGATGTATGCTTTTGTATAATTGTACGTATTTTTGAAGTTACTAATTAACTATTTACTATCTTTTTGCTCTAATTGTGTTGCGCTGTGGATTCTAAGTTCCTATTTAAGTGATTAAAAATAATAGGAAATTATTTCTTAAAATTTAGGTTAATTTGAATTGTTGACATGATTGAGTCCATTACCTTTTGATTGGGCTTGTGTTTATAACTTTGATTTTTGCTATTTTGTTATGGTGGATAGTTAGAAATAAATTTTTCTTTTGATTGGATACTATATGTTTGAAATTTGAATTTAATGATACTAATTATCGATTGATAGACCTTGTCTTTAGGGTCATTACATGATTATTAAAGTTTTGATCTTGTTAATGAAGTCAATTTTTGAGAGTTAGCAGTAATCTTGAATATTAGAGGTGGTAGAACTTAGAAGTTTTAAAAAAATTACGTGAAGGAGTAAGAGTTGACTTATTTTGTAAAATGAAAAAATAACGTTTGTTTAAATTACTCTTGATTATTTAAAAAAAAAAAATTAAATTGAGTTGAATTTTACAACTTAAAATAACTGAAAATTTACACCATATTTTACTATGTGTTGCTTTTAACAAAATAAAAAAGAATTGTAGTGATGTATGTTTTGAGGGGATGATTTGAATATTGAATAATGAATGTGTTGGGATATTTCTTTTGGAATGATTGATTGATTATGATATTATGAATTCAATAGAGTTTAATTTGATATTAAGAGTTTTTTTATTTTAAGAACTCAATAGTGATTTATAATTGTACTAAAAAAAATGGGGGGTCACGTGATAAAATGTCTACTAAATGAGAAAGAGAGGAAAAATAAAAATAAAAAATTGATTTTGAAGCGTGTATTTTAATTTTAAATCACTTGAAAGGGTTGGTGGTAGTTTCTAAATGATTAATGTTGTTATAATAATAATAATAATAATAATAATAATAATAATAATAATAATAATAATAATAATAATAATAATAATAATAAAGTAACAATAACTCTATACTATTGATTTTATTTATAACTTAAAATAACTGAAAATTTATACCATATTTT
>JBBPBS010000140.1:0-18121 GCA_037974835.1 Cicer judaicum
TGTCATTGGATGAACAATTTGGTCATTTTCGACCTCCCTAGGCTTATTCTTGTCCAATTAAGGTTTCTAACCAATCTTGTGCATCCAATAGGTGTGTTTGTGTTATTGGATGAACAATTAGGTCATTATCGTCCTCCCTAGGCTAATTCTTGTCAAATTAGGGTTTTTAACCAATCTTGTGTATCCAATAGGTGTTTTGTGTCATTGGAAGAACATTTAGGTCATTTTCGTCCTCCCTACACTTAATCTTGTCCAATTAGGGTTTTTAACCAATCTTGTGCATCCAATAGGTGTTTTGTGTCATTGGATGAACAATTATGTCATTTTGGACCTCCCTAGGCTTATTCTTGTCCAATTAGGGTTTCTAACCAATCTTGTGCATCCATTAGGTGTTTTTGTGTCATTGGATGAACATTTAGGTCATTTTCATCCTCCCTAGGCTTATGCTTGTCCAATTAGGGTTTCTAACTAATCTTGTGCATCCAATAGTTGTGTTTGTGTCATTGGATGATCAATTTGGTCATTTTCGACCTCCCTAGGCTTATTCTGGTCCAATTAAGGTTTCTAACCAATCTTGTGCATCCAATAGGTGTGTTTGTGTCATTGGATCAACAATTAGGTCATTATCGTCCTCCCTAGGCTAATTCCTGTCCAATTAGGGTTTTTAACCAATCTTGTGTATCCAATAGGTGTTTTGTGTCATTGGAAGAACATTTAGGTCATTTTCGTCCTCCCTACACTTAATCTTGTCTAATTAGGGATTTTAACCAATCTTGTGGATCCAATAGGTGTTTTGTGTCGTTGGATGAACAATTATGTCATTTTGGACCTCCCTAGGCTTATTCTTGTCCAATTAGGGTTTCTAACCAATCTTGTGCATCCATTAGGTGTTTTTGTGTCATTGGATGAACATTTAGGTCATTTTCATCCTCCCTAGGCTTATGCTTGTCCAATTAGGGTTTCTAACTAATCTTGTGCATCCAATAGTTGTGTTTGTGTCATTGGATGATCAATTTGGTCATTTTCGACCTCCCTAGGCTTATTCTGGTCCAATTAAGGTTTCTAACCAATCTTGTGCATCCAATAGGTGTGTTTGTGTCATTGGATCAACAATTAGGTCATTATCGTCCTCCCTAGGCTAATTCCTGTCCAATTAGGGTTTTTAACCAATCTTGTGTATCCAATAGGTGTTTTGTGTCATTGGAAGAACATTTAGGTCATTTTCGTCCTCCCTACACTTAATCTTGTCTAATTAGGGATTTTAACCAATCTTGTGGATCCAATAGGTGTTTTGTGTCATTGGATGAACAATTAGGTCATTTTCGTCCTCCCTAGGCTTATTCTTGTCCAATTAAGGTTTCTAACCAATCTTGTGCATCCAATAGGTGTGTTTGTGTCATTGGATGAACAATTACGTCATTTTCGTCCTCCCTAGGCTAATTCTTGTCCAATTAGGGTTTTTAACAAATCTTGTGCATCCAATGGGTGTTTTTGTGTCATTGGATGAACAATTAAGTCATTTTCGTCCTTCCTAGGTTAATTCTTGTCCAATTAGCGTTTTTAACCAATCTTGTGTATCCATTAGTTGTTTATGTGTCATTGGATGAACATTTAGGTCATTTTCGTCCTCCCAACACTTAATCTTGTCCAATTAGGGTTTGTAACCAATCTTGTGCATCCAATAGGTGTTTTCTGTCATTGGATGAACAATTATGTCATTATGTCATTGGATGCTTATTCTTCTCCAATTAGGGTTTCTAACTAATCTTGTGCATCCATTAGGTGTTTTTGTGTCATTGGATGAACATTTAGGTCATTTTCATCCTCCCTAGTCTTATGCTTGTCCAATTAGGGTTTCTAACAAATCTGTTGCATCCAATAGTTGTGTTTATGTCATTGGATGAACAATTAGGTCATTTTTGTCCTCCCTAGGCTAATTCTTGTCCAATTAGGGTTTTTAACCAATCTTGTGCATCCAATAGGTGTTTTGTGTCATTGGATGAATATTTAGGTCATTTTCATCCTCCCTACACTTAATCTTGTCCAATTAGGGTTTTTAACCAATCTTGTGCATCCAATAGGTGTTTCTGTGTCATTGGATGAACATTTAGGTCATTTTCGTCCTCTCTACACTTAATCTTGTCCAATTAGGGGTTTTAACTAATCTTGTGCATCCATTAGGTGTTATTGTGTCATTGGATGAATATTTAGGTCATTTTCGTCCTCCCTAGGCTAATTCTTGTCCAATTAGGGTTTTTAACCAATCTTGTGCATCCATTAGGTGTTTTTGTGTCATTGGATGAACATTTAGGTTATTTTCGTCCTCCCTAGGCTAATTCTTGTCCAATTAGGGTTTCTAACCAATCTTGTGCATCCAATAGGTGTTTTGTGTCATTGGATGAACATTTAGGTCATTTTCGTCCTCCCAACACTTAATTTTGTCCGATTAGGGTTTTTCACCAATCTTGTGCATCCATAAGGTGTTTTTGTGTCATTGGATGAACATTTATGTCATTTTCGTCCTCCCTACACTTAATCTTGTCCAATTAGGGGTTTTAACCACTCTTGTGCATCCATGAGGTGTTTTTGTGTCATTGGATGAACATTTAGGTCATTTTCATCCTCCCTAGGCTTATGCTTGTCCAATTAGGGTTTCTAACCAATCTTGTGCTTCCAATAGTTGTGTTTGTTTCATTGGATGATCAATTTGGTCATTTTCGACCTCCCTAGGCTTATTCTTGTCCAATTAAGGTTTCTAACCAATCTTGTGCATCCAATAGGTGTGTTTGTGTCATTGGATCAACAATTAGGTCATTATCGTCCTCCCTAGGCTAATTCCTGTCCAATTAGGGTTTTAACCAATCTTGTGCATCCAATAGGTGTTTTGTGTCATTGGAAGAACATTTAGGTCATTTTCGTCCTCCCTACACTTAATCTTGTCTAATTAGGGTTTTTAACCAATCTTGTGGATCCAATAGGTGTTTTGTGTCATTGGATGAACAATTAGGTCATTTTCGTCCTCCCTAGGCTTATTTTTGTCCAATTAAGGTTTCTAACCAATCTTGTGCATCCAATAGGTGTGTTTGTGTCATTGGATGAACAATTACGTCATTTTCGTCCTCCCTAGGCTAATTCTTGTCCAATTAGGGTTTTTAACCAATCTTGTGCATCCATTAGGTGTTTTTGTGTCATTGGATGAACATTTAGGTCATTTTCGTCCTCCCTAAGCTAATTCTAGTCCAATTAGGGTTATTAACCAATCTTCTGCATCCAATAGGTGTTTTGTGTCATTGGATTAACATTTAGGTCATTTTCGTCCTTCCGACACTTAATCTTGTCCAATTAGGGTTTTTAACCAATCTTGTGCATCCAATAGGTGTTTTGTGTCATTGGATGAACAATTAGGTCATTTTCGACCTCCCTAGGCTTATTCTTGTCCAATTAGGGTTTCTAACCAATCTTGTGCATCCATTAGGTGTTTTTGTGTCATTGGATGAACATTTAGGTCATTTTCATCCTCCCTAGTCTTATGCTTGTCCAATTAGGGTTTCTAACCAATCTTGTGCATCCAATAGTTGTGTTTGTGTCATTGGATGAACAATTAGGTCATTTTTGTCCTCCCTAGGCTAATTCTTGTCCCATTAGGTTTTTAACCAATCTTGTGCATCCAATAGGTGTTTTGTGTCATTGGATGAATATTTAGGTCATTTTCATCCTCCCTACACTTAATCTTGTCCAATTAGGGTTTTTAACCAATCTTGTGCATCCCATAGGTGTTTCCGTGTCATTGGATGAACATTTAGGTCATTTTCGTCCTCTCTACACTTAATCTTGTCCAATTAGGGGTTTTAACTAATCTTGTGCATCCATTAGGTGTTATTGTGTCATTGGATGAATATTTAGGTCATTTTCGTCCTCCCTAGGCTAATTCTTGTCCAATTAGGGTTTTTAACCAATCTTGTGCATTTAATAGGTGTTTTGTGTCATTGGATGAACATTTAGGTCATTTTCGTCCTTCCTACACTTAATCTTGTCCAATTTGGGTTTTTAACCAATCTTGTGCATCCAATAGGTGTTTTGTGTCATTGGATGAACAATTAGGTCATTTTTGTCGTCCCTAAACTTAATCTTGTCCAATTAGGGTTTCAAACCAATCTTGTGCATCCAATAGGTTTTTTGTGTCATTAGATGAACATTTAGGTCATTTTCGTCCTCACGACACTTAATCTTGTCCAATTAGGGGTTTTAACCATTCTTGTGCATCCATAAGGTGTTTTTGTGTCATTGGTTGAACATTTAGGTCATTTTCATCCTTCCTAGGCTTATGCTTTTCCAATTATGGTTTCTAACCAATCTTGTGCATCCAATAGTTGTGTTTGTGTCATTGGATGAACAATTAGGTCATTTTCGACCTCCCTAGGCTTATTCTTGTCCAATTATGGTTTCTAACCAATCTTGTGCATCCATTAGGTGTTTTTGTGTCATTGGATGAACATTTAGGTCATTTTCATCCTCCCTAGTCTTATGTTTGTCCAATTCGGGTTTCTAACCAATCTTGTGCATCCAATAGTTGTGTTTGTGTCATTGGATGAAGAATTAGGTCATTTTTGTCCTCCCTAAGCTAATTCTTGTCAAATTAGGGTTTTTAACAAATCTTGTGCATCCAATAGGTGTTTTGTGTCATTGGATGAATATTTAGATCATTTTCATCCTCCCTACACTTAATCTTGTCCAATTAGGGTTTTTAACCAATCTTGTGCATCCAATAGGTGTTTCTGTGTCATTGGATGAACATTTAGGTCATTTCCGTCCTCTCTACACTTAATCTTGTCCAATTAGGGGTTTTAACTAATCTTGTGCATCCATTAGGTGTTATTGTGTCATTTGATGAATATTTAGGTCATTTTCGTCCTCCCTAGGCTAATTCTTGTCCAATTACGGTTTTTAACCAATCTTGTGCATCCATTAGGTGTTTTTGTGTCATTGGATGAACATTTAGGTTATTTTCGTCCTCCCGAGGCTAATTCTTGTCCAATTAGGGTTTCTAACCAATCTTGTGCATCCAATAGGTGTTTTGTGTCATTGGATGAAAATTTAGGTCATTTTCGTCCTCCCTACACTTAATCTTGTCCGATTAGGATTTTTAACCAATCTTGTGCATCCATAAGGTGTTTTTGTGTCATTGGATGAACATTTAGGTCATTTTTATCCTCCTTAGGCTTATGCTTGTCCAATTAGGGTTTATAACCAATCTTGTGCATCCAATAGTTGTCTTTGTGTCATTGGATGAATAATTAGGTCATTTTCGACCTCGTTAGGCTAATTCTTGTCCAATTAGGGTTTCTAACCAATCTTGTGCATCCAATACGTGTGTTTGTGTCATTGGATGAACAATTAGGTCATTTTCGTCCTCCCTAAGCTAATTCTTGTCCAATTAGGGTTTTTAACCAATCTTGTGTATCCAATAGGTGTTTTGTGTCATTGGATGAACAATTAGGTCATTTTCGTCCTGCCTACACTTAATCTTGTCCAATTAGGGTTTTTAACGAATCTTGTGCATCCAATAGGTGTTTTTGTGTCATTTGATGAACATTTAGGTCATTTTCGTCCTCCCTAGGCTAATTCTTGTCCAATTAGGGTTTTAAACCAATCTTGTGCATCCATTAGGTGTTTTTGTGTCATTTGATGAACATTTAGGTCATTTTCGTCCTCCCTAGGCTAATTCTTGTCCAATTAGGGTTTTTAACCAATCTTGTGTTTCCAATAGGTGTTTTGTGTCATTGGAAGAACATTTAGGTCATTTTCGTCCTGCCTACACTTAATCTTGTCCAATTAGGGTTTTTAACGAATTTTGTGCATCCAATAGGTGTTTTGTGTCATTGGATGAACAATTCGGTCATTTTCGACCTCCCTAGGCTTCTTCTTGTCCAATTAGGGGTTCTAACCAATCTTGTGCATCCAATAGTTGTGTTTATGTCATTGGATGAACAATTAGGTCATTTTCGTCCTCCCGAGGCTATTTCTTGTCCAATTAGGGTTTTTAACCAATCTTGTGCATCCAATGGGTGTTTTTGTGTCATTGGATGAAGAATTAAGTCATTTTCGTCCTCCCTAGGCTAATTCTTGTCTAATTAGGGTTTTTAACCAATCTTGTGCTTCCAATAGGTAATTTTGTGTCATTGGATGAACATTTAGGTCATTTTTGTCCTCCCTAGGCTAATTCTTGTCCAATTAGGGTTTTTAACGAATCTTGTGCATCCAATAGGTGTGTTTGTGTCATTGGATGAACAATTAGGTCATTATCGTCCTCCCTAGGCTAATTCTTGTCAAATTAGGGTTTTTAACCAATCTTGTGTATCCAATAGGTGTTTTGTGTCATTGGAAGAACATTTAGGTCATTTTCGTCCTCCCTACACTTAATCTTGTCCAATTAGGGTTTTTAACCAATTTTGTGCATCCAATAGGTGTTTTGTGTCATTGGATGAACAATTATGTCATTTTCGACCTCCCTAGGCTTATTCTTGTCCAATTAGGGTTTCTAACCAATCTTGTGCATCCATTAGGTGTTTTTGTGTCATTGGATGAACATTTAGGACATTTTCATCCTCCCTAGTCTTATGCTTGTCCAATTAGGGTTTCTAACCAATCTGTTGTATCCAATAGTTGTGTTGGTGTCATTGGATGAACAATTAGGTCATTTTTGTCCTCCCTAGGCTAATTCTTGTCCAATTAGGGTTTTTAACCAATCTTGTGCATCCAATAGGTGTTTTGTGTCATTGGATGAATATTTAGGTTATTTTCATCCTCCCTACACTTAATCTTGTCCAATTAGGGTTTTTAACCAATCTTGTGCATCCAATAGGTGTTTTGTGTCATTGGATGACCAATTATGTCATTTTCAACCTCCCTAGGCTTATTCTTGTCCAATTAGGGTTTCTAACCAATCTTGTGCATCCATTAGGTGTTTTTGTGGCATTGGATGAACATTTAGGTCATTTTCATCCAACCTAGTCCTATGCTTGTCCAATTAGGGTTTCTAACCAATCTGTTGTATCCAATAGTTGTGTTTGTGTCTTTGGATGAACAATTAGGTCATTTTTGTCCTCCCTAGGCTAATTCTTGTCCAATTAGGGTTTTTAACCAATCTTGTGCATCCAATAGGTGTTTTGTGTCATTGGATGAACAATTCGGTCATTTTCGACCTCCCTAGGCTTATTCTTGTCCAATTAGGGGTTCAAACCAATCTTGTGCATCCAATAGTTGTGTTTGTGTCATTGGATGAACAATTAGGTCATTTTCGTCCTCCCTAGGCTAATTCTTGTCCAATTAGTGTTTTTAACCAATCTTTAGCATCCAATGGCTGTTTTTGTGTCATTGGATGAACAATTAAGTCATTTTCGTCCTCCCTAGGCTAATTCTTGTCTAATTAGGGTTTTTAACCAATCTTGTGCTTCCAATAGGTAATTTTGTGTCATTGGATGAACATTTAGGTCATTTTCGTCCTCCCTAGGCTAATTCTTGTCCAATTAGGGTTTTTAACGAATCTTGTGCATCCAATAGGTGTGTTTGTGTCAATGGATGAACAATTAGGTCATTATCGTCCTCCCTAGGCTAATTCTTGTCAAATTAGGGTTTTTAACCAATCTTGTGTATCCAATAGGTGTTTTGTGTCATTGGAAGAACATTTAGGTCATTTTCGTCCTCCCTACACTTAATCTTGTCCAATTAGGGTTTTTAACCAATTTTGTGCCTCCAATAGGTGTTTTGTGTCATTGGATGAACAATTAGGTCATTTTCATCCTCCCTAGTCTTATGCTTGTCCAATTAGGGTTTCTAATCAATCTGTTGTATCCAATAGTTGTGTTTGTGTCATTGGATGAACAATTAGGTCATTTTTGTCCTCCCTAGGCTAATTCTTGTCCAATTAGGGTTTTTAACCAATCTTGTGCATCCAATAGGTGTTTTGTGTCATTGGAAGAACATTTAGGTCATTTTCGTCCTTCCTACACTTAATCTTGTCCAATTAGGGTTTTTAACCAATTTTGTGCATCCAATAGGTGTTTTGTGTGATTGGATGAACAATTAGGTCATTTTCATCCTCCCTAGTCTTATGCTTGTCCAATTAGGATTTCTAATCAATCTGTTGTATCCAATAGTTGTGTTTGTGTCATTGGATGAACAATTAGGTCATTTTTGTCCTCCCTAGGCTAATTCTTGTCCAATTAGGGTTTTTAACCAATCTTGTGCATCCAATAGGTGTTTTGTGTCATTGGATGAATATTTAGGTTATTTTCATCCTCCCTACACTTAATCTTGTCCAATTAGGGTTTTTAACCAATCTTGTGCATCCAATAGGTGTTTTGTGTCATTGGATGAACAATTATGTCATTTTCGACCTCCCTAGGCTTATTCTTGTCCAATTAGGGTTTCTAACCAATCTTGTGCATCCATTAGGTGTTTTTGTGTCATTGGATGAACATTTAGGTCATTTTCATCCATCCTAGTCCTATGCTTGTCCAATTAGGGTTTCTAACCAATCTGTTGTATCCAATAGTTGTGTTTGTGTCTTTGGATGAACAATTAGGTTATTTTTGTCCTCCCTAGGCTAATTCTTGTCCAATTAGGGTTTTTAACCAATCTTGTGCATCCAATAGGTGTTTCTGTGTCATTGGATGAACATTTAGGTCATTTTCGTCCTCTCTACACTTAGTCTTGTCCAATTAGGGGTTTTTACTAATCTTGTGCATCCATTAGGTGTTATTGTGTCATTGGATGAATATTTAGGTCATTTTCGTCCTCCCTAGGCTAATTCTTGTCCAATTAGGGTTTTTAACCAATCTTGTGCATCCATTAGGTGTTTTTGTGTCATTGGATGAACATTTAGGTCATTTTCGTCCTCCCTACACTTAATCTTGTCCGATTAGGGTTTCTAACCAATCTTGTGCATCCAACAGTTGTGTTTGTGTCATTGGATGATCAATTTGGTCATTTTCGACCTCCCTAGGCTTATTCTTGTCCAATTAAGGTTTCTAACCAATCTTGTGCATCCAATAGGTGTGTTTGTGTCATTGCATCAACAATTAGGTCATTATCGTCCTCCCTAGGCTAATTTCTGTCCAATTAGGGTTTTTAACCAATCTTGTGTATCCAATAGGTGTTTTGTATCATTGGAAGAATATTTAGGTCATTTTCGTCCTCCCTACACTTAATCTCTTCTAATTAGGGTTTTTAACCAATCTTGTGGATCCAATAGGTGTTTTGTGTCATTGGATGAAGAATTAGGTCATTTTCGTCCTCCCTAGGCTTATTCTTGTCCAATTAAGGTTTCGAACCAATCTTGTGCATCCAATAGGTGTGTTTGTGTCATTGGATGAACAATTACGTCATTTTCGTCCTCCCTAGGCTAATTCTTGTCCAATTAGGGTTTTTAACAAATCTTGTGCATCCAATGGGTGTTTTTGTGTCATTGGATGAACAATTAAGTCATTTTCGTCCTTCCTAGGCTAATTCTTGTCCAATTAGGGTTTTTAACCAATCTTGTGTATCCATTAGGTGTTTTTGTGTCATTGGATGAACATTTAGGTTATTTTCGTCCTCCCTAGGCTAATTCTTGTCCAATTAGGGTTTCTAACCAATCTTGTGCATCCAATAGGTGTTTTGTGTCATTGGATGAACATTTAGGTAATGTTCGTCCTCCCTACACTTAATCTTGTCCGATTAGGGTTTTTAACCAATCTTGTGCATCCATAAGGTGTTTTTGTGTCATTGGATGAACATTTATGTCATTTTCGTCCTCCCTACACTTAATCTTGTCCAATTAGGTTTTTTAACCAATTTTGTGCATCCAATAGGTGTTTTGTGTCATTGGATGAACAATTAGGTCATTTTCATCCTCCCTAGTCTTATGCTTGTCCAATTAGGGTTTCTAATCAATCTGTTGTATCCAATAGTTGTGTTTGTGTCATTGGATGAACAATTAGGTCATTTTTGTCCTCCCTAGGCTAATTCTTGTCCAATTAGGGTTTTTAACCAATCTTGTGCATCCAATAGGTATTTTGTGTCATTGGAAGAACATTTAGATCATTTTCGTCCTCCCTACACTTAATCTTGTCCAATTAGGGTTTTTAACCAATTTTGTGCATCCAATAGGTGTTTTGTGTCATTGGATGAACAATTAGGTCATTTTCATCCTCCCTAGTCTTATGCTTATCCAATTAGGGTTTCTAATCAATCTGTTGTATCCAATAGTTGTGTTTGTGTCATTGGATGAACAATTAGGTCATTTTTGTCCTCCCTAGGCTAATTCTTGTCCAATTAGGGTTTTTAACCAATCTTGTGCATCCAATAGGTGTTTTGTGTCATTGGATGAATATTTAGGTTATTTTCATCCTCCCTACACTTAATCTTGTCCAATTAGGGTTTTTAACCAATCTTGTGCATCCAATAGGTGTTTTGTGTCATTGGATGAACAATTATGTCATTTTCGACCTCCCTAGGCTTATTCTTGTCCAATTAGGGTTTCTAACCAATCTTGTGCATCCATTAGGTGTTTTTGTGTCATTGGATGAACATTTAGGTCATTTTCATCCATCCTAGTCCTATGCTTGTCCAATTAGGGTTGCTAACCAATCTGTTGTATCCAATAGTTGTGTTTGTGTCTTTGGATGAACAATTAGGTTATTTTTGTCCTCCCTAGGCTAATTCTTGTCCAATTAGGGTTTTTAACCAATCTTTTGCATCCAATAGGTGTTTCTGTGTCATTGGATGAACATTTAGGTCATTTTCGTCCTCTCTACACTTAGTCTTGTCCAATTAGGGGTTTTAACTAATCTTGTGCATCCATTAGGTGTTATTGTGTCATTGGATGAATATTTAGGTCATTTTCGTCCTCCCTAGGCTAATTCTTGTCCAATTAGGGTTTTTAACCAATCTTGTGCATCCATTAGGTGTTTTTGTGTCATTGGATGAACATTTAGGTCATTTTCGTCCTCCCTACACTTAATCTTGTCCGATTAGGGTTTCTAACCAATCTTGTGCATCCAACAGTTGTGTTTGTGTCATTGGATGATCAATTTGGTCATTTTCGACCTCCCTAGGCTTATTCTTGTCCAATTAAGGTTTCTGACCAATCTTGTGCATCCAATAGGTGTGTTTGTGTCATTGCATCAACAATTAGGTCATTATCGTCCTCCCTAGGCTAATTTCTGTCCAATTAGGGTTTTTAACCAATCTTGTGTATCCAATAAGTGTTTTGTGTCATTGGAAGAACATTTAGGTCATTTTCGTCCTCCCTACACTTAATCTCTTCTAATTAGGGTTTTTAACCAATCTTGTGGATCCAATAGGTGTTTTGTGTCATTGGATGAAGAATTAGGTCATTTTCGTCCTCCCTAGGCTTATTCTTGTCCAATTAAGGTTTCGAACCAATCTTGTGCATCCAATAGGTGTGTTTGTGTCATTGGATGAACAATTACGTCATTTTCGTCCTCCCTAGGCTAATTCTTGTCCAATTAGGGTTTTTAACAAATCTTGTGCATCCAATGGGTGTTTTTGTGTCATTGGATGAACAATTAAGTCATTTTCGTCCTTCCTAGGCTAATTCTTGTCCAATTAGGGTTTTTAACCAATCTTGTGTATCCATTAGGTGTTTTTGTGTCATTGGATGAACATTTAGGTTATTTTCGTCCTCCCTAGGCTAATTCTTGTCCAATTAGGGTTTCTAACCAATCTTGTGCATCCAATAGGTGTTTTGTGTCATTGGATGAACATTTAGGTAATGTTCGTCCTCCCTACACTTAATCTTGTCCGATTAGGGTTTTTAACCAATCTTGTGCATCCATAAGGTGTTTTTGTGTCATTGGATGAACATTTATGTCATTTTCGTCCTCCCTACACTTAATCTTGTCCAATTAGGTTTTTTAACCAATTTTGTGCATCCAATAGGTGTTTTGTGTCATTGGATGAACAATTAGGTCATTTTCATCCTCCCTAGTCTTATGCTTGTCCAATTAGGGTTTCTAATCAATCTGTTGTATCCAATAGTTGTGTTTGTGTCATTGGATGAACAATTAGGTCATTTTTGTCCTCCCTAGGCTAATTCTTGTCCAATTAGGGTTTTTAACCAATCTTGTGCATCCAATAGGTATTTTGTGTCATTGGAAGAACATTTAGATCATTTTCGTCCTCCCTACACTTAATCTTGTCCAATTAGGGTTTTTAACCAATTTTGTGCATCCAATAGGTGTTTTGTGTCATTGGATGAACAATTAGGTCATTTTCATCCTCCCTAGTCTTATGCTTATCCAATTAGGGTTTCTAATCAATCTGTTGTATCCAATAGTTGTGTTTGTGTCATTGGATGAACAATTAGGTCATTTTTGTCCTCCCTAGGCTAATTCTTGTCCAATTAGGGTTTTTAACCAATCTTGTGCATCCAATAGGTGTTTTGTGTCATTGGATGAATATTTAGGTTATTTTCATCCTCCCTACACTTAATCTTGTCCAATTAGGGTTTTTAACCAATCTTGTGCATCCAATAGGTGTTTTGTGTCATTGGATGAACAATTATGTCATTTTCGACCTCCCTAGGCTTATTCTTGTCCAATTAGGGTTTCTAACCAATCTTGTGCATCCATTAGGTGTTTTTGTGTCATTGGATGAACATTTAGGTCATTTTCATCCATCCTAGTCCTATGCTTGTCCAATTAGGGTTGCTAACCAATCTGTTGTATCCAATAGTTGTGTTTGTGTCTTTGGATGAACAATTAGGTTATTTTTGTCCTCCCTAGGCTAATTCTTGTCCAATTAGGGTTTTTAACCAATCTTTTGCATCCAATAGGTGTTTCTGTGTCATTGGATGAACATTTAGGTCATTTTCGTCCTCTCTACACTTAGTCTTGTCCAATTAGGGGTTTTAACTAATCTTGTGCATCCATTAGGTGTTATTGTGTCATTGGATGAATATTTAGGTCATTTTCGTCCTCCCTAGGCTAATTGTTGTCCGATTAGGGTTTTTAACCAATCTTGTGCATCCATTAGGTGTTTTTGTGTCATTGGATGAACATTTAGGTCATTTTCGTCCTCCCTACACTTAATCTTGTCCGATTAGGGTTTCTAACCAATCTTGTGCATCCAACAATTGTGTTTGTGTCATTGGATGATCAATTTGGTCATTTTCGACCTCCCTAGGCTTATTCTTGTCCAATTAAGGTTTCTGACCAATCTTGTGCATCCAATAGGTGTGTTTGTGTCATTGCATCAACAATTAGGTCATTATCGTCCTCCCTAGGCTAATTTCTGTCCAATTAGGGTTTTTAACCAATCTTGTGTATCCAATAAGTGTTTTGTGTCATTGGAAGAACATTTAGGTCATTTTCGTCCTCCCTACACTTAATCTCTTCTAATTAGGGTTTTTAACCAATCTTGTGGATCCAATAGGTGTTTTGTGTCATTGGATGAAGAATTAGGTCATTTTCGTCCTCCCTAGGCTTATTCTTGTCCAATTAAGGTTTCGAACCAATCTTGTGCATCCAATAGGTGTGTTTGTGTCATTGGATGAACAATTACGTCATTTTCGTCCTCCCTAGGCTAATTCTTGTCCAATTAGGGTTTTTAACAAATCTTGTGCATCCAATGGGTGTTTTTGTGTCATTGGATGAACAATTAAGTCATTTTCGTCCTTCCTAGGCTAATTCTTGTCCAATTAGGGTTTTTAACCAATCTTGTGTATCCATTAGGTGTTTTTGTGTCATTGGATGAACATTTAGGTTATTTTCGTCCTCCCTAGGCTAATTCTTGTCCAATTAGGGTTTCTATCCAATCTTGTGCATCCAATAGGTGTTTTGTGTCATTGGATGAACATTTACGTAATTTTCGTCCTCCCTACACTTAATCTTGTCCGATTAGGGTTTTTAACCAATCTTGTGCATCCATAAGGTGTTTTTGTGTCATTGGATGAACATTTATGTCATTTTCGTCCTCCCTACACTTAATCTTGTCCAATTAGGGGTTTTAACCACTCTTGTGCATCCATAAGGTGTTTTTGTGTCATTGGATGAACATTTAGGTCATTTTCATCCTCCCTAGGCTTATGCTTGTCCAATTAGGGTTTCTAACCAATCTTGTGCATCCAACAGTTGTGTTTGTGTCATTGGATGATCAATTTGGTCATTTCGACCTCCCTAGGCTTATTCTTGTCCAATTAAGGTTTCTAACCAATCTTGTGCATCCAATAGGTGTGTTTGTGTCATTGGATCAACAATTAGGTCATTATGGTCCTCCTTAGGCTAAGTCCTGTTCAATTAGGGTTTTTAACCAATCTTGTGTATCCAATAGGTGTTTTCTGTCATTGGAAGAACATTTAGGTCATTTTCGTCCTCCCTACAATTAATCTTGTCTAATTAGGGTTTTTAACCAATCTTGTGGATCCAATAGGTGTTTTGTGTCATTGGATGAACATTTAGGTCATTTTTATCCTCCCTACACTTTATCTTGTCCAATTCGATGTTTTTAACCAATCTTGTGCATCCAATAGGTGTTTGGTGTCATTGGATGAACAATTAGGTGATTTTCGTCCTCCCAAAACTTAATCTTGTCCAATTAGGGTTTCTAACCAATCTTGTGCATCCAATAGATGTTTTGTGTCATTGGATAAACATTTAGGTCATTTTCGTCCTCCCTAGACTTAATCTTGTCCAATTAGGGTTTTTAACCAATCTTGTGCATCCAAAAGGTGTTTTTGAGTCATTGGATGAACATTTAGGCCATTTTCATCCACCCTAGGCTTTTGCTTGTCCAATTAGGGTTTCTAACCAATCTTGTGCATCCAATAGGTGTGTTTGCGTCATTGGATGAACAATTAGGTCATTTTCGTCCTCCCTAAGCTTATTCTTGTCCAATTAAGGTTTCGAACGAATCTTGTGCATCCAATAGGTGTGTTTGTGTTATTGGATGAACAATTAGGTCATTTTCGTCCTCCCTATGCTAATTCATGTCGAATTACGGTTTTGAACCAATCTTGTGCATCCAATGGGTGTTTTTGTGTCATTGGATGAACATTTAAGTCATTTTCTTCCTCCTTAGGCTAATTCTTGCCTAATTAGGGTTTTTAACCAATCTTGTGCTTCCAATAGGTAATTTTGTGTCATTGGATGAACATTTAGGTCATTTTCGTCCTCCCTACTCTTAATCTTCTCCAATTAGGGTTTTTAACAAATCTTGTGCATCCAATAGGTGTTTTGTGTCATTGGATGAACAATTAGGTCATTTTCGTCCTCCCTAGGCTTATTCTTGTCCAATTAAGGTTTCGAACCAATCTTGTGCATCCAATAGGTGTGTTTGTGTCATTGGATGTACAATTAGGTCATTTTCGTCCTCCCTAGGCTAATTCTTGTCCAATTAGGGTTTTTAACCAATCTTGAGCATCCAATGGGTGTTTTTGTGTCATTGGATGAACAATTAAGTCATTTTCTTCCTCCCTAGGCTAATTCTTGTCTAATTAGGGTTTTTAACCAATCTTGTGCTTCCAATAGGTAATTTTGTGTCATTGGATGAACATTTAGGTCATTTTCGTCCTCCCTAGGCTAATTCTTGTCCAATTAGGGTTTTTGACGAATCTTGTGCATCCAATAGGTGTGTTTGTGTCATTGGATGAACAATTAGATCATATTCGTCCTCCCTAGGCTAATTCTTGTCCAATTAGGGTTTTTAACCAATCTTGTGCATCCAATGGGTGTTTTTGTGTCATTGGATGAACAATTAAGTCATTTTCTTCCTTCCTAGGCTAATTCTTGTCTAATTAGGGTTTTTAACCAATCTTGTGCTTCCAATAGGTAATTTTGTGTCATTGGATGAACATTTTGGTCAGTTTCGTCCTCCCTAGGCTAATTCTTGTCCAATTAGGGTTTTGACGAATCTTGTGCATCCAATAGGTGTGTTTGTGTCGTTGGATGAATAATTAGGTTATTTTTGTCCTCGCTACGCTAATTCTTGTCCAATTAGGGTTTTTAACCAATCTTATGCATCCAATGGGTGTTTTTGTGTCATTGGACGAACAATTAAGTCATTTTCGTCCTCCCAAGGCTAATTCTTGTCCAATTAGGGTTTTTAACCAATCTTGTGCATCCAATGGGTGTTTTTGTGTCATTGGATGAACAATTAAGTCCTTTTCGTCCTCCCTATGCTAATTCTTGTCCAATTAGGGTTATTAACCAATCTTGGGTATCCAATAGGTGTTTTGTGTCATTGGAAGAACATTTAGGTCATTTTCGTCCTCCCTACACTTAATGTAGTCCAATTAGGGTTTTGAACCAATCATGTGCATCCAATAGGTGTTTTGTGTCATTGGAAGAACATTTAGGTCATTTTCGTCCTCCCTACACTTAATGTAGTCCAATTAGGGTTTTAAACCAATCATGTGCATCCAATAGGTGTTTTGTGTCATTGGATGAACAATTAGGTCATTTTCGTCCTCCCTAGGCTTATTCTTGTCCAATTAAGGTTTGGAACCAATCTTGTGCATCCAATAGGTGTGTTTGTGTCATTGGATGAACAATTAGGTCATTTTCGTCCTCCCTAGGCTAATTCTTGTCCAAATAGGGTTTTTAACCAATCTTGTGCATCCAATGGTTGTTTTTGTGTCATTGGATGAACAATTAAGTCATTTTCGTCCTCCCTAGGCTAATACTTGTCTAATTAGGGTTTTTAACCAATCTTGTGCTTCCAATAGGTAATTTTGTATCATTGGATGAACATTTAGGTCATTTTCATCCTCCCTAGGCTATTTCTTGTCCAATTAGGGTTTTTAACGAATCTTGTGCATCCAATAGGTGTGTTTGTAACATTGGATGAACAATTAGATCATATTCGTCCTCCCTAGGCTAATTCTTGTCCAATTAGGGTTTTTAACCAATCTTGTGTCTCCATTAGGTGTTTTTGTGTCATTGGATGAACATTTAGGTCATTTTCGTCCTCCCTAGGCTAATTCTTGTCCAATTAGGGTTTTTAACCAATCTTGTGCATCCAATGGGTGTTTTTGTGTCATTGAATGAACAATTAAGTCATTTTCTTCCTCCCTAGGCTAATTCTTGTCTAATTAGGGTTTTTAACCAATCTTGTGCTTCCAATAGGTAATTTTGTGTCATTGGATGAACATTTAGGTCAGTTTCGTCTTCCCTAGGCTAATTCTTGTCCAATTAGGGTTTTGACGAATCTTGTGCATCCAATAGGTGTGTTTGTGTCATTGGATGAATAATTAGGTCATTTTTGTCCTCGCTACGCTAATTCTTGTCCAATTAGGGTTTTTAACCAATCTTAGGCATCCAATGGGTGTTTTTGTGTCATTGGACGAACAATTAAGTTATTTTCGTCCTCCCAAGGCTAATTCTTGTCCAATTAGGGTTTTTAACCAATCTTGTGCATCCAATGGGTGTTTTTGTGTCATTGGATGAAAAATTAAGTCCTTTTCGTCCTCCCTATGCTAATTCTTGTCCAATTAGGGTTATTAACCAATCTTTTGCATCCAATAGGTGTTTTGTGTCATTAGATGAACATTTAGGTCATTTTCGTCCTCCCTACACTTAATCTTGTCCAATTAGGGTTTTTAACCACTCTTGTGCATCCATAAGGTGTTTTTGTGTCATTGGATGAACATTTAGGTCATTTTCATCCTCCTTAGGCTTATGCTTGTCCAATTAGGGTTTCTAACCAATCTTGTGCATCCAATAGTTGTTTTTGTGTCATTGGATGAACATTTAGGTCATTTTCATCCTCCCTAGGCTTATTCTTGTCCAATTAAGGTTTCTAACCAATCTTGTGCATCCAATAGGTGTGTTTGTGTCATTGGATGAACAATTAGGTCATTTTAGTCCTCCCTAGGCTAATTCTTGTCCAATTACGGTTTTTAACCAATCTTGGGTATCCAATAGGTGTTTTGTGTCATTGGAAGAACATTTAGGTCATTTTCGTCCTCCCTACACTTAATGTAGTCCAATTAGGGTTTTGAACCAATCTTGTGCATCCAATAGGTGTTTTGTGTCATTGGATTAACAATTAGGTCATTTTCGTCCTCCCTAGCCTTATTCTTGTCCAATTAAGGTTTGGAACCAATCATGTGCATCCAATA
>JBBPBS010000141.1:0-13870 GCA_037974835.1 Cicer judaicum
GGTTTCTAACCAATCTTGTGCATCCAATTGGTGTTTTTGTGTAATTCGATGAACAATTAGGTCATTTTCGTCCTCCCTAGGATAATTCTTGTCTAATTAGGGTTTTTAACCAATCTTGTGCATCCAATAGGTGTTTTGTGTCATTGGATGAATATTTAGGTCATTTTCGTCCTCCCTACACTTAATCTTGTCCAATTAGGGTTTTTAACCAATCTTGCGCATCCAATACGTGTTTTGTGTCATTGGATGAATATTTAGGTCATTTTTGTCCTCCCTACACTTAATCTTGTCCAATTTGGGTTTTTAACCAATCTTGTGCATCCAATAGGTGTTTTGGGTCATTGGATGAACATTTAGGTCATTTTCGTCTTCCTACATTTTATCTTGTCCAATTAAGGTTTCTAACCAATCTTGTGCATCCAGTTGGTGTTTTTGTGTCATTGGATGAACAATTAGGTCATTTTCGTCCTCCCTAGGATAATTCTCTTCCAATTAGGGTTTTTAACCAATCTTGTCCATCCAATAGGTGTTTTGTGTCATTGGATGAACATTTAGGTCATTTTCGTCATCCCTACACTTAATCTTATCCAATTAGGGTTTTTAACCAATATTGTGCATCCAATAGGAGTTTTGTGTCATTGGATGAATATTTAGGTCATTTTCGTCCTCCCTACAGTTTATCTTGTCCAATTAAGGTTTCTAACCAATCTTTTGCATCCAGTTGGTGTTTTTGTGTCATTGGATGAACAATTAGGTCATTTTCGTCCTCCCTAGGATAATTCTTGTCCAATTAGGGTTTTTAACCAATCTTGTGCATCTAATAGGTGTTTTGTGTCATTGGATGAACATTTAGGTCATTTTTATCCTCCCTACACTTAATCTTGTCCAATTAGGGTTTTTAACCAATCTTGTGCATCTAATAGGTGTTTTGTGTCATTGCATGAACATTTAGGTCATTTTCGTCCTCCCTACACTTAATCTTGTCCAATTTGTGTTTTTAACGAATCTTGTGCATCCAATAGGTGTTTTGTGTCATTGGATGAACATTTAGGTCATTTTCGTCCTCCCTACACTTAATCTTGTCCAATTAGGGTTTTTAACCAATCTTGTGCATCCAATATGTGTTTTGTGTCATTGGATAAATATTTAGGTCATTTTCGTCCTCCCTACACTTAATCTTGTCCAATTAGGGTTTTTAACCAATCTTGTGCATCCAATAGGTGTTTTGTGTCATTGGATTAACGTTTAGGTCATTTTCGTCCTCCCAACACTTAATCTTGTCCAATTAGGGTTTTTAACCAATCTTGTGCATCCAATAGGTGTTTTGTGTCATTGGATGAATATTTAGGTCATTTTCGTGCTCCCTACACTTAATCTTGTCCAATTAGGGTTTTTGACCAATCTTGTGCATCCAATAGGTGTTTTGTGTCATTGGATGAACATTTAGGTCATTTTCGTCCTCCCTACACTTTATCTTATCCAATTAGGGTTTCTAACCAATCTTGTGCATCCAATTGGTGTTTTTGTGTAATTCGATGAACAATTAGGTCATTTTCGTCCTCCCTAGGATAATTCTTGTCTAATTAGGGTTTTTAACCAATCTTGTGCATCCAATAGGTGTTTTGTGTCATTGGATGAATATTTAGGTCATTTTCGTCCTCCCTACACTGAATCTTGTCCAATTAGGGTTTTTAACCAATCTTGCGCATCCAATAGGTGTTTTGTGTCATTGAATGAATATTTAGGTCATTTTCGTCCTCCCTACACTTAATCTTGTCCAATTTGGGTTTTTAACCAATCTTGTGCATCCAATAGGTGTTTTGGGTCATTGGATGACCATTTAGGTCATTTTCGTCCTCCCTACATTTTATCTTGTCCAATTAAGGTTTTTAACCAATCTTGTGCATCCAGTTGGTGTTTTTGTGTCATTGGATGAACAATTAGGTCATTTTCGTCCTCCCTAGGATAATTCTTGTCCAATTAGGGTTTTTAACCAATCTTGTGCATCCAATAGGTGTTTTGTGTCATTGGATGAACATTTAGGTCATTTTCGTCCTCCCTACACTTAATCTTATCCAATTAGGGTTTTTAACCAATATTGTGCATCCAATAGGAGTTTTGTGTCATTGGATGAATATTTAGGTCATTTTCGTCCTCCCTACAGTTTATCTTGTCCAATTAAGGTTTCTAACCAATCTTGTGCATCCAGTTGGTGTTTTTGTGTCATTGGATGAACAATTAGGTCATTTTCGTCCTCCCTTAGGTAATTCTTGTCCAATTGGGGTTTTTAACCAATCTTGTGCATGTAATAGGTGTTTTGTGTCATTGGATGAACATTTAGGTCATTTTTATCCTCCCTACACTTAATCTTGTCCAATTAGGGTTTTTAACCAATCTTGTGCATCCAATAGGTGTTTTGTGTCATTGGATGATCATTTAGGTCATTTTCGTCCTCCCGACACTTTATCTTGTCAAATTACGGTTTCTAACCAATCTTGTGCATCCAATTGGTGTTTTTGTGTAATTGGATGAACAATTAGGTCATTTTCGTCCTCCCTAGGATAATTCTTGTCCAATTAGGGTTTTTAACCAATCTTGTGCATCTAATAGGTGTTTTGTGTCATTGGATGAACATTTAGGTCATTTTTATCCTCCCTACACTTAATCTTGTCCAATTAGGGTTTTTAACCAATCTTGTGCATCCAATAGGTGTTTTGTGTCATTGGATGATCATTTAGGTCATTTTCGTCCTCCCAACATTTTATCTTGTCAAATTACGGTTTCTAACCAATCATGTGCATCCAATTGGTGTTTTTGTGTAATTGGATGAACAATTAGGTCATTTTCGTCCTCCCTACACTAAATCTTGTCCTATTAGGGTTTTTAACCAATCTTGTGCATCCAATAGGTGTTTTGTGTCATTGGATGAACATTTAGGTCAGTTTCGTCCTCCCTACACTAAATCTTGTCCTATTAGGGTTTTTAACCAATCTTGTGCAACTAATAGGTGTTTTGTGTCATTGGATGAATATTTAGGTCATTTTCGTCCTCCCTAAGATAATTCTTGTCCAATTAGAGTTTTTAACCAATCTTGTGCATCCAATAGGTGTTTTGTGTCATTGGATGAACATTTAGGTCATTTTCGTCCTGCCTACACTTTATCTTATCCAATTAGGGTTTCTAACCAATCTTGTGCATCCAATTGGTGTTTTTGTGTAATTCGATAAACAATTAGGTCATTTTCGTCCTCCCTAGGATAATTCTTGTCTAATTAGGGTTTTTAACCAATCTTGTGCATCCAATAGGTGTTTTGTGTCATTGGATGAACATTTAGGTCATTTTTATCCTCCCTACACTTAATCTTGTCCAATTAGGGTTTTTAACCAATCTTGTGCATCTAATAGGTGTTTTGTGTCATTGCATGAACATTTAGGTCATTTTCGTCCTCCCTACACTTAATCTTGTCCAATTTGTGTTTTTAACGAATCTTGTGCATCCAATAGGTGTTTTGTGTCATTGGATGAACATTTAGGTCATTTTCGTCCTCCCTACACTTTATCTTATCCAATTAGGGTTTCTAACCAATCTTGTGCATCCAATTGGTGTTTTTGTGTCATTGGATGAACAATTAGGTCATTTTCGTCCTCCCTAGGATAATTATTGTCCAATTAGGATTTTTAACCAATCTTGTGCATCCAATAGGTGTTTTGTGTCATTGGATGAACATTTAGGTCATTTTCGTCCTCCCAACACTTAATCTTGTCCAATTAGGTTTTTTAACCAATCTTGTGCATCCAATAGGTGTTTTGTGTCATTGGATGAATATTTAGGTCAATTTCGTCCTCCCTACACTTTATCTTGTCCAATCAGGGTTTCTAACCAATCATGTGCATCCAATAGGAGTTTTGTGTCATTGGATTAACACTTAGGTCTTTTTCGTCCTCCTTAGGCTAATTCTTATCCAATTAGAGTTTTTAACCAATCATGTGCATCCAATAGTTGTGTTTGTGTCGTTGGATGAACATTTAGGTCATTTCCGTCCTCCTAACACTTAATCTTGTCCAATTAGGTTTTTTAACCAATCTTGTGCATCCAATAGGTGTTTTGTGTCATTGGATGAATATTTAGGTCATTTTCGTCCTCCCTACACTTAATCTTGTCCAATTAGGGTTTTTGACCAATCTTGTGCATCCAATAGGTGTTTTGTGTCATTTGATGAACATTTAGGTCATTTTCGTCCTCCCTACGCTTTATCTTATCCAATTAGGGTTTCTAACCAATCTTGTGCATCCAATTGGTGTTTTTGTGTCATTGGATGAACAATTAGGTCATTTTCGTCCTCCCTAGGATAATTATTGTCCAATTAGGATTTTTAACCAATCTTGTGCATCCAATAGGTGTTTTGTGTCATTGGATGAACATTTAGGTCATTTTCGTCCTCCCTACACTTTATCTTATCCAATTAGGGTTTCTAACCAATCTTGTGCATCCAATTGGTGTTTTTGTGTCATTGGATGAACATTTAGGTCATTTTCGTCCTCCCTACACTTAATCTTGTCCAATTTGGGTTTTTAACCAATCTTGTGCATCCAATAGGTGTTTTGTGTCATTGGAAGATCATTTAGGTCATTTTCGTCCTCCCGACACTTTATCTTGTCAAATTACGGTTTTTAACCAATCTTGTGCATCCAATTGGTGTTTTTGTGTCATTGGACGAATATTTACGTCATTTTCGTCCTCCCTACACTTAATCTTGTCCAATTAGGGTTTTCAACCAATCTTGTGCATCCAATTGGTGTTTTGTATCATTGGATGAACATTTAGGTCATTTTCGTCCTCCCTACATTTTATCTTATCCAATTAGGGTTTCAAACCAATCTTGTGCATCCAATTGGTGTTTTTGTGTAGTTCGATGAACAATTAGGTCATTTTCGTCCTCCCTAGGATAATTCTTGTCCAATTAGGGTTTCTAACCAATCTTGTTCATCTAGTTGGTGTTTTTGTGTCATTGGATGAGCAATTAGGTCATTTTCGTCCTCCCTAGGCTAATTCTTGTCCAATTAGCGTTTTTAACCAATCTTGTGCATCCAATAGGTGTTTTGTGTCATTGGATGAACATTTAGGTCATTTTCGTCCTCCCTAGGCTAATTCTTATCCAATTAGGGTTTTTAACCAATCTTGTGCATCCAATAGGTGCTTTGTGTCATTGGATGAATATGTAGGTCATTTTCGTGCTCCTTACACTTAATCTTGTCCAATTAGAGTTTTTGACCAATCTTGTGCATCCAATAGGTGTTTTGTGTCATTGGATGAACATTTAGGTCATTTTCGTCCTCCCTACACTTTATCTTATCCAATTAGGGTTTCTAACCAATCTTGTGCATCCAATTGGTGTTTTTGTGTCATTGGATGAACATTTAGGTCATTTTTGTCCTCCCTACACTTAATCTTGTCCAATTTGGGTTTTTAACCAATCTTGTGTATCCAATAGGTGTTTTGGGTCATTGGATGAACATTTAGGGCATTTTCGTCCTCCCTACATTTTATCTTGTCCAATTAGGGTTTCTAACCAATCTTGTGCATCCAGTTGGTGTTTTTGTGTCATTGGATGAACAATTAGGTCATTTTCGTCCTCCCTAGGATAATTCTTGTCCAATTAGGGTTTTTAACCAATCTTGTGCATCCAATAGGTGTTTTGTGTCATTGGCTGAATATTTAGGTCGTTTTCGTCGTCCCTACACTTAATCTTGTCCAATTAGGGTTTTTAACCAATCTTGTGCATCCAATAGGTGTTTTGTGTCATTGGATGAATATTTAGGTCAATTTCGTCCTCCCTACACTTTATCTTGTCCAATTAGGGTTTCTAACCAATCTTGTGCATCCAATAGGAGTTTTGTGTCATTGGATTAACACTTAGGTCTTTTTCGTCCTCCCTAGGCTAATTCTTATCCAATTAGGGTTTTTAACCAATCTTGTGCATCCAATAGTTGTGTTTGTGTCGTTGGATGAACATTTAGGTCATTTCCGTCCTCCCAACACTTAATCTTGTCCAATTAGGTTTTTTAACCAATCTTGTGCATCCAATAGGTGTTTTGTGTCATTGGATGAATATTTAGGTCATTTTCGTCCTCCCTAGGATAATTTTTGTCCAATTAGGGTTTTTGACCAATCTTGTGCATCCAATAGGTGTTTTGTGTCATTGGATGAACATTTAGGTCATTTTCGTCCTTCCTACACTTTATCTTATCCAATTAGGGTTTCTAACCAATCTTGTGCATCCAATTGGTGTTTTTGTGTCATTGGATGAACAATTAGGTCATTTTCGTCCTCCCTAGGATAATTATTGTCCAATTAGGATTTTTAACCAATCTTGTGCATCCAATAGGTGTTTTGTGTCATTGGATGAACATTTAGGTCATTTTCGTCCTCCCTACACTTTATCTTATCCAATTAGGGTTTCTAACCAATCTTGTGCATCTAATTGGTGTTTTTGTGTCATTGGATGAACATTTAGGTCATTTTCGTCCTCCCTACACTTAATCTTGTCCAATTTGGGTTTTTAACCAATCTTGTGCATCCAATAGGTGTTTTGGGTCATTGGATGAACATTTAGGTCATTTTCGTCGTCCCTACATTTTATTTTGTCCAATTAGGGTTTCTAACCAATCTTGTGCATCCAGTTGGTGTTTTTGTGTCATTGGATGAACAATTAGGTCATTTTCGTCCTCCCTAGCATAATTCTTGTCCAATTAGGGTTTTTAACCAATCTTGTGCATCCAATAGGTGTTTTGTGTCATTGGATGAACATTTAGGTCATTTTCGTCCTCCCTACACTTAATCTTGTCCAATTAGGGTTTTTAACCAATCTTGTGCATCCAATAGGTGTTTCTGTGTCATTAGATGAACATTTAGCTCATTTTCGTTCTCCCTAAACTTAATCTTGTCCAATTAGGGTTTCTGACCAATCTTGTGCATCCAATAGGTGTTTTTGTGTCATTGGATGAACATTTAGGTCATTTTCGTTCTCCCTAGGCTAATTCTTTTCCAATTAGGGTTTTTAACGAATCTTGTGCATCCAATAGGTGTTTGTGTCATTGGATGAACATTTAGGTCATTTTCGTCCTCCCTACACTTAATCTTGTCCAATTAGGGTTTCTAACCAATCTTGTGCATCCAATAGTTGTTTTTGTGTCATTGGATGAACATTTATGTCATTTTCGTCCTCCCTAGGCTTAATCTTGTCCAATTAGGGTTTCTAACCAATCTTGTGCATCCAATAGGTGTTTTTGTGTCATTGGATGAACAATTAGGTCAATTTCATCCTCCCTAAACTTAATCTTGTCCAATTAGGGTTTTTAACCAATCTTCTGCATCCAATAGGTGTTTTGTGTCATTGCATGAACATTTACGTCATTTTCGTCCTCCCTAAACTTAATCTTGTCCAATTAGGGTTTCTAACCAATCTTGTGCATCCAATAGGTGTTTTTGTGTCATTGGATGAACAATTAGGTCATTTTCGTCCTCCCTAGGCTAATTCTTGTCCAATTAGGGTTTTTAAGCAATCTTGTGCATCCAATAGGTGTTTTGTGTCATTGGATGATCATTTAGGTCATTTTCGTCCTCCCTAGGCTAATTCTTGTCCAATTAGGGTTTCTAACCAATCTTCTACTTCCAATAGGTGTTTTTGTGTCATTGCATGAAAATTTACGTCATTTTCGTCCAACCTACGCTAATTCTTGTCCAATTAGGGTTTTTAACCAATCTTGTGCATCCAATAGGTGTTTTTGTGTCATTGGATGAATATTTATGTCATTTTCGTACTCCCTACACTTAATCTTGTCCAATTAGGGTTTTTAACCAATCTTGTGGATCCAATAGGTGTTTTTGTGTCATTGGATGAATATTTATGTCATTTTCGTCCTCCTTACACTTAATCTTGTCCAATTAGGGTTTTTAACCAATCTTGTGCATCCAATAGGTGTTTTGTGTCATTGGATGAACAATTAGGTCATTTTCGTCCTCCCTAGGCTAATTCTTGTCCAATTAGGGTTTTTAAGCAATCTTGTGCATCCAATAGGTGTTTTGTGTCATTGGATGATCATTTAGGTCATTTTCGTCCTCCCTAGGCTAATTCTTGTCCAATTAGGGTTTCTAACCAATCTTCTACTTCCAATAGGTGTTTTTGTGTCATTGGATGAAAATTTACGTCATTTTCGTCCAACCTACGCTAATTCTTGTCCAATTAGGGTTTTTAACCAATCTTGTGCATCCAATAGGTGTTTTTGTGTCATTGGATGAACATTTACGTCATTTTCGTCCTCCCTAGGCTAATTCTTGTCCAATTAGGGTTTTTAACCAATCTTGTGCATCCAATAGGTGTTTTGTGTCATTGGATGAACATTTAGGTCATTTTCGTCCTCCCTACACTTAATCTTGTCCAATTAGGGTTTTTGACCAATCTTGTGCATCCAATAGGTGTTTTGTGTCATTGGATGAACATTTAGGTCATTTTCGTCCTCCCTACACTTTATCTTGTCCAATTAGGGTTTCTAACCAATCTTGTGCATCCAGTTGGTGTTTTTGTGTCATTGGATGAACAATTAGGTCATTTTCGTCCTCCCTAGGATAATTCTTGTCCAATTAGGGTTTTTAACCAATCTTGTGCATCCAATAGGTGTTTTGTGTCATTGGATGAACATTTAGGTCATTTTCGTCCTCCCTACACTTTATCTTATCCAATTCGGGTTTCTAACCAATCTTGTGCATCCAATTGGTGTTTTTGTGTCATTGGATGAACATTTAGGTCATTTTCGTCCTCCCTACACTTAATCTTGTCCAATTTGGGTTTTTAACCAATCTTGTGCATCCAATAGGTGTTTTGGGTCATTGGATGAACATTTAGGTCATTTTCGTCCTCCCTACATTTGATCTTGTCCAATTAGGGTTTCTAACCAATCTTGTGCATCCAGTTGGTGTTTTTGTGTCATTGGATGAACAATTAGGTCATTTTCGTCCTCCCTAGGATAATTCTTGTCCAATTAGGGTTTTTGACCAATCTTGTGCATCCAATAGGTGTTTTGTGTCATTGGATGAACATTTAGGTCATTTTCGTCCTCCCTACACTTTATCTTATCCAATTAGGGTTTCTAACCAATCTTGTGCATCCAATTGGTGTTTTTGTGTCATTGGAAGAACAATTAGGGCATTTTCGTCCTCCCTAGGATAATTCTTGTCCAATTAGAATTTTTAACCAATCTTGTGCATCCAATAGGTGTTTTGTGTCATTGGATGAACATTTAGGTCATTTTCGTCCTCCCTACACTTAATCTTGTCCAATTTGGGTTTTTAACCAATCTTGTGCATCCAATAGGTGTTTTGGGTCATTGGATGAACATTTAGGTCATTTTCGTCCTCCCTACATTTGATCTTGTCCAATTAGGGTTTCTAACCAATCTTGTGCATCCAGTTGGTGTTTTTGTGTCATTGGATGAACAATTAGGTCATTTTCGTCCTCCTTAGGATAATTCTTGTCCAATTAGGGTTTTTAACCAATCTTGTGCATCCAATAGGTGTTTTGTGTCATTGGATGAACATTTAGGTCGTTTTCGTCCTCCCTACACTTAATCTTGTCCAATTAGGGTTTTTAACCAATCTTGTGCATCCAATAGGTGTTTTGTGTCATTGGATGAACAATTAGGGCATTTTCGTCCTCCCTAGGATAATTCTTGTCCAATTAGGATTTTTAACCAATCTTGTGCATCCAATAGGTGTTTTGTGTCATTGGATGAACATTTAGGTCATTTTCGTCCTCCCTACACTTAATCTTGTCCAATTTGGGTTTTTAACCAATCTTGTGCATCCAATAGGTGTTTTGGGTCATTGGATGAACATTTAAGTCATTTTCGTCCTCCCTACATTTGATCTTGTCCAATTAGGGTTGCTAACCAATCTTGTTCATCCAGTTCGTGTTTTTGTGTCATTGGATGAGCAATTAGGTCATTTTTGTCCTCCCTAAACTTAACCTTGTCCAATTAGGGTTTCTATCCAATCTTATGCATGCAATAGCTGTGTTTGTGTCATTGGATGAACAATTAGGTCATTTTCGTTCTCCCTAGGATAATTTTTGTCCAATTAGGATTTTTAACCAATCTTGTGCATCCAATAGGTGTTTTGTGTCATTGGATGAACATTTAGGTCATTTTCGTCCTCCCTAGGCTAATTCTTATCCAATTAGGGTTTTTAACCAATCTTGTGCATCCAATAGGTGCTTTGTGTCATTGGATGAATATTTAGGTCATTTTCGTCCTCCCTACACTTAATCTTGTCCAATTAGGGTTTTTGACCAATCTTGTGCATCCAATAGGTGTTTTGTGTCATTGGATGAACATTTAGGTCATTTTCGTCCTCCCTACACTTTATCTTATCCAATTAGGGTTTCTAACCAATCTTGTGCATCCAATTGGTGTTTTTGTGTAATTCGATGAACAACTAGGTCATTTTCGTCCTCCCTAGGATAATTCTTGTCTAATTAGGGTTTTTAACCAATCTTGTGCATCCAATAGGTGTTTTGTGTCATTGGATGAATATTTAGGTCATTTTCGTCCTCCCTACACTAAATCTTGTCCAATTAGGGTTTTTAACCAATCTTGCGCATCCAATAGGTATTTTGTGTCATTGGATGAATATTTAGGTCATTTTTGTCCTCCCTTGAATAATTCTTGTCCAATTAGAGTTTTTAACCAATCTTGTGCATCCAATAGGTGTTTTGGGTCATTGGATGAACATTTAGGTCATTTTCGTCCTCCCTACATTTTATCTTGTCCAATTAAGGTTTCTAACCAATCTTGTGCATCCAGTTGGTGTTTTTGTGTCATTGGATGAACAATTAGGTCATTTTCGTCCTCCCTAGGATAATTCTTGTCCAATTAGGGCTTTTAACCAATCTTGTGCATCTAATAGGTGTTTTGTGTCATTGGATGAACATTTAGGTCATTTTTATCCTCCCTACACTTAATCTTGTCCAATTAGGGTTTTTAACCAATCTTGTGCATCTAATAGGTGTTTTGTGTCATTGCATGAACATTTAGGTCATTTTCGTCCTCCCTACACTTAATCTTGTCCAATTTGTGTTTTTAACGAATCTTGTGCATCCAATAGGTGTTTTGTGTCATTGGATGAACATTTAGGTCATTTTCGTCCTCCCTACACTTAATCTTGTCCAATTAGGGTTTTTAACCAATCTTGTGCATCCAATATGTGTTTTGTGTCATTGGATAAATATTTAGGTCATTTTCGTCCTCCCTACACTTAATCTTGTCCAATTAGGGTTTTTAACCAATCTTGTGCATCCAATAGGTGTTTTGTGTCAATGGATTAACATTTAGGTCATTTTCGTCCTCCCAACACTTAATGTTGTCCAATTAGGGTTTTTAACCAATCTTGTGCATCCAATAGGTGTTTTGTGTCATTGGATGAATATTTAGGTCATTTTCGTCCTCCCTACACTTAATCTTGTCCAATTAGGGTTTTTGACCAATCTTGTGCATCCAATAGGTGTTTTGTGTCATTGGATGAATATTTAGGTCAATTTCGTCCTCCCTAGACTTTATCTTGTCCAATTAGGGTTTCTAACCAATCTTGTGCATCCAATAGGAGTTTTGTGTCATTGGATTAACACTTAGGTCTTTTTCGTCCTCCCTAGGCTAATTCTTATCCAATTAGGGTTTTTAACCAATCTTGTGCATCCAATAGTTGTGTTTGTGTCGTTGGATGAACATTTAGGTCATTTCCGTCCTCCCAACACTTAATCTTGTCCAAATAGGTTTTTTAATCAATCTTGTGCATCCAATAGCTGTTTTGTGTCATTGGATGAATATTTAGGTCATTTTCGTCCTCCCTACACTTAATCTTGTCCAATTAGGGTTTTTGACCAATCTTGTGCATCCAATAGGTGTTTTGTGTCATTGGATGAACATTGAGGTCATTTTCGTCCTCCCAACACTTAATCTTGTCCAATTAGGTTTTTTAACCAATCTTGTGCATCCAATAGGTGTTTTGTGTCATTGGATGAATATTTAGGTCATTTTCGTCCTCCCTACACTTAATCGTGTCCAATTAGGGTTTTTGACCAATCTTGTGCATCCAATAGGTGTTTTGTGTCATTGGATGAACATTGAGGTCATTTTCGTCCTCCCTACACTTTATCTTATCCAATTAGGGTTTCTAACCAATCTTGTGCATCCAATTGGTGTTTTTGTGTCATTGGATGAACAATTAGGTCATTTTCGTCCTCCCTAGGATAATTATTGTCCAATTAGGATTTTTAACCAATCTTGTGCATCCAATAGGTGTTTTGTGTCATTGGATGAACATATAGGTCATTTTCGTCCTCCCTACACTTTATCTTATCCAATTAGGGTTTCTAACCAATCTTATGCATCCAATTGGTGTTTTTGTGTCATTGGATGAACATTTAGGTCATTTTCGTCCTCCCTACACTTAATCTTGTCCAATTTGGGTTTTTAACCAATCTTGTGCATCCAATAGGTGTTTTGGGTCATTGGATGAACATTTAGGTCATTTTCGTCCTCCCTACATTTTATCTTGTCCAATTAGGGTTTCTAACCAATCTTGTGCATCCAGTTGGTGTTTTTGTGTCATTGGATGAACAATTAGGTCATTTTCGTCCTCCCTAGGATAATTCTTATCCAATTAGGGTTTTTAACCAATCTTGTGCATCCAATAGGTGTTTTGTGTCGTTGGATGAACATTTAGGTCGTTTTCGTCCTCCCTACACTTAATCTTGTCGAATTAGGGTTTTTAACCAATCTTGTGCATCCAATAGGTGTTTTGTGTCATTGGATGAATATTTAGGTCAATTTCGTCCTCCCTACACTTTATCTTGTCCAATTAGGGTTTCTAACCAATCTTGTGCATCCAATAGGAGTTTTGTGTCATTGGATTAACACTTAGGTCTTTTTCGTCCTCCCTAGGCTAATTCTTATCCAATTAGGGTTTTTAACCAATCTTGTGCATCCAATAGTTGTGTTTGTGTCGTTGGATGAACATTTAGGTCATTTCCGTCCTCCCAACACTTAATCTTGTCCAATTAGGTTTTTTAACCAATCTTGTGCATCCAATAGGTGTTTTGTGTCATTGGATGAATATTTAGGTCATTTTCGTCCTCCCTACACTTAATCTTGTCCAATTAGGGTTTTTGACCAATCTTGTGCATCCAATAGGTGTTTTGTGTCATTGGATGAACATTTAGGTCATTTTCGTCCTTCCTACACTTTATCTTATCCAATTAGGGTTTCTAACCAATCTTGTGCATCCAATTGGTGTTTTTGTGTCATTGGATGAACAATTAGGTCATTTTCGTCCTCCCTAGGATAATTATTGTCCAATTAGGATTTTTAACCAATCTTGTGCATCCAATAGGTGTTTTGTGTCATTGGATGAACATTTAGGTCATTTTCATCCTCCCTACACTTTATCTTATCCAATTAGGGTTTCTAACCAATCTTGTGCATCTAATTGGTGTTTTTGTGTCATTGGATGAACATTTAGGTCATTTTCGTCCTCCCTACACTTAATCTTGTCCAATTTGGGTTTTTAACCAATCTTGTGCATCCAATAGGTGTTTTGGGTCATTGGATGAACATTTAGGTCATTTTCGTCGTCCCTACATTTTATTTTGTCCAATTAGGGTTTCTAACCAATCTTGTGCATCCAGTTGGTGTTTTTGTGTCATTGGATGAACAATTAGGTCATTTTCGTCCTCCCTAGCATAATTCTTGTCCAATTAGGGTTTTTAACCAATCTTGTGCATCCAATAGGTGTTTTGTGTCATTGGATGAACATTTAGGTC
>JBBPBS010000141.1:20027-216013 GCA_037974835.1 Cicer judaicum
ATCATGTGCATCCAATAGGAGTTTTGTGTCATTGGATTAACACTTAGGTCTTTTTCGTCCTCCTTAGGCTAATTCTTATCCAATTAGGGTTTTTAACCAATCATGTGCATCCAATAGTTGTGTTTGTGTCGTTGGATGAACATTTAGGTCATTTCCGTCCTCCTAACACTTAATCTTGTCCAATTAGGTTTTTTAACCAATCTTGTGCATCCAATAGGTGTTTTGTGTCATTGGATGAATATTTAGGTCATTTTCGTCCTCCCTACACTTAATCTTGTCCAATTAGGGTTTTTGACCAATCTTGTGCATCCAATAGGTGTTTTGTGTCATTGGATGAACATTTAGGTCATTTTCGTCCTCCCTACACTTTATCTTATACAATTAGGGTTTCTAACCAATCTTGTGCATCCAATTGGTGTTTTTGTGTCATTGGATGAACAATTAGGTCATTTTCGTCCTCCCTAGGATAATTATTGTCCAATTAGGATTTTTAACCAATCTTGTGCATCCAATAGGTGTTTTGTGTCATTGGATGAACATTTAGGTCATTTTCGTCCTCCCTACACTTTATCTTATCCAATTAGGGTTTCTAACCAATCTTGTGCATCTAATTGGTGTTTTTGTGTCATTGGATGAACATTTAGGTCATTTTCGTCCTCCCTACACTTAATCTTGTCCAATTTGGGTTTTTAACCAATCTTGTGCATCCAATAGGTGTTTTGGGTCATTGGATGAACATTTAGGTCATTTTCGTCGTCCCTACATTTTATTTTGTCCAATTAGGGTTTCTAACCAATCTTGTGCATCCAGTTGGTGTTTTTGTGTCATTGGATGAACAATTAGGTCATTTTCGTCCTCCCTAGCATAATTCTTGTCCAATTAGGGTTTTTAACCAATCTTGTGCATCCAATAGGTGTTTTGTGTCATTGGATGAACATTTAGGTCGTTTTCGTCCTCCCTACACTTAATCTTGTCCAATTAGGGTTTTTAACCAATCTTGTGCATCCAATAGGTGTTTTGTGTCATTGGATGAATATTTAGGTCAATTTCGTCCTCCCTACACTTTATCTTGTCCAATTAGGGTTTCTAACCAATCTTGTGCATCCAATAGGAGTTTTGTGTCATTGGATTAACACTTAGGTCTTTTTCGTCCTCCCTAGGCTAATTCTTATCCAATTAGGGTTTTTAACCAATCTTGTGCATCCAATAGTTCTGTTTGTGTCGTTGGATGAAAATTTAGGTCATCTGCGTCCTCCCAACACTTAATCTTGTCCAATTAGGTTTTTTAACCAATCTTGTGCATCCAATAGGTGTTTTGTGTCATTGGATGAATATTTAGGTCATTTTCGTCCTCCCTACACTTAATCTTGTCCAATTAGGGTTTTTGACCAATCTTGTGGATCCAATAGGTGTTTTATGTCATTGGATGAACATTTAGGTCATTTTCGTCCTCCCTACGCTTTATCTTATCCAATTAGGGTTTCTAACCAATCTTGTGCATCCAATTGGTGTTTTTGTGTCATTGGATGAACAATTAGGTCATTTTCGTCCTCCCTAGGATAATTATTGTCCAATTAGGATTTTTAACCAATCTTGTGCATCCAATAGGTGTTTTGTGTCATTGGATGAACATTTAGGTCATTTTCGTCCTCCCAACACTTAATCTTGTCCAATTAGGTTTTTTAACCAATCTTGTGCATCCAATAGGTGTTTTGTGTCATTGGATGAATATTTAGGTCAATTTCGTCCTCCCTACACTTTATCTTGTCCAATCAGGGTTTCTAACCAATCATGTGCATCCAATAGGAGTTTTGTGTCATTGGATTAACACTTAGGTCTTTTTCGTCCTCCTTAGGCTAATTCTTATCCAATTAGGGTTTTTAACCAATCATGTGCATCCAATAGTTGTGTTTGTGTCGTTGGATGAACATTTAGGTCATTTCCGTCCTCCTAACACTTAATCTTGTCCAATTAGGTTTTTTAACCAATCTTGTGCATCCAATAGGTGTTTTGTGTCATTGGATGAATATTTAGGTCATTTTCGTCCTCCCTACACTTAATCTTGTCCAATTAGGGTTTTTGACCAATCTTGTGCATCCAATAGGTGTTTTGTGTCATTGGATGAACATTTAGGTCATTTTCGTCCTCCCTACACTTTATCTTATACAATTAGGGTTTCTAACCAATCTTGTGCATCCAATTGGTGTTTTTGTGTCATTGGATAAACAATTAGGTCATTTTCGTCCTCCCTAGGATAATTATTGTCCAATTAGGATTTTTAACCAATCTTGTGCATCCAATAGGTGTTTTGTGTCATTGGATGAACATTTAGGTCATTTTCGTCCTCCCTACACTTTATCTTGTCCAATTTGGGTTTTTAACCAATCTTGTGCATCCAATAGGTGTTTTGTGTCATTGGAAGATCATTTAGGTCATTTTCGTCCTCCCGACACTTTATCTTGTCAAATTAAGGTTTCTAACCAATCTTGTGCATCCAATTGGTGTTTTTGTGTAATTGGATGAACAATTAGGTCATTTTCGTCCTCCCTAGGATAATTCTAGTCCAATTAGGGTTTTTAATCAATCTTGTGCATCCAATAGGTGTTTTGTATCATTGGACGAATATTTACGTCATTTTCGTCCTCCCTACACTTAATCTTGTCCAATTAGGGTTTTTAACCAATCTTGTGCATCCAATAGGTGTTTTGTGTCATTGGATGAACATTTAGGTCATTTTCGTCCTCCCTACATTTTATCTTATCCAATTAGGGTTTCAAACCAATCTTGTGCATCCAATTGGTGTTTTTGTGTAGTTCGATGAACAATTAGGTCATTTTCGTCCTCCCTAGGATAATTCTTGTCCAATTAGGGTTTCTAACCAATCTTGTTCATCTAGTTGGTGTTTTTGTGTCATTGGATGAGCAATTAGGTCATTTTCGTCCTCCCTAGGCTAATTCTTGTCCAATTAGCGTTTTTAACCAATCTTGTGCATCCAATAGGTGTTTTGTGTCATTGGATGAACATTTAGGTCATTTTCGTCCTCCCAAGGCTAATTCTTATCAAATTAGGGTTTTTAACCAATCTTGTGCATCCAATAGGTGCTTTGTGTCATTGGATGAATATTTAGGTCATTTTCGTCCTCCTTACACTTAATCTTGTCCAATTAGGGTTTTTACCCAATCTTGTGCATCCAATAGGTATTTTGGGTCATTGGATGAACATTTAGTTCATTTTCGTCCTCCCTACATTTGATCTTGTCCTATTAGGGTTTCTAACCAATCTTGTTCATCCAGTTGGTGTTTTTGTGTCATTGGATGAGTAATTAGGTCATTTTCATATTTAGGTCATTTTCGTCCTCCCTAGGATAATTCTTGTCCAATTAGGGTTTTTAACTAATCTTGTGCATCCAATAGGTGTTTTGTGTCATTGGATGAACATGTAGGTCATTTTCGTCCTCCCTACACTTAATCTTGTCCAATTAGGGTTTTTAACCGATCTTGTGCATCCAATAGGTGTTTTGTGTCATTGGATGAATATTTAGGTCATTTTCGTCCTCCCTACACTTAATCTTGTCCAATTAGGGTTTTTGACCAATCTTGGGCATCCAATAGGTGTTTTGTGTCATTGGATGAACATTTAGGTCATTTTCATCCTCCCTACACTTAATCTTGTCCAATTAGGGTTTTTAACCAATCTTGTGCATCCAATAGGTGTTTTGTGTCATTGGATGAATATTTAGGTCATATTCGTCCTCCCTACACTTAATCTTGTCCAATTAGGGTTTTTAACCAATCTTGTGCATCCAATAGGTGTTTTGTGTCATTGGATGAACATTTAGGTCATTTTCGTCCTCCCTACACTTAATCTTGTCCAATTAGGGTTTTTAACTAATCTTGTGCATCCAATAGGTGTTTTGTGTCATTGGATGAATATTTAGGTCATTTTCGTCCTCCCTACACTTAATCTTGTCCAATTAGGGTTTTTAACCAATCTTGTGCATCCAATAGGTGTTTTGTGTCATTGGATGAACAATTAGGTCATTTTCGTCCTCCCTAGGCTAATTCTTGTGCAATTAGGGTTTTTAACCAATCTTGTGCATCCAATAGGTGTTTTGTGTCATCGGATGAACATTTAAGTCATTTTCGTCCTCCCTAGGCTAATTCATATCCAATTAGGGTTTTTAACCAATCTTGTGCATCCAATAGTTGTGTTTGTGTCGTTGGATGAACATTTAGGTCATTTCCGTCCTCCCAACACTTAATCTTGTCCAATTAGGTTTTTTAACCAATCTTGTGCATCCAATAGGTGTTTTGTGTCATTGGATGAATATTTAGGTCATTTTCGTCCTCCCTACACTTAATCTTGTCCAATTAGGGTTTTTAACCAATCTTGTGCATCCAATAGGTGTTTTGTGTCATTGGATGAATATTTAGGTCATTTTCGTCCTCCCTACACTTAATCTTGTCCAATTAGGGTTTTTAACCAATCTTGTGCATCTAATAGGTGTTTTGTGTCATTGGATGAATATTTAGGTCATTTTCGTCCTCCTTACACTTAATCTTGTCCAATTAGGGTTTTTAACCAATCTTGTGCATCCAATAGGTGTTTTGTGTCATTGGATGAATATTTAGGTCATTTTCGTGCTCCCTACACTTAATCTTGTCCAATTAGGGTTTTTAACCAATCTTGTGCATCCAATAGGTGTTTTGTGTCATTGGATGAATATTTAGGTCATTTTCGTCCTCCCTACACTTAATCTTGTCCAATTAGGGTTTTTAACCAATCTTGTGCATCCAATAGGTGTTTTGTGTCATTGGATGAATATTTAGGACATTTTCGTCCTCCCTAGGCTAATTCTTATCCAATAAGGGTTTTTAACCAATCTTGTGCATCCAATAGGTATTTTGTGTCATTGGATGAACATTTAGGTCATTTTCGTCCTCCCTACACTTAATCTTGTCCAATTAGGGTTTTTAACCAATCTTGTGCATCCAATAGGTGTTTTGTGTCATTGGATGAATATTTAGGTCATTTTCGTCCTCCCTACACTTAATCTTGTCCAATTTGGGTTTTTAACCAATCTTGTGCATCCAATAGGTGTTTTATGTCATTGGATGAACATTTAGGTCATTTTCGTCCTCCCTACACTTTATCTTGTCCAATTAAGGTTTCTAACCAACCTTGTGCATCCAATTGGTGTTTTTGTGTCATTGGATGAACAATTAGGTCATTTTCGTCCTCCCTAGGATAATTCTTGTCCAATTAGGATTTTTAACAAATCTTGTGCATCCAATAAGAGTTTTGTGTCATTGGATTAACACTTAGGTCATTTTCGTCCTCCATAGGCTAATTCTTATCCAATTAGGGTTTTTAACCAATCTTGTGCATCGAATAGTTGTGTTTGTGTCGTTGAATGAACATTTAGGTCATTTTCGTCCATCCTACACTTAATCTTTTCCAATTAGGGTTTTTAACCAATCTTGTGCATCCAATAGGTGTTTTGTGTCATTGGATGAACAATTAGGTCATTTTCGTCCTCCCTAGGATAATTCTTGTCCAATTAGGGTTTTTAACCAATCTTGTGCATCCAATAGGTGTTTTGTGTCATTGGATGAATATTTCGGTCATTTTCGTCCTCCCTATACTTAATCTTGTCCAATTTGGGTTTTTAACCAATCTTGTGCATCCAATAGGTGTTTTGGGTCATTGGATGAACATTTAGGTCATTTTCGTCCTCCCTACATTTTATCTTGTCCAATTAGGGTTTCTAACCAATCTTGTTCATCCAGTTGGTGTTTTTGTGTCATTGGATGAGCAATTAGGTCATTTTCGTCCTCCCTATGATAATTCTTGTCCAATTAGGATTTTTAACCAATCTTGTGCATCCAGTAGGTGTTTTGTGTCATTGGATGAACATTTAGGTCATTTTCGTCCTCCCTACACTTAATCTTGTCCAATTAGGGTTTTTAACCAATCTTGTGCATCCAATAGGTGTTTTGTGTCATTGGATGAACATTTTAGGTCATTTTCGTCCTCCCTACACTTTATCTTTTCCAATTAGGGTTTCTAACCAATCTTGTGCATCCAATTGGTGTTTTTGTGTCATTGGATGAACAATTAGGTCATTTTCGTCCTCCCTATGATAATTCTTGTCCAATTAGGGTTTTTACCCAATCTTGTGCATCCAATAGGTGTTTTGTGTCATTGGATGAACATTTAGGTCATTTTCGTCCTCCCTACACTTAATCTTGTCCAATTAGGGTTTTTAACCAATCTTGTGCATCCAATAGGTGTTTTGTGTCATTGCATGAACATTTAGGTCATTTTCGTCCTCCCTACACTTAATCTTGTCCAATTTGTGTTTTTAACGAATCTTGTGCATCCAATAGGTGTTTTGTGTCATTGGATGAACATTTAGGTCATTTTCGTCCTCCCTACACTTAATCTTGTCCAATTTGGGTTTTTAACCAATCTTGTGCATCCAATAGGAGTTTTGGGTCATTGGATGAACATTTAGGTCATTTTCGTCCTCCCTACATTTGATCTTGTCCAATTAGGGTTTCTAATCAATCTTGTGCATCCAGTTGGTGTTTTTGTTTCATTGGATGAACAATTAGGTCATTTCCGTCCTCCTTAGGATAATTCTTGTCCAATTAGGGTTTTTAACCAATCTTGTGCATCCAATAGGTGTTTTGTGTCATTGGATGAACATTTAGGTCATTTTCGTCCTCCCTACACTTAATCTTGTCCAATTAGGGTTTTTAACCAATCTTGTGCATCCAATAGGTCTTTTGTGTCATTGGATGAATATTTAGGTCATTTTCGTCCTCCCTACACTTTATCTTGTCCAATTAGGGTTTCTAACCAATATTGTGCATCCAATAGGAGTTTTGTGTCATTGGATTAACACTTACGTCTTTTTCGTCCTCCCTAGGCTAATTCTTATCCAATTAGGGTTTTTAACCAATCTTGTGCATCCAATAGTTGTGTTTGTGTCGTTGGATGAACATTTAGGTCATTTCCGTCCTCCCAACACTTAATCTTGTCCAATTAGGTTTTTTAACCAATCTTGTGCATCCAATAGGGGTTTTTTGTCATTGGATGAATATTTAGGTCATTTTCGTCCTCCCTACACTTAATCTTGTCCAATTAGGGTTTTTGACCAATCTTGTGCATCCAATAGGTGTTTTGTGTCATTGGATGAACATTTAGGTCATTTTCGTCCTCCCTACACTTTATCTTATCCAATTAGGGTTTCTAACCAATCTTGTGCATCCAATTGGTGTTTTTGTGTCATTGGAAGAACAATTAGGGCATTTTCGTCCTCCCTAGGATAATTCTTGTCCAATTAGAATTTTTAACCAATCTTGTGCATCCAATAGGTGTTTTGTGTCATTGGATGAACATTTAGGTCATTTTCGTCCTCCCTACACTTAATCTTGTCCAATTTGGGTTTTTAACCAATCTTGTGCATCCAATAGGTGTTTTGGGTCATTGGATGAACATTTAGGTCATTTTCGTCCTCCCTACATTTGATCTTGTCCAATTAGGGTTTCTAACCAATCTTGTGCATCCAGTTGGTGTTTTTGTGTCATTGGATGAACAATTAGGTCATTTTCGTCCTCCTTAGGATAATTCTTGTCCAATTAGGGTTTTTAACCAATCTTGTGCATCCAATAGGTGTTTTGTGTCATTGGATGAACATTTAGGTCGTTTTCGTCCTCCCTACACTTAATCTTGTCCAATTAGGGTTTTTAACCAATCTTGTGCATCCAATAGGTGTTTTGTGTCATTGGATGAACAATTAGGGCATTTTCGTCCTCCCTAGGATAATTCTTGTCCAATTAAGATTTTTAACCAACCTTGTGCATCCAATAGGTGTTTTGTGTCATTGGATGAACATTTAGGTCATTTTCGTCCTCCCTACACTTTATCTTATCCAATTAGGGTTTCTAACCAGTCTTGTGCATCCAATTGGTGTTTTTGTGTAATTCGATGAACAATTAGGTCATTTTCGTCCTCCCTAGGATAATTCTTGTCCAATTAGGGTTTTTAACCAATCTTGTGCATCCAATAGGTGTTTTGTGTCATTGGATGAATATTTAGGTCATTTTCGTCCTCCCTACACTTAATCTTGTCCAATTAGGGTTTTTGACCAATCTTGGGCATCCAATAGGTGTTTTGTGTCATTGGATGAACATTTAGGTCATTTTCATCCTCCCTACACTTAATCTTGTCCAATTAGGGTTTTTAACCAATCTTGTGCATCCAATAGGTGTTTTGTGTCATTGGATGAATATTTAGGTCATATTCGTCCTCCCTACACTTAATCTTGTCCAATTAGGGTTTTTAACCAATCTTGCACATCCAATAGGTGTTTTGTGTCATTGGATGAACAATTAGGTCATTTTTGTCCTCCATAGGCTAATTCTTGTCCAATTAAGGTTTTTAACCAATCTTGTGCATCCAATAGGTGTTTTGTGTCATTGGAAGAACATTTAGGTCATTTTTGTCGTCCCTACACTTAATCAAGTCCAATTAGGGTTTTTAACTAATCTTCTGCATCCAATAGGTGTTTTGTGTCATTGGATGAACATTTAGGTCATTTTCGTCCTCCCTACACTTTATCTTATCCAATTAGGGTTTCTAACCAATCTTGTGCATCCAATTGGTGTTTTTGTGTAATTCGATGAACAATTAGGTCATTTTCGTCCTCCCTAGGATAATTCTTGTCTAATTAGGGTTTTTAACCAATCTTGTGCATCCAATAGGTGTTTTGTGTCATTGGATGAATATTTAGGTCATTTTCGTCCTCCCTACACTAAATCTTGTCCAATTAGGGTTTTTAACCAATCTTGCGCATCCAATACGTGTTTTGTGTCATTGGATGAATATTTAGGTCATTTTCGTCCTCCCTACACTTAATCTTGTCCAATTTGGGTTTTTAACCAATCTTGTGCATCCAATAGGTGTTTTGGGTCATTGGATGAACATTTAGATCATTTTCGTCCTCCCTACATTTTATCTTGTCCAATTAAGGTTTCTAACCAATCTTGTGCATCCAATTGGTGTTTTTGTGTAATTCGATGAACAATTAGGTCATTTTCGTCCTCCCTAGGATAATTCTTGTCTAATTAGGGTTTTTAACCAATCTTGTGCATCCAATAGGTGTTTTGTGTCATTGGATGAATATTTAGGTCATTTTCGTCCTCCCTACACTTAATCTTGTCCAATTAGGGTTTTTAACCAATCTTGTGCATCCAATAGGTGTTTTGTGTCATTGGATGAATATTTAGGTCATTTTCGTCCTCCCTACACTTAATCTTGTCCAATTAGGGTTTTATACCAATCTTGTGCATCCAATAGGTATTTTGTGTCATTGGATGAACATTTAGGTCATTTTCGCTCTCCCTACACTTTATCTTGTCCAATTAGGGTTGCAAACAAATCTTGTACATCCAATTGTTGTTTTTGTGTCATTGGATGAACAATTAGGTCATTTTCGTCCTCCCTAGGCTAATTCTTATCCAATTAGGGTTTTTAACCAATCTTGTGCATCCAATAGGTGTTTTGTGTCATTGGATCAACATTTAGGTCATTTTCGTCCTCCCTACACTTAATCTTGTCCAATTAGGGTTTCTATCCAATCTTCTGCATCCGATAGGTGTTTTTGTGTCATTGGATGAACAATTAGGTCATTTTCTTCCTCCCTAAGCTAAATCTTGTCCAATTAGGGTTTTTAACCAATCTTGTGCATCCAATAGGTGTTTTGTGTCATTGGATGAACATTTAGGTCATTTTCGTCCTCCCTACACTTAATCTTGTCCAATTAGGGTTTTTAACCAATCTTGTGCATCCAATAGGTGTTTTGTGTCATTGGATGAATATTTAGGTCATTTTCGTCCTCCCTACACTTAATCTTGTCCAATTAGGGTTTTTAACCAATCTTGTTCATCCAATAGGATTTTGTCATTGGATGAGCATTTACGTCATTTTCGTCCTCCCTACATTTAATCTTGTCCAATTAGGGTTTTTAACCAATCTTGTGCATCCAATAGGTGTTTTGTGTCATTGGATGAATATTTAGGTCATTTTCGTCCTCCCTACACTTAATCTTGTCCAATTAGGGTTTTTAACCAATCTTGTGCATCCAATAGGTATTTCGTGTCATTGGATGAACATTTAGGTCATTTTCGCTCTCCCTACACTTTATCTTGTCCAATTAGGGTTGCTAACCAATCTTGTACATCCAATTGCTGTTTTTGTGTCATTGGATGAACAATTAGGTCATTTTCGTCCTCCCTAGGCTAATTCTTATCCAATTAGGGTTTTTAACCAATCTTGTGCATCCAATAGGTGTTTTGTGTCATTGGATCAACATTTAGGTCATTTTCGTCCTCCCTACACTTAATCTTGTCCAATAAGGGTTTCTAACCAATCTTCTGCATCCGATAGGTGTTTTTGTGTCATTGGATGAACAATTAGGTCATTTTCTTCCTCCCTAAGCTAAATCTTGTCCAATTAGGGTTTTTAACCAATCTTGTGCATCCAATAGGTGTTTTGTGTCATTGGATGAATATTTAGGTCATTTTCGTCCTCCCTACACTTAATCTTGTCCAATTAGGGTTTTTAACCAATCTTGCACATCCAATAGGTGTTTTGTGTCATTGGATGAACAATTAGGTCATTTTCGTCCTCCCTATGCTAATTCTTGTCGAATTAAGGTTTTTAACCAATCTTGTGCATCCAATAGGTGTTTTGTGTCATTGGATGAATATTTAGGTCATTTTTGTCCTCCCTACACTTAATCAAGTCCAATTAGGGTTTTTAACCAATCTTCTGCATCCAATAGGTGTTTTGTGTCATTGGATGAACATTTAGGTCATTTTCGTCCTCCCTACAGTTTATCTTGTCTAATTAAGGTTTCTAACCAACCTTGTGCATCCAATTGGTGTTTTTGTGTCATTGGATGAACAATTAGGTCATTTTCGTCCTCCCTAGGATAATTCTTGTCCAATTAGGATTTTTAACAAATCTTGTGCATCCAATAGGAGTTTTGTGTCATTGGATTAACACTTAGGTCATTTTCGTCCTCCATAGGCTAATTCTTATCCAATTAGGGTTTTTAACCAATCTTGTGCATCGAATAGTTGTGTTTGTGTCGTTGAATGAACATTTAGGTCATTTTCGTCCATCCTACACTTAATCTTTTCCAATTAGGGTTTTTAACCAATCTTGTGCATCCAATAGGTGTTTTGTGTCATTGGATGAACAATTAGGTCATTTTCGTCCTCCCTAGGATAATTCTTGTCCAATTAGGGTTTTTAACCAATCTTGTGCATCCAATAGGTGTTTTGTGTCATTGGATGAACATTTAGGTCATTTTCGTCCTCCCTACACTTAATCTTTTCCAATTAGGGTTTTTAACCAATCTTGTGCATCCAATAGGTGTTTTGTGTCATTGGATGAATATTTAGGTCATTTTCGTCCTCCCTACACTTAATCTTGTCCAATTAGGGTTTTTGACCAATCTTGTGCATCCAATAGGTGTTTTGTGTCATTGGATGAACATTTAGGTCATTTTCGTCCTCCCTACACTTAATCTTGTCCAATTAGGGTTTCTAACCAATCTTGTGCATCCAATAGGAGTTTTGTGTCATTGGATTAACACTTAGGTCTTTTTCGTCCTCCCTAGGCTAATTCTTATCCAATTAGGGTTTTTAACCAATCTTGTGCATCCAATAGTTGTGTTTGTGTCGTTGGATGAACATTTAGGTCATTTCCGTCCTCCCAACACTTAATCTTGTCCAATTAGGTTTTTTAACCAATCTTGTGCATCCAATAGGTGTTTTGTGTCATTGGATGAATATTTAGGTCATTTTCGTCCTCCCTACACTTAATCTTGTCTAATTAGGGTTTTTAACCAATCTTGTGCATCCAATAAGTGTTTTGTGCCATTGGATGAACATTTAGGTCATTTTCGTCCTCCCTACACTTTATCTTGTCCAATTAGGGTTTCTAACTAATCTTGTGCATCCAATAGGTGTTTTGTATCATTGGACGAATATTTACGTCATTTTCGTCCTCCCTAAAGTTAACCTTGTCCAATTAGGGTTTCTAACCAATCTTGTGCATCCAATAGGTGTGTTTGTGTCATTGGATGAACAATTAGGTCATTTTCGTCCTCCCTAGGATAATTCTTGTCCAATTAGGGTTTTTAACCAATCTTGTGCATCCAATAGGTGTTTTGTGTCATTGGATGAACATTTAGGTCATTTTCGTCCTCCCTACACTTAATCTTGTCCAATTAGGGTTTTTAACCAAACTTGTGCATCCAATAGGTGTTTTGTGTCATTGGATGAATATTTAGGTCATTTTCGTCATCCCTACACTTAATCTTGTCTAATTAGGGTTTTTAACCAATCTTGTGTATCCAATTGGTGTTTTTGTGTAATTGGATGAACAATTAGATCATTTTCGTCCTCCCTAGGATAATTCTTGTCCAATTAGGGTTTTTAACCAATCTTGTGCATCCAATAGGTGTTTTGTATCATTGGACGAATATTTACGTCATTTTCGTCCTTTCTAAACTTAACCTTGTCCAATTAGGGTTTCTATCCAATCTTGTGCATCCAATAGGTGTGTTTGTGTCATTGGATGAACAATTAGGTCATTTTCGTCTTCCCTAGGCTAATTCTTGTCCAATTAGGGTTTTTAACCAATCTTGTGCATCCAATAGGTGTTTTGTGTCATTGGATGATCATTTAGGTCATTTTCGTCCTCCCGACACTTTATCTTGTCAAATTACGGTTTCTAACCAATCTTGTGCATCCAATAGGTGTTTTGTGTCATTGGATGAACAATTAGGTCATTTTCGTCCTCCCTAGGATAATTCTTGTCCAATTAGGGTTTTTAACCAATCTTGTGCATCCAATAGGTGTTTTGTATCATTGGACGAATATTTACGTCATTTTCGTTCTCCCTACACTTAATCTTGTCCAATTTGGGTTTTTAACCAATCTTATCCATGCAATAGGTGTTTTGGGTCATTGGATGAACATTTAGGTCATTTTCGTCCTCCCTACACTTTATCTTGTCCAATTAGGGTTTCTAACAATTCTTGTGCATCCAATTGGTGTTTTTGTGTCATTGGATGAACAATTAGGTCATTTTCATCCTCCCTATTATAATTCTTGTCCAATTAGGGTTTTTAACCAATCTTGTGCAACCAATAGGTGTTTTGTGTCATTGGATGAACATTTAGGTCATTTTCGTCCTCCCTACACTTAATCTTGTCCAATTAGGGTTTCTAACCAATCTTGTGCATCCAATAGGAGTTTTGTGTCATTGGATTGACACTTAGGTCTTTTTCGTCCTCCCTAGGCTAATTCTTATCCAATTAGGGTTTTTAACCAATCTTGTGCATCCAATAGTTGTGTTTGTGTCGTTGGATGAACATTTAGGTCATTTCCGTCCTCCCAACACTTAATCTTGTCCAATTAGGTTTTTTAACCAATCTTGTGCATCCAATAGGTGTTTTGTGTCATGGGATGAATATTTAGGTCATTTTCGTCCTCCCAACACTTAATCTTGTCCAATTAGGGTTTTTGACCAATCTTGTGCATCCAATAGGTGTTTTGTGTCATTGGATGAACATTTAGGTCATTTTCGTCGTCCCTACACTTAATCTTGTCCAATTTGGGTTTTTAACCAATCTTGTGCATCCAATAGGTGTTTTGGGTCATTGGATGAACATTTAGGTCATTTTCGTCCTCCCTACATTTTATCTTGTCCAATTAGGGTTTCTAACCAATCTTGTGCATCCAGTTGGTGTTTTTGTGTCATTGGATGAACAATTAGGTCATTTTCGTCCTCCCTAGGATAATTATTGTCCAATTAGGATTTTTAACCAATCTTGTGCATCCAATAGGTGTTTTGTGTCATTGGATGAACATTTAGGTCATTTTCGTCCTCCCTACACTTTATCTTGTCCAATTTGGGTTTTTAACCAATCTTGTGCATCCAATAGGTGTTTTGTGTCATTGGATGAATATTTAGGTCATTTTCGTCATCCCTACACTTAATCTTGTCTAATTAGGGTTTTTAACCAATCTTGTGCATCCAATACGTGTTTTGTGTCATTGGATGAACATTTAGGTCATTTTCGTCCTCCCTACACTTTATCTTGTCCAATTAGGGTTTTAAACCAATCTTGTGCATCCAATAGGTGTTTTGTGTCATTGGATGAATATTTAGGTCATTTTCGTCATCCCTACACTTAATCTTGTCTAATTAGGGTTTTTAACCAATCTTGTGCATCCAATAAGTGTTTTGTGTCATTGGATGAACATTTAGGTCATTTTCTTCCTCCCTACACTTTATCTTGTCCAATTAGGGTTTCTAACTAATCTTGTGCATCCAATAGGTGTTTTGTATCATTGGACGAATATTTACGTCATTTTCGTTCTCCCTACACTTAATCTTGTCCAATTTGGGTTTTTAACCAATCTTATGCATCCAATAGGTGTTTTGGGTCATTGGATGAACATTTAGGTCATTTTCGTCCTCCCTACACTTTATCTTGTCCAATTAGGGTTTCTAACAATTCTTGTGCATCCAATTGGTGTTTTTGTGTCATTGGATGAACAATTAGGTCATTTTCGTCCTCCCTATTATAATTCTTGTCCAATTAGGGTTTTTAACCAATCTTGTGCATCCAATAGGTGTTTTGTGTCATTGGATGAACATTTAGGTTATTTTCGTCCTCCCTACACTTAATCTTGTCCAATTAGGGTTTCTAACCAATCTTGTGCATCCAATAGGAGTTTTGTGTCATTGGATTGACACTTAGGTCTTTTTCGTCCTCCCTAGGCTAATTCTTATCCAATTAGGGTTTTTAACCAATCTTGTGCATCCAATAGTTGTGTTTGTGTCGTTGGATGAACATTTAGGTCATTTCCGTCCTCCCAACACTTAATCTTGTCCAATTAGGTTTTTTAACCAATCTTGTGCATCCAATAGGTGTTTTGTGTCATGGGATGAATATTTAGGTCATTTTCGTCCTCCCAACACTTAATCTTGTCCAATTAGGGTTTTTGACCAATCTTGTGCATCCAATAGGTGTTTTGTGTCATTGGATGAACATTTAGGTCATTTTCGTCGTCCCTACACTTAATCTTGTCCAATTTGGGTTTTTAACCAATCTTGTGCATCCAATAGGTGTTTTGTGTCATTGGATGAACATTTAGGTCATTTTCGTCCTCCCTACACTTAATCTTGTCCAATTAGGGTTTTTAACCAATCTTGTGCATCCAATAGGTATTTTGTGTCATTGGATGAACATTTAGGTCATTTTCGTCCTCCCTACACTTTATCTTATCCAATTAGGGTTTCTAACCAATCTTGTGCATCCAATTGGTGTTTTTGTGTCATTGGATGAACATTTAGGTCATTTTCGTCCTCCGTACACTTAATCTTGTCCAATTTGGGTTTTTAACCAATCTTGTGCATCCAATAGGTGTTTTGGGTCATTGGATGAACATTTAGGTCATTTTCGTCCTCCCTACATTTTATCTTGTCCAATTAGGGTTTCTAACCAATCTTGTTCATCCAGTTGGTGTTTTTGTGTCATTGGATGAGCAATTAGGTCATTTTCGTCCTCCCTAGGCTAATTCTTGTCCAATTAGCGTTTTTAACCAATCTTGTGCATCCAATAGGTGTTTTGTGTCATTGGATGAACATTTAGGTCATTTTCATCCTCCCTAGGCTAATTCTTATCATATTAGGGTTTTTAACCAATCTTGTGCATCCAATAGGTGCTTTGTGTCATTGGATGAATATTTAGGTCATTTTCGTTCTCCCTACACTTAATCTTGTCCAATTAGGGTTTTTAACCAATCTTGAGCATCCAATCGGTGGTTTTGTGTCATTGGATGAACATTTAGGTCATTTTTATCCTCCCTAGGCTTATGCTTGTCCAATTAGGGTTTCTAACCAATCTTGTGCAGCCAATAGTTATGTTTGTGTCTTTGGATGAACAATTAGTTCATTTTCGTCCTCCCTAGGCTAATTCTTGTCCAATTAGGGTTTTTAACCAATCTTGTGCGTCCAATAGGTGTTTTGTGTCATTGGATGAACATTTAGGTCATTTTCGTCCTCCCTACACTTAATCTTGTCCAATTAGGGTTTTTAACCAATCTTGTGCATCCAATAGGTGTTTTGTGTCATTGGATGAATATTTTGGTCATTTTCGTCCTCCCTACACCTAATCTTGTCCAATTAGGGTTTTTAACCAATCTTGTGCATCCAATAGGTGTTTTGTCTCATTGGATGAATATTTAGGTCATTTTCGTACTCCCTACAGTTAATCTTGTCCAATTAGGGTTTTTAACCAATCTTGTGCATCCAATAGGTGTTTTGTGTCATTGGATGAACATTTAGGTCATTTTCGTCCTCCCTAGGCTAATTCTTGTCAAATTAGGGTTTTTAACCAATCTTGTGCATCTAATAGGATTTTTGTGTCATTGGATGAATATTTAGGTCATTTTCGTCCTCCCTACACTTAATCTTGTTCAATTTGGGTTTTTAACCAATCTTGTGCATCCAATAGGTGTTTTATGTCATTGGATGAACATTTAGGTCATTTTCGTCCTCCCTACACTTTATCTTGTCCAATTAAGGTTTCTAACCAACCTTGTGCATCCAATTGGTGTTTTTGTGTCATTGGATGAACAATTAGGTCATTTTCGTCCTCCCTAGGATAATTCTTGTCCAATTAGGATTTTTAACAAATCTTGTGCATCCAATAAGAGTTTTGTGTCATTGGATTAACACTTAGGTCATTTTCGTCCTCCATAGGCTAATTCTTATCCAATTAGGGTTTTTAACCAATCTTGTGCATCGAATAGTTGTGTTTGTGTCGTTGAATGAACATTTAGGTCATTTTCGTCCATCCTACACTTAATCTTTTCCAATTAGGGTTTTTAACCAATCTTGTGCATCCAATAGGTGTTTTGTGTCATTGGATGAACAATTAGGTCATTTTCGTCCTCCCTAGGATAATTCTTGTCCAATTAGGGTTTTTAACCAATCTTGTGCATCCAATAGGTGTTTTGTGTCATTGGATGAATATTTCGGTCATTTTCGTCCTCCCTATACTTAATCTTGTCCAATTTGGGTTTTTAACCAATCTTGTGCATCCAATAGGTGTTTTGGGTCATTGGATGAACATTTAGGTCATTTTCGTCCTCCCTACATTTTATCTTGTCCAATTAGGGTTTCTAACCAATCTTGTTCATCCAGTTGGTGTTTTTGTGTCATTGGATGAGCAATTAGGTCATTTTCGTCCTCCCTAGGCTAATTCTTGTCCAATTAGCGTTTTTAACCAATCTTGTGCATCCAATAGGTGTTTTGTGTCATTGGATGAACATTTAGGTCATTTTCATCCTCCCTAGGCTAATTCTTATCCAATTAGGGTTTTTAACCAATCTTGTGCATCCAATAGGTGCTTTGTGTCATTGGATGAATATTTAGGTCATTTTCGTTCTCCTTACACTTAATCTTGTCCAATTAGGGTTTTTAACCAATCTTGAGCATCCAATAGGTGGTTTTGTGTCATTGGATGAACATTTAGGTCATTTTTATCCTCCCTAGGCTTATGCTTGTCCAATTAGGGTTTCTAACCAATCTTGTGCAGCCAATAGTTATGTTTGTGTCGTTGGATGAACAATTAGGTCATTTTCGTCCTCCCTAGGCTAATTCTTGTCCAATTAGGGTTTTTAACCAATCTTGTGCGTCCAATAGGTGTTTTGTGTCATTGGATGAACATTTAGGTCATTTTCGTCCTCCCTACACTTAATCTTGTCCAATTAGGGTTTTTAACCAATCTTGTGCATCCAATAGGTGTTTTGTGTTATTGGATGAATATTTAGGTCATTTTCGTCCTCCCTACACTTAATCTTGTCCAATTAGGGTTTTTAACCAATCTTGTGCATCCAATAGGTGTTTTGTCTCATTGGATGAATATTTAGGTCATTTTTGTCCTCCCTACACTTAATCTTGTCCAATTAGGGTTTTTGACCAATCTTGGGCATCCAATAGGTGTTTTGTGTCATTGGATGAACATTTAGGTCATTTTCATCCTCCCTACACTTAATCTTGTCCAATTAGGGTTTTTAACCAATCTTGTGCATCCAATAGGTGTTTTGTGTCATTGGATGAATATTTAGGTCATATTCGTCCTCCCTACACTTAATCTTGTCCAATTAGGGTTTTTAACCAATCTTGTGCATCCAATAGGTGTTTTGTGTCATTGGATGAACATTTAGGTCATTTTCGTCCTCCCTACACTTAATCTTGTCCAATTAGGGTTTTTAACCAATCTTGTGCATCCAATAGTTGTGTTTGTGTCGTTGGATGAACATTTAGGTCATTTCCGTCCTCCCAACACTTAATCTTGTCCAATTAGGTTTTTTAACCAATCTTGTGCATCCAATAGGTGTTTTGTGTCATTGGATGAATATTTAGGTCATTTTCGTCCTCCCTACACTTAATCTTGTCCAATTTGGGTTTTTAACCAATCTTGTGCATCCAATAGGTGTTTTGGATCATTGGATGAAAATTTAGGTCATTTTCGTCCTCCCTACATTTTATCTTGTCCAATTAGGGTTTCTAACCAATCTTGTTCATCCAGTTGGTGTTTTTGTGTCATTGGATGAGCAATTAGGTCATTTTCGTCCTCCCTAGGATAATTCTTGTCCAATTAGTGTTTTTAACCAATCTAGTGGATCCAATAGGTGTTTTGTGTCATTGGATGAACATTTAGGTCATTTTCGTCCTCCCTACACTTAATCTTGTCCAATTAGGGTTTTTAACCAATCTTGTGCATCCAATAGGTGTTTTGTGTCATTGGATGAACTTTTAGGTCATTTTCGTCCTCCCTACACTTAATCTTGTCCAATTAGGGTTTTTAACCAATCTTGTTCATTCAATAGGTGTGTTGTGTCATTGGATGAATATTTAGGTCATTTTCGTCCTCCCTAAACTTAATCTTATCCAATTACGGTTTTTAACCAATCTTGTGCATCCAATAGGGGTTTTGTGTCATTGGATGAACATTTAGGTCATTTTCGTCCTCCCTACACTTAATCTTGTTCAATTAGGGTTTCTAACCAATCTTGTGCATCCGATAGGTGTTTTTGTGTCATTGGATGAACATTTAGGTCATTTTCGTCCTCCCTACACTTAATCTTGTTCAATTAGGGTTTCTGACCAATCTTGTGCATCCGACAGGTGTTTTTGTGTCATTGGATGAACAATTAGGTCATTTTCGTCCTCCCTAGGATAATTCTTGTCCAATTAGGGTTTTTAACCAATCTTGTGCATCCAATAGGTGTTTTGTGTCATTGGATGAACATTTAGGTCATTTTCGTCCTCCCTACACTTAATCTTATCCAATTAGGGTTTTTAACCAATATTGTTCATCCAATAGGAGTTTTGTGTCATTGGCTGAATATTTAGGTCATTTTCGTCCTCCCTACAGTTTATCTTGTCCAATTAAGGTTTCTAACCAATCTTGTGCATCCAGTTGGTGTTTTTGTGTCATTGGATGAACAATTAGGTCATTTTCGTCCTCCCTAGGATAATTCTTGTCCAATTAGGGTTTTTAACCAATCTTGTGCATCTAATAGGTGTTTTGTGTCATTGGATGAACATTTAGGTCATTTTTATCCTCCCTACACTTAATCTTGTCCAATTAGGGTTTTTAACCAATCTTGTGCATCCAATAGGTGTTTTGTGTCATTGGATGATCATTTAGGTCATTTTCGTCCTCCCGACACTTTATCTTGTCAAATTACGGTTTCTAACCAATCTTGTGCATCCAATTGGTGTTTTTGTGTAATTGGATGAACAATTAGGTCATTTTCGTCCTCCCTAGGATAATTCTAGTCCAATTAGGGTTTTTAATCAATCTTGTGCATCCAATAGGTGTTTTGTATCATTGGACGAATATTTACGTCATTTTCGTCCTCCCTACACTTACTCTTGTCCAATTAGGGTTTTTAACCAATCTTGTGCATCCAATAGGTGTTGTGTCATTGGATGAACATTTAGGTCATTTTCGTCCTCCCTACATTTTATCTTATCCAATTAGGGTTTCAAACCAATCTTGTGCATCCAATTGGTGTTTTTGTGTAGTTCGATGAACAATTAGGTCATTTTCGTCCTCCCTAGGATAATTCTTGTCCAATTAGGGTTTCTAACCAATCTTGTTCATCTAGTTGGTGTTTTTGTGTCATTGGATGAGCAATTAGGTCATTTTCGTCCTCCCTAGGCTAATTCTTGTCCAATTAGCGTTTTTAACCAATCTTGTGCATCCAATAGGTGTTTTGTGTCATTGGATGAACATTTAGGTCATTTTCATCCTCCCTAGGCTAATTCTTATCATATTAGGGTTTTTAACCAATCTTGTGCATCCAATAGGTGCTTTGTGTCATTGGATGAATATTTAGGTCATTTTCGTTCTCCCTACACTTAATCTTGTCCAATTAGGGTTTTTAACCAATCTTGAGCATCCAATAGGTGGTTTTGTGTCATTGGATGAACATTTAGGTCATTTTTATCCTCCCTAGGCTTATGCTTGTCCAATTAGGGTTTCTAACCAATCTTGTGCAGCCAATAGTTATGTTTGTGTCGTTGGATGAACAATTAGGTCATTTTCGTCCTCCCTAGGCTAATTCTTGTCCAATTAGCGTTTTTAACCAATCTTGTGCATCCAATAGGTGTTTTGTGTCATTGGATGAACATTTAGGTCATTTTCATCCTCCCTAGGCTAATTCTTATCCAATTAGGGTTTTTAACCAATCTTGTGCATCCAATAGGTGCTTTGTGTCATTGGATGAATATTTAGGTCATTTTCGTTCTCCTTACACTTAATCTTGTCCAATTAGGGTTTTTAACCAATCTTGAGCATCCAATAGGGTATTTTGTGTCATTGGATGAACATTTAGGTCATTTTTATCCTCCCTAGGCTTATGCTTGTCCAATTAGGGTTTCTAACCAATCTTGTGCAGCCAATAGTTATGTTTGTGTCGTTGGATGAACAATTAGGTCATTTTCGTCCTCCCTAGGCTAATTCTTGTCCAATTAGGGTTTTTAACCAATCTTGTGCGTCCAATAGGTGTTTTGTGTCATTGGATGAACATTTAGGTCATTTTCGTCCTCCCTACACTTAATCTTGTCCAATTAGGGTTTTTAACCAATCTTGTGCATCCAATAGGTGTTTTGTGTCATTGGATGAATATTTTGGTCATTTTCGTCCTCCCTACACCTAATCTTGTCCAATTAGGGTTTTTAACCAATCTTGTGCATCCAATAGGTGTTTTGTCTCATTGGATGAATATTTAGGTCATTTTCGTCCTCCCTACAGTTAATCTTGTCCAATTAGGGTTTTTAACCAATCTTGTGCATCCAATAGGTGTTTTGTGTCATTGGATGAACATTTAGGTCATTTTCGTCCTCCCTAGGCTAATTCTTGTCAAATTAGGGTTTTTAACCAATCTTGTGCATCTAATAGGATTTTTGTGTCATTGGATGAATATTTAGGTCATTTTCGTCCTCCCTACACTTAATCTTGTCCAATTTGGGTTTTTAACCAATCTTGTGCATCCAATAGGTGTTTTATGTCATTGGATGAACATTTAGGTCATTTTCGTCCTCCCTACACTTTATCTTGTCCAATTAAGGTTTCTAACCAACCTTGTGCATCCAATTGGTGTTTTTGTGTCATTGGATGAACAATTAGGTCATTTTCGTCCTCCCTAGGATAATTCTTGTCCAATTAGGATTTTTAACAAATCTTGTGCATCCAATAAGAGTTTTGTGTCATTGGATTAACACTTAGGTCATTTTCGTCCTCCATAGGCTAATTCTTATCCAATTAGGGTTTTTAACCAATCTTGTGCATCGAATAGTTGTGTTTGTGTCGTTGAATGAACATTTAGGTCATTTTCGTCCATCCTACACTTAATCTTTTCCAATTAGGGTTTTTAACCAATCTTGTGCATCCAATAGGTGTTTTGTGTCATTGGATGAACAATTAGGTCATTTTCGTCCTCCCTAGGATAATTCTTGTCCAATTAGGGTTTTTAACCAATCTTGTGCATCCAATAGGTGTTTTGTGTCATTGGATGAATATTTCGGTCATTTTCGTCCTCCCTATACTTAATCTTGTCCAATTTGAGTTTTTAACCAATCTTGTGCATCCAATAGGTGTTTTGGGTCATTGGATGAACATTTAGGTCATTTTCGTCCTCCCTACATTTTATCTTGTCCAATTAGGGTTTCTAACCAATCTTGTTCATCCAGTTGGTGTTTTTGTGTCATTGGATGAGCAATTAGGTCATTTTCGTCCTCCCTAGGCTAATTCTTGTCCAATTAGCGTTTTTAACCAATCTTGTGCATCCAATAGGTGTTTTGTGTCATTGGATGAACATTTAGGTCATTTTCATCCTCCCTAGGCTAATTCTTATCCAATTAGGGTTTTTAACCAATCTTGTGCATCCAATAGGTGCTTTGTGTCATTGGATGAATATTTAGGTCATTTTCGTTCTCCTTACACTTAATCTTGTCCAATTAGGGTTTTTAACCAATCTTGAGCATCCAATAGGTGGTTTTGTGTCATTGGATGAACATTTAGGTCATTTTTATCCTCCCTAGGCTTATGCTTGTCCAATTAGGGTTTCTAACCAATCTTGTGCAGCCAATAGTTATGTTTGTGTCGTTGGATGAACAATTAGGTCATTTTCGTCCTCCCTAGGCTAATTCTTGTCCAATTAGGGTTTTTAACCAATCTTGTGCGTCCAATAGGTGTTTTGTGTCATTGGATGAACATTTAGGTCATTTTCGTCCTCCCTACACTTAATCTTGTCCAATTAGGGTTTTTAACCAATCTTGTGCATCCAATAGGTGTTTTGTGTTATTGGATGAATATTTAGGTCATTTTCGTCCTCCCTACACTTAATCTTGTCCAATTAGGGTTTTTAACCAATCTTGTGCATCCAATAGGTGTTTTGTCTCATTGGATGAATATTTAGGTCATTTTTGTCCTCCCTACACTTAATCTTGTCCAATTAGGGTTTTTGACCAATCTTGGGCATCCAATAGGTGTTTTGTGTCATTGGATGAACATTTAGGTCATTTTCATCCTCCCTACACTTAATCTTGTCCAATTAGGGTTTTTAACCAATCTTGTGCATCCAATAGGTGTTTTGTGTCATTGGATGAATATTTAGGTCATATTCGTCCTCCCTACACTTAATCTTGTCCAATTAGGGTTTTTAACCAATCTTGTGCATCCAATAGGTGTTTTGTGTCATTGGATGAACATTTAGGTCATTTTCGTCCTCCCTACACTTAATCTTGTCCAATTAGGGTTTTTAACCAATCTTGTGCATCCAATAGTTGTGTTTGTGTCGTTGGATGAACATTTAGGTCATTTCCGTCCTCCCAACACTTAATCTTGTCCAATTAGGTTTTTTAACCAATCTTGTGCATCCAATAGGTGTTTTGTGTCATTGGATGAATATTTAGGTCATTTTCGTCCTCCCTACACTTAATCTTGTCCAATTTGGGTTTTTAACCAATCTTGTGCATCCAATAGGTGTTTTGGGTCATTGGATGAACATTTAGGTCATTTTCGTCTTCCTACATTTTATCTTGTCCAATTAAGGTTTCTAACCAATCTTGTGCATCCAGTTGGTGTTTTTGTGTCATTGGATGAACAATTAGGTCATTTTCGTCCTCCCTAGGATAATTCTCTTCCAATTAGGGTTTTTAACCAATCTTGTCCATCCAATAGGTGTTTTGTGTCATTGGATGAACATTTAGGTCATTTTCGTCCTCCCTACACTTAATCTTATCCAATTAGGGTTTTTAACCAATATTGTGCATCCAATAGGAGTTTTGTGTCATTGGATGAATATTTAGGTCATTTTCGTCCTCCCTACAGTTTATCTTGTCCAATTAAGGTTTCTAACCAATCTTTTGCATCCAGTTGGTGTTTTTGTGTCATTGGATGAACAATTAGGTCATTTTCGTCCTCCCTAGGATAATTCTTGTCCAATTAGGGTTTTTAACCAATCTTGTGCATCTAATAGGTGTTTTGTGTCATTGGATGAACATTTAGGTCATTTTCGTCCTCCCTACACTTAATCTTGTCCAATTTGTGTTTTTAACGAATCTTGTGCATCCAATAGGTGTTTTGTGTCATTGGATGAACATTTAGGTCATTTTCGTCCTCCCTACACTTAATCTTGTCCAATTAGGGTTTTTAACCAATCTTGTGCATCCAATATGTGTTTTGTGTCATTGGATAAATATTTAGGTCATTTTCGTCCTCCCTACACTTAATCTTGTCCAATTAGGGTTTTTAACCAATCTTGTGCATCCAATAGGTGTTTTGTGTCATTGGATTAACATTTAGGTCATTTTCGTCCTCCCTACACTTAATCTTGTCCAATTAGGGTTTTTAACCAATCTTGTGCATCCAATAGGTGTTTTGTGTCATTGGATGAACATTTAGGTCATTTTCGTCCTCCCTACATTTTATCTTATCCAATTAGGGTTTCAAACCAATCTTGTGCATCCAATTGGTGTTTTTGTGTAGTTCGATGAACAATTAGGTCATTTTCGTCCTCCCTAGGATAATTCTTGTCCAATTAGGGTTTCTAACCAATCTTGTTCATCTAGTTGGTGTTTTTGTGTCATTGGATGAGCAATTAGGTCATTTTCGTCCTCCCTAGGCTAATTCTTGTCCAATTAGCGTTTTTAACCAATCTTGTGCATCCAATAGGTGTTTTGTGTCATTGGATGAACATTTAGGTCATTTTCATCCTCCCTAGGCTAATTCTTATCATATTAGGGTTTTTAACCAATCTTGTGCATCCAATAGGTGCTTTGTGTCATTGGATGAATATTTAGGTCATTTTCGTTCTCCCTACACTTAATCTTGTCCAATTAGGGTTTTTAACCAATCTTGAGCATCCAATAGGTGGTTTTGTGTCATTGGATGAACATTTAGGTCATTTTTATCCTCCCTAGGCTTATGCTTGTCCAATTAGGGTTTCTAACCAATCTTGTGCAGCCAATAGTTATGTTTGTGTCTTTGGATGAACAATTAGTTCATTTTCGTCCTCCCTAGGCTAATTCTTGTCCAATTAGGGTTTTTAACCAATCTTGTGCGTCCAATAGGTGTTTTGTGTCATTGGATGAACATTTAGGTCATTTTCGTCCTCCCTACACTTAATCTTGTCCAATTAGGGTTTTTAACCAATCTTGTGCATCCAATAGGTGTTTTGTGTCATTGGATGAACAATTAGGTCATTTTCGTCCTCCCTGGGCTAATTCTTGTCCAATTAGGGTTTTTAACCAATCTAGTGCATCCAATAGGTGTTTTGTGTCATTGGATGAATATTTAGGTCATTTTCAACCTCCCTACACTTAATCTTGTCCAATTAGGGTTTTTAACCAATCTTGTGCATCCAATAGGTGTTTTGTGTCATTGGATGAACAATTAGGTCATTTTCGTCCTCCCTAGGCTAATTCTTGTCCAATTAGGGTTTTTAACCAATCTTGTGCATCCAATAGGTGTTTTTGTCTCATTGGATGAAAAATTACGTCATTTACGTCCTCCCTAGTGGAATTCTTGTCCAATTAGGGTTTTTTAACCAATCTTGTGCATCCAATAGGTGTTTTGTGTCATTGGATGAACAATTAGGTCATTTTCGTCCTCCCTAGGCTAATTCTTGTCCAATTAGGGTTTTTAACCAATGTAGTGCATCCAATAGGTGTTTTGTGTCATTGGATGAATATTTAGGTCATTTTCGTCCTCCCTACACTTAATCTTGTCCAATTAGGGTTTTTAACCAATCTTGTGCATCCAATAGGTGTTTTGTGTCATTGGATGAACAATTAGGTCATTTTCGTCCTCCCTAGGCTAATTCTTGTGCAATTAGGGTTTTTAACCAATCTTGTGCATCCAATAGGTGTTTTGTGTCATCGGATGAACATTTAAGTCATTTTCGTCCTCCCTAGGCTAATTCATATCCAATTAGGGTTTTTAACCAATCTTGTGCATCCAATAGTTGTGTTTGTGTCGTTGGATGAACATTTAGGTCATTTCCGTCCTCCCAACACTTAATCTTGTCCAATTAGGTTTTTTAACCAATCTTGTGCATCCAATAGGTGTTTTGTGTCATTGGATGAATATTTAGGTCATTTTCGTCCTCCCTACACTTAATCTTGTCCAATTAGGGTTTTTAACCAATCTTGAGCATCCAATAGGTGGTTTTGTGTCATTGGATGAACATTTAGGTCATTTTTATCCTCCCTAGGCTTATGCTTGTCCAATTAGGGTTTCTAACCAATCTTGTGCAGCCAATAGTTATGTTTGTGTCGTTGGATGAACGTTTAGGTCATTTTTGTCCTCCCTAAACTTAACCTTGTCCAATTAGGGTTTCTAACCAATCTTGTGCATCCAATAGGTGTGTTTGTGTCATTGGATGAACAATTAGGTCATTTTCGTCCTCCCTAGGCTAATTCTTGTCCAATTAGGGTTTTTAACCAATCTTGTGCATCCAATAGGTGTTTTGTATCATTGGACGAATATTTACGTCATTTTCGTTCTCCCTACACTTAATCTTGTCCAATTTGGGTTTTTAACCAATCTTATCCATGCAATAGGTGTTTTGGGTCATTGGATGAACATTTAGGTCATTTTCGTCCTCCCTACACTTTATCTTGTCCAATTAGGGTTTCTAACAATTCTTGTGCATCCAATTGGTGTTTTTGTGTCATTGGATGAACAATTAGGTCATTTTCATCCTCCCTATTATAATTCTTGTCCAATTAGGGTTTTTAACCAATCTTGTGCAACCAATAGGTGTTTTGTGTCATTGGATGAACATTTAGGTCATTTTCGTCCTCCCTACACTTAATCTTGTCCAATTAGGGTTTCTAACCAATCTTGTGCATCCAATAGGAGTTTTGTGTCATTGGATTGACACTTAGGTCTTTTTCGTCCTCCCTAGGCTAATTCTTATCCAATTAGGGTTTTTAACCAATCTTGTGCATCCAATAGTTGTGTTTGTGTCGTTGGATGAACATTTAGGTCATTTCCGTCCTCCCAACACTTAATCTTGTCCAATTAGGTTTTTTAACCAATCTTGTGCATCCAATAGGTGTTTTGTGTCATGGGATGAATATTTAGGTCATTTTCGTCCTCCCAACACTTAATCTTGTCCAATTAGGGTTTTTGACCAATCTTGTGCATCCAATAGGTGTTTTGTGTCATTGGATGAACATTTAGGTCATTTTCGTCGTCCCTACACTTAATCTTGTCCAATTTGGGTTTTTAACCAATCTTGTGCATCCAATAGGTGTTTTGTGTCATTGGATGAACATTTAGGTCATTTTCGTCCTCCCTACACTTAATCTTGTCCAATTAGGGTTTTTAACCAATCTTGTGCATCCAATAGGTGTTTTATGTCATTGGATGAACATTTAGGTCATTTTCGTCCTCCCTACACTTTATCTTGTCCAATTAAGGTTTCTAACCAACCTTGTGCATCCAATTGGTGTTTTTGTGTCATTGGATGAACAATTAGGTCATTTTCGTCCTCCCTAGGATAATTCTTGTCCAATTAGGATTTTTAACAAATCTTGTGCATCCAATAAGAGTTTTGTGTCATTGGATTAACACTTAGGTCATTTTCGTCCTCCATAGGCTAATTCTTATCCAATTAGGGTTTTTAACCAATCTTGTGCATCGAATAGTTGTGTTTGTGTCGTTGAATGAACATTTAGGTCATTTTCGTCCATCCTACACTTAATCTTTTCCAATTAGGGTTTTTAACCAATCTTGTGCATCCAATAGGTGTTTTGTGTCATTGGATGAACAATTAGGTCATTTTCGTCCTCCCTAGGATAATTCTTGTCCAATTAGGGTTTTTAACCAATCTTGTGCATCCAATAGGTGTTTTGTGTCATTGGATGAATATTTCGGTCATTTTCGTCCTCCCTATACTTAATCTTGTCCAATTTGGGTTTTTAACCAATCTTGTGCATCCAATAGGTGTTTTGGGTCATTGGATGAACATTTAGGTCATTTTCGTCCTCCCTACATTTTATCTTGTCCAATTAGGGTTTCTAACCAATCTTGTTCATCCAGTTGGTGTTTTTGTGTCATTGGATGAGCAATTAGGTCATTTTCGTCCTCCCTAGGCTAATTCTTGTCCAATTAGCGTTTTTAACCAATATTGTGCATCCAATAGGTGTTTTGTGTCATTGGATGAACATTTAGGTCATTTTCATCCTCCCTAGGCTAATTCTTATCATATTAGGGTTTTTAACCAATCTTGTGCATCCAATAGGTGCTTTGTGTCATTGGATGAATATTTAGGTCATTTTCGTTCTCCCTACACTTAATCTTGTCCAATTAGGGTTTTTAACCAATCTTGAGCATCCAATAGGTGGTTTTGTGTCATTGGATGAACATTTAGGTCATTTTTATCCTCCCTAGGCTTATGCTTGTCCAATTAGGGTTTCTAACCAATCTTGTGCAGCCAATAGTTATGTTTGTGTCTTTGGATGAACAATTAGTTCATTTTCGTCCTCCCTAGGCTAATTCTTGTCCAATTAGGGTTTTTAACCAATCTTGTGCGTCCAATAGGTGTTTTGTGTCATTGGATGAACATTTAGGTCATTTTCGTCCTCCCTACACTTAATCTTGTCCAATTAGGGTTTTTAACCAATCTTGTGCATCCAATAGGTGTTTTGTGTCATTGGATGAATATTTAGGTCATTTTCGTCCACCCTACACTTAATCTTGTCCAATTAGGGTTTTTAACCAATCTTGTGCATCCAATAGATGTTTTGTCTCATTGGATGAATATTTAGGTCATTTTCGTCCTCCCTACACTTAATCTTGTCCAATTAGGGTTTTTAACCAATCTTGTGCATCCAATAGGTGTTTTGTGTCATTGGATGAACATTTAGGTCAGTTTCGTCCTCCCTAGGCTAATTCTTGTCCAATTAGGGTTTTTAACCAATCTTGTGCATCCAATAGGTGTTTTGTGTCATTGGATGAATATTTAGGTCATTTTCGTCCTTCCTACACTTAATCTTGTCCAATTTGGGTTTTTAACCAATCTTGTGCATCCAATAGGTGTTTTATGTCATTGGATGAACATTTAGGTCATTTTCATCCTCCCTGCACTTTATCTTGTCCAATTAGGGTTTCTAACCAATCTTGTGCATCCAATTGGTGTTTTTGTGTCATTGGATGAACAATTAGATCATTTTCGTCCTCCCTAGGATAATTCTTGTCCAATTAGGGTTTTTAACCAATGTTGTGCATCCAATAGGTGTTTTGTGTCATTGGATGAACATTTATGTCATTTTCGTCCTCCCTAGGCTAATTCTTGTCCAATTAGGGTTTTTAACCAATCTTGTGCATTCAATAGGTGTTTTGTGTCATTGGATGAACATTTAGGTTATTTTCATCCTCCCTACACTTAATCTTGTCCAATTTGGGTTTTTAACCAATCTTATGCATCCAATAGGTGTTTTGGGTCATTGGATGACCATTTAGGTCATTTTCGTCCTCCCTAGGCTAATTCTTATCCAGTTAGGGTTTTTAACCAATCTTGTGCAGCCAATAGTTGTGTTTGTGTCGTTGGATGAACATTTAGGTCATTTTTGTCCTCCCTAAACTTAACCTTGTCCAATTAGGGTTTCTAACCAATCTTGTGCATCCAATAGGTGTGTTTGTGTCATTGGATGAACAATTAGGTCATTTTTGTGCTCCTTAGGTTAATTCTTGTCCAATTAGGGTTTCTAACCAATCTTGTGCATCCCGTTGGTGTTTTTGTGTCATTGGATGAACAATTAGGTCATTTTCGTCCTCCTTGGGATAATTGTTGTCCAATTAGGATTTTTAACCAATCTTGTGCATCCAATACGTGTTTTGTGTCATTGGATGAACATTTAGGTCATTTTCATCCTCCCTAGGCTAATCCTTTTCCAATTAGGGTTTTTAACCAATCTTGTGCATCCAATAGGTGTTTTGTGTCATTTGATGAACATTTAGGTCAGTTTCGTCCTCCCTATACTAAATCTTGTCCAATTAGGGTTTTTAACCAATCTTGTGCATCCAATAGGTTTTTTGTGTCATTGGATGAATATTTAGGTCATTTTCGTCCTCCCTACACTTAATCTTGTCCAATTAGGGTTTTTGACCAATCTTGTGCATCCAATAGGTGTTTTGTGTCATTGGATGAACATTTAGGTCATTTTCGTCCTCCCTACACTTTATCTTATCCAATTAGGGTTTCTAACCAATCTTGTGCATCCAATTGGTGTTTTTGTGTAATTCGATGAACAATTAGGTCATTTTCGTCCTCCCTAGGATAATTCTTGTCTAATTAGGGTTTTTAACCAATCTTGTGCATCCAATAGGTGTTTCGTGTCATTGGATGAATATTTAGGTCATTTTCGTCCTCCCTACACTGAATCTTGTCCAATTAGGGTTTTTAACCAATCTTGCGCATCCAATAGGTGTTTTGTGTCATTGAATGAATATTTAGGTCATTTTCGTCCTCCCTACACTTAATCTTGTCCAATTTGGGTTTTTAACCAATCTTGTGCATCCAATAGGTGTTTTGGGTCATTGGATGACCATTTAGGTCATTTTCGTCCTCCCTACATTTTATCTTGTCCAATTAAGGTTTTTAACCAATCTTGTGCATCCAGTTGGTGTTTTTGTGTCATTGGATGAACAATTAGGTCATTTTCGTCCTCCCTAGGATAATTCTTGTCCAATTAGGGTTTTTAACCAATCTTGTGCATCCAATAGGTGTTTTGTGTCATTGGATGAACATTTAGGTCATTTTCGTCCTCCCTACACTTAATCTTATCCAATTAGGATTTTTAACCAATATTGTTCATCCAATAGGAGTTTTGTGTCATTGGATGAATATTTAGGTCATTTTCGTCCTCCCTACAGTTTATCTTGTCCAATTAAGGTTTCTAACCAATCTTGTGCATCCAGTTGGTGTTTTTGTGTCATTGGATGAACAATTAGGTCATTTTCGTCCTCCCTAGGATAATTCTTGTCCAATTAGGGTTTTTAACCAATCTTGTGCATCTAATAGGTGTTTTGTGTCATTGGATGAACATTTAGGTCATTTTCGTCCTCCCTACACTTAATCTTGTCCAATTAGGGTTTTTAACCAATCTTGTGCATCCAATAGGTGTTTTGTGTCATTGGATGAACATTTAGGTCATTTTCGTCCTCCCGGGGCTAATTCTTATCCAATTAGGGTTTTTAACCAATCTTGTGCATCCAATTGGTGTTTTTCTGTCATTGGATGAACAATTAGGTCATTTTCGTCTACCCTAGGCTAATTCTTGTCGAATTAGGGTTTTTAACCAATCTTGTGCATCCAATAGGTGTTTTGTATCATTGGACGAATATTTACGTCATTTTCGTCCTCCCTAAACTTAACCTTGTCCAATTAGGGTTTCTAACCAATCTTGTGCATCCAATAGGTGTGTTTGTGTCATTGGATGAACAATTAGGTCATTTTCGTCCTCCCTAGGATAATTCTTGTCCAATTAGGGTTTTTAACCAATCTTGTGCATCCAATAGGTGTTTTGTGTCATTGGATGAACATTTAGGTCATTTTCGTCCTCCCTACACTTAATCTTGTCCAATTAGGGTTTTTAACCAATCTTGTGCATCCAATAGGGGTTTTGTGTCATTGGATGAATATTTAGGTCATTTTCATCATCCCTACACTTAACCTTGTCTAATTAGGGTTTTTAACCAATCTTGTGTATCCAATTGGTGTTTTAGTGTAATTGGATGAACAATTAGATCATTTTCGTCCTCCCTAGGATAATTCTTGTCCAATTAGGGTTTTTAACCAATCTTGTGCATCCAATAGGTGTTTTGTGTCATTGGATGAACATTTAGGTCATTTTCGTCCTCCCTACACTTAATCTTGTCCAATTAGGGTTTTTAACCAATCTTGTGCATCCAATAGGTGTTTTGTGTCATTGGATGAATATTTAGGTCATTTTCGTCCTCCCTACACTTTATCTTGTCCAATTAGGGTTTCTAACCAATCTTGTGCATCCAATAGGAGTTTTGTGTCATTGGATTAACACTTAGGTCTTTTTCGTCCTCCCTAGGCTAATTCTTATCCAATTAGGCTGTTTAACCAATCTTGTGCATCCAATAGTTGTGTTTGTGTCGTTGGATGAACATTTAGGTCATTTCCGTCCTCCCAACACTTAATCTTGTCCAATTAGGTTTTTTAACCAATCTTGTGCATCCAATAGGTGTTTTGTGTCATTGGATGAATATTTAGGTCATTTTCGTCCTCCCTACACTTTATCTTGTCCAATTAGGGTTTCTAACCAATCTTGTGCATCCAATAGGAGTTTTGTGTCATTGGATTAACACTTAGGTCTTTTTCGTCCTCCCTAGGCTAATTTTTATCCAATTAGGGTTTTTAACCAATCTTGTGCATCCAATAGTTGTGTTTGTGTCGTTGGATGAACATTTAGGTCATTTCCGTCCTCCCAACACTTAATCTTGTCCAATTAGGTTTTTTAACCAATCTTGTGCATCCAATAGGTGTTTTGTGTCATTGGATGAATATTTAGGTCATTTTCGTCCTCCCTACACTTAATCTTGTCCAAGTAGGGTTTTTGACCAATCTTGTGCATCCAATAGGTGTTTTGTGTCATTGGATGAACATTTAGGTCATTTTCGTCCTCCCTACACTTTATCTTATCCAATTAGGGTTTCTAACCAATCTTGTGCATCCAATTGGTGTTTTTGTGTCATTGGAAGAACAATTAGGGCATTTTCGTCCTCCCTAGGATAATTCTTGTCCAATTAGGGTTTTTAACCAATCTTGTGCATCCAATAGGTGTTTTGTGTCATTGGATGAACATTTAGGTCATTTTCGTCCTCCCTACACTTAATCTTGTCCAATTAGGGTTTCTAACCAATCTTGTGCATCCAATATGTGTTTTGTGTCATTGGATGAATACTTAGGTCATTTTCGTCCTCCCTACACTTAATCTTGTCCAATTAGGGTTTTTAACCAATCTTGTGCATCCAATAGTTGTGTTTGTGTCGTTGGATGAACATTTAGGTCATTTCCGTCCTCCCAACACTTAATCTTGTCCAATTAGGTTTTTTAACCAATCTTGTGCATCCAATAGGTGTTTTGTGTCATTGGATGAATATTTAGGTCATTTTCGTCCTCCCTACACTTAATCTTGTCCAATTTGGGTTTTTAACCAATCTTGTGCATCCAATAGGTGTTTTGGGTCATTGGATGAACATTTAGGTCATTTTCGTCTTCCTACATTTTATCTTGTCCAATTAAGGTTTCTAACCAATCTTGTGCATCCAGTTGGTGTTTTTGTGTCATTGGATGAACAATTAGGTCATTTTCGTCCTCCCTAGGATAATTCTCTTCCAATTAGGGTTTTTAACCAATCTTGTCCATCCAATAGGTGTTTTGTGTCATTGGATGAACATTTAGGTCATTTTCGTCCTCCCTACACTTAATCTTATCCAATTAGGGTTTTTAACCAATATTGTGCATCCAATAGGAGTTTTGTGTCATTGGATGAATATTTAGGTCATTTTCGTCCTCCCTACAGTTTATCTTGTCCAATTAAGGTTTCTAACCAATCTTTTGCATCCAGTTGGTGTTTTTGTGTCATTGGATGAACAATTAGGTCATTTTCGTCCTCCCTAGGATAATTCTTGTCCAATTAGGGTTTTTAACCAATCTTGTGCATCTAATAGGTGTTTTGTGTCATTGGATGAACATTTAGGTCATTTTTATCCTCCCTACACTTAATCTTGTCCAATTAGGGTTTTTAACCAATCTTGTGCATCTAATAGGTGTTTTGTGTCATTGCATGAACATTTAGGTCATTTTCGTCCTCCCTACACTTAATCTTGTCCAATTTGTGTTTTTAACGAATCTTGTGCATCCAATAGGTGTTTTGTGTCATTGGATGAACATTTAGGTCATTTTCGTCCTCCCAACACTTAATCTTGTCCAATTAGGGTTTTTAACCAATCTTGTGCATCCAATATGTGTTTTGTGTCATTGGATGAATATTTAGGTCATTTTCGTCCTCCCTACACTTAATCTTGTCCAATTAGGGTTTTTAACCAATCTTGTGCATCCAATAGGTGTTTTGTGTCATTGGATGAATATTTAGGTCATTTTCGTCCTCCCTAGGCTAATTCTTATCCAATTAGGGTTTTTAACCAATCTTGTGCATCCAATAGTTATTTTGTGTCATTGGATGAACATTTAGGTCATTTTCGTCCTCCCTACACTTAATCTTGTCCAATTAGGGTTTTTAACCAATCTTGTGCATCCAATAGGTGTTTTGTGTCATTGGATGAATATTTAGGTCATTTTCGTCCTCCCTACACTTAATCTTGTCCAATTAGTTTTTTAACCAATCTTGTGCATCCAGTAGGTGTTTTGTGTCATTGGATGAATATTTAGGTCATTTTCGTCCTCCCTACACTTAATCTTGTCCAATTAGGGTTTTTAACCAATCTTGTGCATCCAATAGGTGTTTTGTGTCATTGGATGAATATTTATGTCATTTTCGTCCTCCCTACACTTAATCTTGTCCGATTAGGGTTTTTGACCAATCTTGTGCATCCAATAGGATTTTTGTGTCATTGGATGAACATTTAGGTCATTTTCGTCCTCCCTACACTTTATCTTATCCAATTAGGGTTTCTAACCAATCTTGTGCATCCAATTGGTGTTTTTGTGTAATTCGATGAACAATTAGGTCATTTTCGTCCTCCCTAGGATAATTCTTGTCTAATTAGGGTTTTTAACCAATCTTGTGCATCCAATAGGTGTTTTGTGTCATTGGATGAATATTTAGGTCATTTTCGTCCTCCCTACACTGAATCTTGTCCAATTAGGGTTTTTAACCAATCTTGCGCATCCAATAGGTGTTTTGTGTCATTGAATGAATATTTAGGTCATTTTCGTCCTCCCTACACTTAATCTTGTCCAATTTGGGTTTTTAACCAATCTTGTGCATCCAATAGGTGTTTTGGGTCATTGGATGAACATTTAGGTCATTTTCGTCCTCCCTACATTTTATCTTGTCCAATTAAGGTTTCTAACCAATCTTGTGCATCCAGTTGGTGTTTTTGTGTCATTGGATGAACAATTAGGTCATTTTCGTCCTTCCTAGGATAATTCTTGTCCAATTAGGGTTTTTAACCAATCTTGTGCATCCAATAGGTGTTTTGTGTAATTGGATGAACATTTAGGTCATTTTCGTCCTCCCTACACTTAATCTTGTCCAATTAGGGTTTTTAACCAATCATGTGCATCCAATAGGAGTTTTGTGTCATTGGATTAACAGTTAGGTCTTTTTCGTCCTCCTTAGGCTAATTCTTATCCAATTAGGGTTTTTAACCAATCTTGTGCATCCAATAGTTGTGTTTGTGTCGTTGGATGAACATTTAGGTCATTTCCGTCCTCCTAACACTTAATCTTGTCCAATTAGGTTTTTTAACCAATCTTGTGCATCCAATAGGTGTTTTGTGTCATTGGATGAATATTTAGGTCATTTTCGTCCTCCCTACACTTAATCTTGTCCAATTAGGGTTTTTGACCAATCTTGTGCATCCAATAGGTGTTTTGTGTCATTGGATGAACATTTAGGTCATTTTCGTCCTTCCTACACTCTATCTTATCCAATTAGGGTTTCTAACCAATCTTGTGCATCCAATTGGTGTTTTTGTGTCATTGGATGAACAATTAGGTCATTTTCGTCCTCCCTAGGATAATTATTGTCCAATTAGGATTTTTAACCAATCTTGTGCATCCAATAGGTGTTTTGTGTCATTGGATGAACATTTAGGTCATTTTCGTCCTCCCTACACTTTATCTTATCCAATTAGGGTTTCTAACCAATCTTGTGCATCCAATTGGTGTTTTTGTGTCATTGGAAGAACAATTAGGGCATTTTCGTCCTCCCTAGGATAATTCTTGTCCAATTAGGGTTTTTAACCAATCTTGTGCATCCAATAGGTGTTTTGTGTCATTGGATGAACATTTAGGTCATTTTCGTCCTCCCTACACTTAATCTTGTCCAATTAGTGTTTTTAACCAATCTTGTGCATCCAATAGGTGTTTTGTGTCATTGGATGAATATTTAGGTCATTTTCGTCATCCCTACACTTAACCTTGTCTAATTAGGGTTTTTAACCAATCTTGTGTATCCAATTGGTGTTTTTGTGTAATTGGATGAACAATTAGATCATTTTCGTCCTCCCTAGGATAATTCTTGTCCAATTAGGGTTTTTAACCAATCTTGTGCATCCAATAGGTGTTTTGTGTCATTGGATGAACATTTAGGTCATTTTCGTCCTCCCTACACTTAATCTTATCCAATTAGGGTTTTTAACCAATATTGTTCATCCAATAGGAGTTTTGTGTCATTGGATGAATATTTAGGTCATTTTCGTCCTCCCTACAGTTTATCTTGTCCAATTAAGGTTTCTAACCAATCTTGTGCATCCAGTTGGTGTTTTTGTGTCATTGGATGAACAATTAGGTCATTTTCGTCCTCCCTAGGATAATTCTTGTCCAATTAGGGTTTTTAACCAATCTTGTGCATCTAATAGGTGTTTTGTGTCATTGGATGAACATTTAGGTCATTTTCGTCCTCCCTACACTTAATCTTGTCCAATTAGGGTTTTCAACCAATCTTGCGCATCCAATAGGTGTTTTGTGTCATTGGATGATCATTTAGGTCATTTTCGTCCTCCCGACACTTTATCTTGTCAAATTACGGTTTCTAACCAATCTTGTGCATCCAATTGGTGTTTTTGTGTAATTGGATGAACAATTAGGTCATTTTCGTCCTCCCTACACTAAATCTTGTCCTATTAGGGTTTTTAACCAATCTTGTGCATCCAATAGGTGTTTTGTGTCATTGGATGAACATTTAGGTCAGTTTCATCCTCCCTACACTAAATCTTGTCCTATTAGGGTTTTTAACCAATCTTGTGCATCCAATAGGTGTTTCGTGTCATTGGATGAATATTTAGGTCATTTTCGTCCTCCCTAGGATAATTCTTGTGCAATTAGAGTTTTTAACCAATCTTGTGCATCGAATAGGTGTTTTGGGTCATTGGATGAACATTTAGGTCATTTTTGTCCTCCCTACAGTTTATCTTGTCCAATTAAGGTTTCTAACCAATCTTGTGCATCCAGTTGGTGTTTTTGTGTCATTGGATGAACAATTAGGTCATTTTCGTCCTCCCTAGGATAATTCTTGTCCAATTAGGGTTTTTAACCAATCTTGTGCATCTAATAGGTGTTTTGTGTCATTGGATGAATATTTAGGTCATTTTCGTCCTCCCTACACTTAATCTTGTCCAATTAGGGTTTTTGACCAATCTTGTGCATCCAATAGGTGTTTTGTGTCATTGGATGAACATTTAGGTCATTTTCGTCCTCCCTACACTTTATCTTATCCAATTAGGGTTTCTAACCAATCTTGTGCATCCAATTGGTGTTTTTGTGTAATTTGATGAACAATTAGGTCATTTTCGTCCTCCCTAGGATAATTCTTGTCTAATTAGGGTTTTTAACCAATCTTGTGCATCCAATAGGTGTTTTGTGTCATTGGATGAATATTTAGGTCATTTTCGTCCTCCCTACACTAAATCTTGTCCAATTAGGGTTTTTAACCAATCTTGCGCATCCAATAGGTATTTTGTGTCATTGGATGAATATTTAGGTCATTTTTGTCCTCCCTTGAATAATTCTTGTCCAATTAGAGTTTTTAACCAATCTTGTGCATCCAATAGGTGTTTTGGGTCATTGGATGAACATTTAGGTCATTTTCGTCCTCCCTACATTTTATCTTGTCCAATTAAGGTTTCTAACCAATCTTGTGCATCCAGTTGGTGTTTTTGTGTCATTGGATGAACAATTAGGTCATTTTCGTCCTCCCTAGGATAATTCTTGTCCAATTAGGGCTTTTAACCAATCTTGTGCATCTAATAGGTGTTTTGTGTCATTGGATGAACATTTAGGTCATTTTTATCCTCCCTACACTTAATCTTGTCCAATTAGGGTTTTTAACCAATCTTGTGCATCTAATAGGTGTTTTGTGTCATTGCATGAACATTTAGGTCATTTTCGTCCTCCCTACACTTAATCTTGTCCAATTTGTGTTTTTAACGAATCTTGTGCATCCAATAGGTGTTTTGTGTCATTGGATGAACATTTAGGTCATTTTCGTCCTCCCTACACTTAATCTTGTCCAATTAGGGTTTTTAACCAATCTTGTGCATCCAATATGTGTTTTGTGTCATTGGATGAATATTCAGGTCATTTTCGTCCTCCCTACACTTAATCTTGTCCAATTAGGGTTTTTAACCAATCTTGTGCATCCAATAGATGTTTTGTGTCATTGGATTAACATTTAGGTCATTTTCATCCTCCCAACACTTAATCTTGTCCAATTAGGGTTTTTAACCAATCTTGTGCATCCAATAGGTGTTTTGTGTCATTGGATGAATATTTAGGTCATTTTCGTCCTCCCTACACTTAATCTTGTCCAATTAGGGTTTTTGACCAATCTTGTGCATCCAATAGGTGTTTTGTGTCATTGGATGAACATTTAGGTCATTTTCGTCCTCCCTACACTTTATCTTATCCAATTAGGGTTTCTAACCAATCTTGTGCATCCAATTGGTGTTTTTGTGTAATTCGATGAACAATTAGGTCATTTTCGTCCTCCCTAGGATAATTCTTGTCTAATTAGGGTTTTTAACCAATCTTGTGCATCCAATAGGTGTTTTGGGTCATTGGATGAACATTTAGGTCATTTTCGTCCTCCCTACATTTTATCTTGTCCAATTAAGGTTTCTAACCAATCTTGTGCATCCAGTTGGTGTTTTTGTGTCATTGGATGAACAATTAGGTCATTTTCGTCCTCCCTAGGATAATTCTTGTCCAATTAGGGTTTTTAACCAATCTTGTGCATCTAATAGGTGTTTTGTGTCATTGGATGAACATTTAGGTCATTTTTATCCTCCCTACACTTAATCTTGTCCAATTAGGGTTTTTAACCAATCTTGTGCATCCAATAGGTGTTTTGGGTCATTGGATGAACATTTAGGTCATTTTCGTCCTCCCTACATTTTATCTTGTCCAATTAGGGTTTCTAACCAATCTTGTGCATCCAGTTGGTGTTTTTGTGTCATTGGATGAACAATTAGGTCATTTTCGTCCTCCCTAGGATAATTCTTGTCCAATTAGGGTTTTTAACCAATCTTGTGCATCCAATAGGTGTTTTGTGTCATTGGATGAACATTTAGGTCGTTTTCGTCCTCCCTACACTTAATCTTGTCCAATTAGGGTTTTTAACCAATCTTGTGCATCCAATAGGTGTTTTGTGTCATTGGATGAACAATTAGGGCATTTTCGTCCTCCTTAGGATAATTCTTGTCCAATTAAGATTTTTTAACCAATCTTGTGCATCCAATAGGTGTTTTGTGTCATTGGATGAACATTTAGGTCATTTTCGTCCTCCCTACACTTTATCTTTTCCAATTAGGGTTTCTAACCAGTCTTGTGCATCCAATTGGTGTTTTTGTGTAATTCGATGAACAATTAGGTCATTTTCGTCCTCCCTAGGATAATTCTTGTCCAATTAGGGTTTTTAACCAATCTTGTGCATCTAATAGGTGTTTTGTGTCATTGGATGAATATTTAGGTCATTTTCGTCCTCCCTACACTTAATCTTGTCCAATTAGGGTTTTTAACCAATCTTGTGCATCCAATAGGTGTTTTGTGTCATTGGATGAATATTTAGGTCATTTTCGTCCTCCCTACACTAAATCTTGTCCAATTAGGGTTTTTAACCAATCTTGCGCATCCAATACGTGTTTTGTGTCATTGGATGAATATTTAGGTCATTTTCGTCCTCCCTACACTTAATCTTGTCCAATTTGGGTTTTTAACCAATCTTGTGCATCCAATAGGTGTTTTGGGTCATTGGATGAACATTTAGGTCATTTTCGTCCTCGCTACATTTTATCTTGTCCAATTAATGTTTCTAACCTATCTTGTGCATCCAGTTGGTGTTTTTGTGTCATTGGATGAACAATTAGGTCATTTTCGTCCTCCCTAGGATAATTCTTGTCCAATTAGGGTTTTTAACCAATCTTGTCCATCCAATAGGTGTTTTGTGTCATTGGATGAACATTTAGGTCATTTTCGTCCTCCCTACACTTAATCTTATCCAATTAGGGTTTTAACCAATATTGTGCATCCAATAGGAGTTTTGTGTCATTGGATGAATATTTAGGTCATTTTCGTCCTCCCTACAGTTTATCTTGTCCAATTAAGGTTTCTAACCAATCTTGTGCATCCAGTTGGTGTTTTTGTGTCATTGGATGAACAATTAGGTCATTTTCGTCCTCCCTAGGATAATTCTTGTCCAATTAGGGTTTTTAACCAATCTTGCGCATCCAATACGTGTTTTGTGTCATTGGATGAATATTTAGGTCATTTTCGTCCTTCCTACACTTAATCTTGTCCAATTTGGGTTTTTAACCAATCTTGTGCATCCAATAGGTGTTTTGGGTCATTGGATGAACATTTAGGTCATTTTCGTCCTCCCTACATTTGATCTTGTCCAATTAGGGTTTCTAACCAATCTTGTGCATCCAGTTGGTGTTTTTGTGTCATTGGATGAACAATTAGGTCATTTTCGTCCTCCTTAGGATAATTCTTGTCCAATTAGGGTTTTTAACCAATCTTGTGCATCCAATAGGTGTTTTGTGTCATTGGATGAACATTTAGGTCATTTTCGTCCTCCCTACACTTTATCTTATCCAATTAGGGTTTCTAACCAATCTTGTGCATCCAATTGGTGTTTTTGTGTCATTGGAAGAACAATTAGGGCATTTTCGTCCTCCCTAGGATAATTCTTGTCCAATTAGAATTTTTAACCAATCTTGTGCATCCAATAGGTGTTTTGTGTCATTGGATGAACATTTAGGTCATTTTCGTCCTCCCTACACTTAATCTTGTCCAATTTGGGTTTTTAACCAATCTTGTGCATCCAATAGGTGTTTTGGGTCATTGGATGAACATTTAGGTCATTTTCGTCCTCCCTACATTTGATCTTGTCCAATTAGGGTTTCTAACCAATCTTGTGCATCCAGTTGGTGTTTTTGTGTCATTGGATGAACAATTAGGTCATTTTCGTCCTCCTTAGGATAATTCTTGTCCAATTACGGTTTTTAACCAATCTTGTGCATCCAATAGGTGTTTTGTGTCATTGGATGAACATTTAGGTCATTTTCGTCCTCCCTACACTTAATCTTGTCCAATTAGGGTTTTTAACCAATCTTGTGCATCCAATAGGTGTTTTGTGTCATTGGATGAATATTTAGGTCATTTTCGTCCTCCCTACACTTTATCTTGTCCAATTAGGGTTTCTAACCAATCTTGTGCATCCAATAGGAGTTTTGTGTCATTGGATTAACACTTAGGTCTTTTTCGTCCTCCCTAGGCTAATTCTTATCCAATTAGGCTGTTTAACCAATCTTGTGCATCCAATAGTTGTGTTTGTGTCGTTGGATGAACATTTAGGTCATTTCCGTCCTCCCAACACTTAATCTTGTCCAATTAGGTTTTTTAACCAATCTTGTGCATCCAATAGGTGTTTTGTGTCATTGGATGAATATTTAGGTCATTTTCGTCCTCCCTACACTTTATCTTGTCCAATTAGGGTTTCTAACCAATCTTGTGCATCCAATAGGAGTTTTGTGTCATTGGATTAACACTTAGGTCTTTTTCGTCCTCCCTAGGCTAATTTTTATCCAATTAGGGTTTTTAACCAATCTTGTGCATCCAATAGTTGTGTTTGTGTCGTTGGATGAACATTTAGGTCATTTCCGTCCTCCCAACACTTAATCTTGTCCAATTAGGTTTTTTAACCAATCTTGTGCATCCAATAGGTGTTTTGTGTCATTGGATGAATATTTAGGTCATTTTCGTCCTCCCTACACTTAATCTTGTCCAAGTAGGGTTTTTGACCAATCTTGTGCATCCAATAGGTGTTTTGTGTCATTGGATGAACATTTAGGTCATTTTCGTCCTCCCTACACTTTATCTTATCCAATTAGGGTTTCTAACCAATCTTGTGCATCCAATTGGTGTTTTTGTGTCATTGGATGAACATTTAGGTCATTTTCGTCCTCCCTAGGCTAATTCTTGTCCAATTAGGGTTTTTAACCAATCTTGTGCATCCAATAGGTGTTTTGTGTCATTGGATGAACATTTAGGTCGTTTTCGTCCTCCCTACACTTAATCTTGTCCAATTAGGGTTTTTAACCAATCTTGTGCATCCAATAGGTGTTTTGTGTCATTGGATGAACAATTAGGGCATTTTCGTCCTCCTTAGGATAATTCTTGTCCAATTAAGATTTTTTAACCAATCTTGTGCATCCAATAGGTGTTTTGTGTCATTGGATGAACATTTAGGTCATTTTCGTCCTCCCTACACTTTATCTTTTCCAATTAGGGTTTCTAACCAGTCTTGTGCATCCAATTGGTGTTTTTGTGTAATTCGATGAACAATTAGGTCATTTTCGTCCTCCCTAGGATAATTCTTGTCCAATTAGGGTTTTTAACCAATCTTGTGCATCTAATAGGTGTTTTGTGTCATTGGATGAATATTTAGGTCATTTTCGTCCTCCCTACACTTAATCTTGTCCAATTAGGGTTTTTAACCAATCTTGTGCATCCAATAGGTGTTTTGTGTCATTGGATGAACAATTAGGTCATTTTCGTTCTCGCTAGGCTAATTCTTGTCCAATTAGGGTTTTTAACCAATCTTGTGCATCCAATAGGTGTTTTGTGTCATCGGATGAACATTTAGGTCATTTTCGTCCTCCCTAGGCTAATTCTTGTCCAATTAGGGTTTTTAACCAATCTTGTGCATCCAATAGGTGTTTTGTGTCATTGGATGAACATTTAGGTCATTTTCGTCCTCCCTACACTTTATCTTATCCAATTCGGGTTTCTAACCAATCTTGTGCATCCAATTGGTGTTTTTGTGTCATTGGATGAACATTTAGGTCATTTTCGTCCTCCCTACACTTAATCTTGTCCAATTTGGGTTTTTAACCAATCTTGTGCATCCAATAGGTGTTTTGGGTCATTGGATGAACATTTAGGTCATTTTCGTCCTCCCTACATTTGATCTTGTCCAATTAGGGTTTCTAACCAATCTTGTTCATCCAGTTCGTGTTTTTGTGTCATTGGATGAGCAATTAGGTCATTTTTGTCCTCCCTAAACTTAACCTTGTCCAATTAGGGTTTCTATCCAATCTTGTGCATGCAATAGCTGTGTTTGTGTCATTGGATGAACAATTAGGTCATTTTCGTTCTCCCTAGGATAATTTTTGTCCAATTAGGATTTTTAACCAATCTTGTGCATCCAATAGGTGTTTTGTGTCATTGGATGAACATTTAGGTCATTTTCGTCCTCCCTAGGCTAATTCTTATCCAATTAGGGTTTTTAACCAATCTTGTGCATCCAATAGGTGCTTTGTGTCATTGGATGAACATTTAGGTCATTTTCGTCCTCCCTACACTTAATCTTGTCCAATTTGGGTTTTTAACCAATCTTGTGCATCCAATAGGTGTTTTGGGTCATTGGATGAACATTTAGGTCATTTTCGTCCTCCCTACATTTTATCTTGTCCAATTAAGGTTTCTAACCAATCTTGTGCATCCAGTTGGTGTTTTTGTGTCATTGGATGAACAATTAGGTCATTTTCGTCCTTCCTAGGATAATTCTTGTCCAATTAGGGTTTTTAACCAATCTTGTGCATCCAATAGGTGTTTTGTGTAATTGGATGAACATTTAGGTCATTTTCGTCCTCCCTACACTTAATCTTGTCCAATTAGGGTTTTTAACCAATCTTGTGCATCCAATAGGTGTTTTGTGTCATTGGATGAACATTTAGGTCATTTTCGTCCTCCCTACATTTTATCTTATCCAATTAGGGTTTCAAACCAATCTTGTGCATCCAATCGGTGTTTTTGTGTAGTTCGATGAACAATTAGGTCATTTTCGTCCTCCCTAGGATAATTCTTGTCCAATTAGGGTTTCTAACCAATCTTGTTCATCCAGTTGGTGTTTTTGTGTCATTGGATGAGCAATTAGGTCATTTTCGTCCTCCCTAGGCTAATTCTTGTCCAATTAGCGTTTTTAACCAATCTTGTGCATCCAATAGGTGTTTTGTGTCATTGGATGAACATTTAGGTCATTTTCGTCCTCCCTACACTTAATCTTGTCCAATTTGGGTTTTTAACCAATCTTGTGCATCCAATAGGTGTTTTGGGTCATTGGATGAACATTTAGGTCATTTTCGTCCTCCCTACATTTGATCTTGTCCAATTAGGGTTTCTAACCAATCTTGTTCATCCAGTTCGTGTTTTTGTGTCATTGGACGAGCAATTAGGTCATTTTTATCCTCCCTAAACTTAACCTTGTCCAATTAGGGTTTCTATCCAATCTTGTGCATGCAATAGCTGTGTTTGTGTCATTGGATGAACAATTAGGTCATTTTCGTCCTCCCTAGGATAATTTTTGTCCAATTAGGATTTTTAACCAATCTTGTGCATCCAATAGGTGTTTTGTGTCATTGGATGAACATTTAGGTCATTTTCGTCCTCCCTAGGCTAATTCTTATCCAATTAGGGTTTTTAACCAATCTTGTGCATCCAATAGGTGCTTTGTGTCATTGGATGAATATTTAGGTCATTTTCGTCCTCCTTACACTTAATCTTGTCCAATTAGGGTTTTTGACCAACCTTGTGCATCCAATAGGTGTTTTGTGTCATTGGATGAACATTTAGGTCATTTTCGTCCTCCCTACACTTTATCTTATCCAATTAGGGTTTCTAACCAATCTTGTGCATCCAATTGGTGTTTTTGTGTCATTGGATGAACATTTAGGTCATTTTCGTCCTCCCTACACTTAATCTTGTCCAATTTGGGTTTTTAACCAATCTTGTGAATCCAATAGGTGTTTTGTGTCATTGGAAGATCATTTAGGTCATTTTCGTCCTCCCGACACTTTATCTTGTCAAATTACGGTTTCTAACCAATCTTGTGCATCCAATTGGTGTTTTTGTGTAATTGGATGAACAATTAGGTCATTTTCGTCCTCCCTAGGATAATTCTTGTCCAATTAGGGTTTTTAACCAATCTTGTGCATCTAATAGGTGTTTTGTGTCATTGGATGAACATTTAGGTCATTTTTATCCTCCCTACACTTAATCTTGTCCAATTAGGGTTTTTAACCAATCTTGTGCATCCAATAGGTGTTTTGTGTCATTGGATGAACATTTAGGTCATTTTCGTCCTCCCTACACTTAATCTTATCCAATTAGGGTTTTTAACCAATATTGTTCATCCAATAGGAGTTTTGTGTCATTGGATGAATATTTAGGTCATTTTCGTCCTCCCTACAGTTTATCTTGTCCAATTAAGGTTTCTAACCAATCTTGTGCATCCAGTTGGTGTTTTTGTGTCATTGGATGAACAATTAGGTCATTTTCGTCCTCCCTAGGCTAATTCTTATCCAATTAGGGTTTTTAACCAATCTTGTGCAGCCAATAGGTGTTTTGTGTCATTGGATGAATATTTAGGTCATTTTCGTCCTCCCTACACTTAAACTTGTCCAATTAGGGTTTTTGACCAATCTTGTGCATCCAATAGGTTTTTTGTGTCATTGGATGAACATTTAGGTCATTTTCGTCCTCCCTACACTTTATCTTATCCAATTAGGGTTTCAAACCAATTTTGTGCATCCAATTGGTGTTTTTGTGTAATTCGATGACCAATTAGGTCATTTTCGTCCTCCCTAGGATAATTCCTTTCCAATTAGGGTTTCTAACCAATCTTGTGCAGCCAATAGTTGTGTTTGTGTCGTTGGATGAACATTTAGGTCATTTTTGTCCTCCCTAAACTTAACCTTGTCCAATTAGGGTTTCTAACCAATCTTGTGCATCCAATAGGTGTGTTTGTGTCATTGGATGAACAATTAGGTCATTTTTGTCGTCCCTAGGTTAATTCTTGTCCAATTAGGGTTTCTAACCAATCTTGTGCATCCCGTTGGTGTTTTTGTGTCATTGGATGAACAATTAGGTCATTTTCGTCCTCCTTGGGATAATCGTTGTCCAATTAGGATTGTTAACCAATCTTGTGCATCCAATACGTGTTTTGTGTCATTGGATGAACATTTAGGTCATTTTCATCCTCCCTAGGCTAATCCTTATCCAATTAGGGTTTTTAACCAATCTTGTGCATCCAATAGGTGTTTTGTGTCATTTGATGAACATTTAGGTCAGTTTCGTCCTCCCTATACTAAATCTTGTCCAATTAGGGTTTTTAACCAATCTTGTGCATCCAATAGGTGTTTTGTGTCATTGGATGAATATTTAGGTCATTTTTGTCCTCCCTACACTTAATCTTGTCCAATTAGGGTTTTTGACCAATCTTGTGCATCCAATAGGTGTTTTGTGTCATTGGATGAACATTTAGGTCATTTTCGTCCTCCCTACACTTTATCTTATCCAATTAGGGTTTCTAACCAATCTTGTGCATCCAATTGGTGTTTTTGTGTAATTCGATGAACAACTAGGTCATTTTCGTCCTCCCTAGGATAATTCTTGTCTAATTAGGGTTTTTAACCAATCTTGTGCATCCAATAGGTGTTTTGTGTCATTGGATGAATATTTAGGTCATTTTCGTCCTCCCTACACTTAATCTTGTCCAATTAGGGTTTTTAACCAATCTTGTGCATCCAATAGGTGTTTTGTGTCATTGGATGAATATTTAGGACATTTTCGTCCTCCCTAGGCTAATTCTTATCCAATAAGGGTTTTTAACCAATCTTGTGCATCCAATAGGTATTTTGTGTCATTGGATGAACATTTAGGTCATTTTCGTCCTCCCTACACTTAATCTTGTCCAATTAGGGTTTTTAACCAATCTTGTGCATCCAATAGGTGTTTTGTGTCATTGGATGAATATTTAGGTCATTTTCGTCCTCCCTACACTTAATCTTGTCCAATTAGGGTTTTATACCAATCTTGTGCATCCAATAGGTATTTTGTGTCATTGGATGAACATTTAGGTCATTTTCGCTCTCCCTACACTTTATCTTGTCCAATTAGGGTTACAAACCAATCTTGTACATCCAATTGCTGTTTTTGTGTCATTGGATGAACAATTAGGTCATTTTCGTCCTCCCTAGGCTAATTCTTATCCAATTAGGGTTTTTAACCAATCTTGTGCATCCAATAGTTATTTTGTGTCATTGGATGAACATTTAGGTCATTTTCGTCCTCCCTACACTTAATCTTGTCCAATTAGGGTTTTTAACCAATCTTGTGCATCCAATAGGTGTTTTGTGTCATTGGATGAATATTTAGGTCATTTTCGTCCTCCCTACACTTAATCTTGTCCAATTAGTTTTTTAACCAATCTTGTGCATCCAGTAGGTGTTTTGTGTCATTGGATGAATATTTAGGTCATTTTCGTCCTCCCTACACTTAATCTTGTCCAATTAGGGTTTTTAACCAATCTTGTGCATCCAATAGGTGTTTTGTGTCATTGGATGAATATTTAGGTCATTTTCGTGCTCCCTACACTTAATCTTGTCCAATTAGGGTTTTTGACCAATCTTGTGCATCCAATAGGTGTTTTGTGTCATTGGATGAACATTTAGGTCATTTTCGTCGTCCCTACACTTTATCTTATCCAATTAGGGTTTCTAACCAATCTTGTGCATCCAATTGGTGTTTTTGTGTAATTCGATGAACAATTAGGTCATTTTCGTCCTCCCTAGGATAATTCTTGTCTAATTAGGGTTTTTAACCAATCTTGTGCATCCAATAGGTGTTTTGTGTCATTGGATGAATATTTAGGTCATTTTCGTCCTCCCAACACTAAATCTTGTCCAATTAGGGTTTTTAACCAATCTTACGCATCCAATAGGTGTTTTGTGTCATTGGATGAATATTTAGGTCATTTTCGTCCTCCCTACACTTAATCTTGTCCAATTTGGGTTTTTAACCAATCTTGTGCATCCAATAGGTGTTTTGGGTCATTGGATGAACATTTAGGTCATTTTCGTCCTCCCTACATTTTATCTTGTCCAATTAAGGTTTCTAACCAATCTTGTGCATCCAGTTGGTGTTTTTGTGTCATTGGATGAACAATTAGGTCATTTTCGTCCTTCCTAGGATAATTCTTGTCCAATTAGGGTTTTTAACCAATCTTGTGCATCCAATAGGTGTTTTGTGTAATTGGATGAACATTTAGGTCATTTTCGTCCTCCCTACACTTAATCTTGTCCAATTAGGGTTTTTAACCAATCATGTGCATCCAATAGGAGTTTTGTGTCATTGGATTAACAGTTAGGTCTTTTTCGTCCTCCTTAGGCTAATTCTTATCCAATTAGGGTTTTTAACCAATCTTGTGCATCCAATAGTTGTGTTTGTGTCGTTGGATGAACATTTAGGTCATTTCCGTCCTCCTAACACTTAATCTTGTCCAATTAGGTTTTTTAACCAATCTTGTGCATCCAATAGGTGTTTTGTGTCATTGGATGAATATTTAGGTCATTTTCGTCCTCCCTACACTTAATCTTGTCCAATTAGGGTTTTTGACCAATCTTGTGCATCCAATAGGTGTTTTGTGTCATTGGATGAACATTTAGGTCATTTTCGTCCTTCCTACACTCTATCTTATCCAATTAGGGTTTCTAACCAATCTTGTGCATCCAATTGGTGTTTTTGTGTCATTGGATGAACAATTAGGTCATTTTCGTCCTCCCTAGGATAATTATTGTCCAATTAGGATTTTTAACCAATCTTGTGCATCCAATAGGTGTTTTGTGTCATTGGATGAACATTTAGGTCATTTTCGTCCTCCCTACACTTTATCTTATCCAATTAGGGTTTCTAACCAATCTTGTGCATCCAATTGGTGTTTTTGTGTCATTGGATGAACATTTAGGTCATTTTCGTCCTCCCTACACTTAATCTTGTCCAATTTGGGTTTTTAACCAATCTTGTGCATCCAATAGGTGTTTTGTGTCATTGGAAGATCATTTAGGTCATTTTCGTCCTCCCGACACTTTATCTTGTCAAATTACGGTTTTTAACCAATCTTGTGCATCCAATTGGTGTTTTTGTGTCATTGGACGAATATTTACGTCATTTTCGTCCTCCCTACACTTAATCTTGTCCAATTAGGGTTTTCAACCAATCTTGTGCATCCAATTGGTGTTTTGTATCATTGGATGAACATTTAGGTCATTTTCGTCCTCCCTACATTTTATCTTATCCAATTAGGGTTTCAAACCAATCTTGTGCATCCAATTGGTGTTTTTGTGTAGTTCGATGAACAATTAGGTCATTTTCGTCCTCCCTAGGATAATTCTTGTCCAATTAGGGTTTCTAACCAATCTTGTTCATCTAGTTGGTGTTTTTGTGTCATTGGATGAGCAATTAGGTCATTTTCGTCCTCCCTAGGCTAATTCTTGTCCAATTAGCGTTTTTAACCAATCTTGTGCATCCAATAGGTGTTTTGTGTCATTGGATGAACATTTAGGTCATTTTCGTCCTCCCTAGGCTAATTCTTATCCAATTAGGGTTTTTAACCAATCTTGTGCATCCAATAGGTGCTTTGTGTCATTGGATGAATATGTAGGTCATTTTCGTGCTCCTTACACTTAATCTTGTCCAATTAGAGTTTTTGACCAATCTTGTGCATCCAATAGGTGTTTTGTGTCATTGGATGAACATTTAGGTCATTTTCGTCCTCCCTACACTTTATCTTATCCAATTAGGGTTTCTAACCAATCTTGTGCATCCAATTGGTGTTTTTGTGTCATTGGATGAACATTTAGGTCATTTTCGTCCTCCCTACACTTAATCTTGTCCAATTTGGGTTTTTAACCAATCTTGTGCATCCAATAGGTGTTTTGGGTCATTGGATGAACATTTAGGTCATTTTCGTCCTCCCTACATTTGATCTTGTCCAATTAGGGTTTCTAACCAATCTTGTGCATCCAGTTGGTGTTTTTGTGTCATTGGATGAACAATTAGGTCATTTTCGTCCTCCCTAGGCTAATTCTTGTCCAATTAGGGTTTTTAACCAATCTTGTGCATCCAATAGGTGTTTTGTGTCATTGGATGAACATTTAGGTCATTTTCGTCCTCCCTAAACATAATCTTGTCCAATTAGGGTTTTTAACAAATCTTGTGCACCCAATAGGTGTTTTGTGTCATTGGATGAACATTTAGGTCATTTTCGTCCTCCCTACACTTAATCTTGTCCAATTAGGGTTTTTAACCAATCTTGTGCATCCAATAGGTGTTTTGTGTCATTGGATGAAGATTTAGGTCATTTTCGTCCTCCCTACACTTAATCTTGTCCAATTAGGGTTTTTAACCAATCTTGTGCATCCAATAGGTGTTTTGTGTCATTGGATGAACATTTAGGTCATTTTCGTCCTCCCTACACTTAATCTTATCCAATTAGGGTTTTTAACCAATATTGTGCATCCAATAGGAGTTTTGTGTCATTGGATGAATATTTAGGTCATTTTCGTCCTCCCTACAGTTTATCTTGTCCAATTAAGGTTTCTAACCAATCTTGTGCATCCAGTTGGTGTTTTTGTGTCATTGGATGAACAATTAGGTCATTTTCGTCCTCCCTAGGATAATTCTTGTCCAATTAGGGTTTTTAACCAATCTTGTGCATCCAATAGGTGTTTTGTGTCATTGGATGAATATTTAGGTCGTTTTCGTCCTCCCTACACTTAATCTTGTCCAATTAGGATTTTTAACCAATCTTGTGCATCCAATAGGTGTTTTGTGTCATTGGATGAACATTTAGGTCATTTTCGTCCTCCCTACACTTAATCTTGTCCAATTTGGGTTTTTAACCAATCTTGTGCATCCAATAGGTGTTTTGGGTCATTGGATGAACATTTAGGTCATTTTTGTCCTCCCTACATTTGATCTTGTCCAATTAGGGTTTCTAACCAATCTTGTGCATCCAGTTGGTGTTTTTGTGTCATTGGATGAACAATTAGGTCATTTTCGTCCTCCTTAGGATAATTCTTGTCCAATTAGGGTTTTTAACCAATCTTGTGCATCCAATAGGTGTTTTGTGTCATTGGATGAACATTTAGGTCATTTTCGTCCTCCCTACACTTTATCTTATCCAATTAGGGTTTCTAACCAATCTTGTGCATCCAATTGGTGTTTTTGTGTCATTGGAAGAACAATTAGGGCATTTTCGTCCTCCCTAGGATAATTCTTGTCCAATTAGGGTTTTTAACCAATCTTGTGCATCCAATAGGTGTTTTGTGTCATTGGATGAACATTTAGGTCATTTTCGTCCTCCCTACACTTAATCTTGTCCAATTAGGGTTTCTAACCAATCTTGTGCATCCAATATGTGTTTTGTGTCATTGGATGAATACTTAGGTCATTTTCGTCCTCCCTACACTTAATCTTGTCCAATTAGGGTTTTTAACCAATCTTGTGCATCCAATAGTTGTGTTTGTGTCGTTGGATGAACATTTAGGTCATTTCCGTCCTCCCAACACTTAATCTTGTCCAATTAGGTTTTTTAACCAATCTTGTGCATCCAATAGGTGTTTTGTGTCATTGGATGAATATTTAGGTCATTTTCGTCCTCCCTACACTTAATCTTGTCTAATTAGGGTTTTTAACCAATCTTGTGCATCCAATATGTGTTTTGTGTCATTGGATGAACATTTAGGTCATTTTCGTCCTCCCTACACTTTATCTTGTCCAATTAGGGTTTCTAACCAATCTTGTGCATCCAATAGGAGTTTTGTGTCATTGGATTAACACTTAGGTCTTTTTCGTCCTCGCTAGGCTAATTCTTATCCAATTAGGGTTTTTAACCAATCTTGTGCATCCAATAGTTGTGTTTGTGTCGTTGGATGAACATTTAGGTCATTTCCGTCCTCCCAACACTTAATCTTGTCCAATTAGGTTTTTTAACCAATCTTGTGCATCCAATAGGTGTTTTGTGTCATTGGATGAATATTTAGGTCATTTTCGTCATCCCTACACTTAATCTTGTCCAATTAGGGTTTTTAACCAATCTTGTGCATCCAATAGGTGTTTTGTGTCATTGGATGAACATTTAGGTCATTTTCGTCCTCCCTAGGCTAATTCTTATCCAATTAGGGTTTTTAACCAATCTTGTGCATCCAATAGGTGTTTTGTATCATTGGACGAATATTTACGTCATTTTCGTCCTCCCTAAACTTAACCTTGTCCAATTAGGGTTTCTATCCAATCTTGTGCATCCAATAGGTGTGTTTGTGTCATTGGATGAACAATTAGGTCATTTTCGTCCTCCCTATGCTAATTCTTGTCCAATTAGGGTTTTTAACCAATCTTGTGCATCCAATAGGTGTTTTGTGTCATTGGATGATCATTTAGGTCATTTTCGTCCTCCCTACACTTTATCTTGTCCAATTAGGGTTTCTAACAATTCTTGTGCATCCAATTGGTGTTTTTGTGTCATTGGATGAACAATTAGGTCATTTTCGTCATCCCTATGATAATTCTTGTCCAATTAGGGTTTTTAACCAATCTTGTGGATCCAATAGGTGTTTTGTGTCATTGGATGAACATTTAGGTCATTTTCGTCCTCCCTACACTTTATCTTGTCCAATTAGGGTTTCTAACCAATCTTGTGCATCCAATAGGTGTTTTGTATCATTGGACGAATATTTACGTCATTTTCGTCTTCCCTAAACTTAACCTTGTCCAATTAGGGTTTCTAACCAATCTTGTGCATCCAATAGGTGTGTTTGTGTCATTGGATGAACAATTAGGTCATTTTCGTCTTCCCTAGGATAATTCTTGTCCAATTAGGGTTTTTAACCAATCTTGTGCATCCAATAGGTGTTTTGTGTCATTGGATGAACATTTAGGTCATTTTCGTCCTCCCTACACTTAATCTTGTCCAATTAGGGTTTTTAACCAATCTTGTGCATCCAATAGGTGTTTTGTGTCATTGGATGAATATTTAGGTCATTTTCGTCATCCCTACACTTAACCTTGTCTAATTAGGGTTTTTAACCAATCTTGTGTATCCAATTGGTGTTTTTGTGTAATTGGATGAACAATTAGATCATTTTCGTCCTCCATAGGATAATTCTTGTCTAATTAGGCTTTTTAACCAATCTTGTGCATCCAATAGGTGTTTTGTGTCATTGGATGAACATTTAGGTCATTTTCGTCCTCCCTACACTTAATCTTGTCCAATTAGGGTTTTTAACCAATCTTGTGCATCCAATAGGTGTTTTGTGTCATTGGATGATCATTTAGGTCATTTTCGTCCTCCCAACATTTTATCTTGTCAAATTACGGTTTCTAACCAATCATGTGCATCCAATTGGTGTTTTTGTGTAATTGGATGAACAATTAGGTCATTTTCGTCCTCCCTACACTAAATCTTGTCCTATTAGGGTTTTTAACCAATCTTGTGCATCCAATAGGTGTTTTGTGTCATTGGATGAACATTTAGGTCAGTTTCGTCCTCCCTACACTAAATCTTGTCCTATTAGGGTTTTTAACCAATCTTGTGCATCCAATAGGTGTTTTGTGTCATTGGATGAATATTTAGGTCATTTTCGTCCTCCCTAAGATAATTCTTGTCCAATTAGAGTTTTTAACCAATCTTGTGCATCCAATAGGTGTTTTGTGTCATTGGATGAACATTTAGGTCATTTTCGTCCTCCCTACACTTTATCTTATCCAATTAGGGTTTCTAACCAATCTTGTGCATCCAATTGGTGTTTTTGTGTAATTCGATAAACAATTAGGTCATTTTCGTCCTCCCTAGGATAATTCTTGTCTAATTAGGGTTTTTAACCAATCTTGTGCATCCAATAGGTGTTTTGTGTCATTGGATGAACATTTAGGTCATTTTTATCCTCCCTACACTTAATCTTGTCCAATTAGGGTTTTTAACCAATCTTGTGCATCTAATAGGTGTTTTGTGTCATTGCATGAACATTTAGGTCATTGTCGTCCTCCCTACACTTAATCTTGTCCAATTTGTGTTTTTAACGAATCTTGTGCATCCAATAGGTGTTTTGTGTCATTGGATGAACATTTAGGTCATTTTCGTCCTCCCTACACTTAATCTTGTCCAATTTGGGTTTTTAACCAATCTTGTGCATCCAATAGGTGTTTTGGGTCATTGGATGAACATTTAGGTCATTTTCGTCCTCCCTACATTTGATCTTGTCCAATTAGGGTTTCTAACCAATCTTGTGCATCCAGTTGGTGTTTTTGTTTCATTGGATGAACAATTAGGTCATTTTCGTCCTCCTTAGGATAATTCTTGTCCAATTAGGGTTTTTAACCAATCTTGTGCATCCAATAGGTGTTTTGTGTCATTGGATGAACATTTAGGTCATTTTCGTCCTCCCTACACTTAATCTTGTCCAATTTGTGTTTTTAACGAATCTTGTGCATCCAATAGGTGTTTTGTGTCATTGGATGAACATTTAGGTCATTTTCGTCCTCCCTACACTTAATCTTGTCCAATTAGGGTTTTTAACCAATCTTGTGCATCCAATATGTGTTTTGTGTCATTGGATAAATATTTAGGTCATTTTCGTCCTCCCTACACTTAATCTTGTCCAATTAGGGTTTTTAACCAATCTTGTGCATCCAATAGGTGTTTTGTGTTATTGGATTAACGTTTAGGTCATTTTCGTCCTCCCAACACTTAATCTTGTCCAATTAGGGTTTTTAACCAATCTTGTGCATCCAATAGGTGTTTTGTGTCATTGGATGAATATTTAGGTCATTTTCGTGCTCCCTACACTTAATCTTGTCCAATTAGGGTTTTTGACCAATCTTGTGCATCCAATAGGTGTTTTGTGTCATTGGATGAACATTTAGGTCATTTTCGTCCTCCCTACACTTAATCTTGTCCAATTAGGGTTTTTAACCAATCTTGTGCATCCAATAGGTGTTTTGTGTCATTGGATGAATATTTAGGTCGTTTTCGTCCTCCCTACACTTAATCTTGTCCAATTTGGGTTTTTAACCAATCTTGTGCGTCCAATAGGTGTTTTGGGTGATTGGATGAACATTTAGGTCATTTTCGTCCTCCCTACATTTTATCTTGTCCAATTATGGTTTCTAACCAATCTTGTGCATCCAGTTGGTGTTTTTGTGTCATTGGATGAACAATTAGGTCATTTTCGTCCTCCCTAGGATAATTCTTGTCCAATTAGGGTTTTTAACCAATCTTGTGCATCCAATAGGTGTTTTGTGTCATTGGATGAATATTTAGGTCGTTTTCGTCCTCCCTACACTTAATCTTGTCCAATTAGGATTTTTAACCAATCTTGTGCATCCAATAGGTGTTTTGTGTCATTGGATGAACATTTAGGTCATTTTCGTCCTCCCTACACTTAATCTTGTCCAATTTGGGTTTTTAACCAATCTTGTGCATCCAATAGGTGTTTTGGGTCATTGGATGAACATTTAGGTCATTTTCGTCCTCCCTACATTTGATCTTGTCCAATTAGGGTTTCTAACCAATCTTGTGCATCCAGTTGGTGTTTTTGTGTCATTGGATGAACAATTAGGTCATTTTCGTCCTCCCTAGGCTAATTCTTGTCCAATTAGGGTTTTTAACCAATCTTGTGCATCCAATAGGTGTTTTGTGTCATTGGATGAACATTTAGGTCATTTTCGTCCTCCCTACACTTAATCTTGTCCAATTAGGGTTTTTAACCAATCTTGTGCATCCAATAGGTGTTTTGTGTCATTGGATGAACATTTACGTCATTTTCATCCTCCCTAAACTTAATCTTGTCCAATTAGGGTTTCTAACCTATCTTGTGCATCCAATAGGTGTTTTTGTGTCATTGGATGAACAATTAGGTCATTTTCGTCCTCCCTAGGCTAATTCTTGTCCAATTAATGTTTCTAACCAATCTTGTGCATCCAATAGGTGTTTTGTGTCATTGGATGAACAATTAGGTCATTTTCGTCCTCCCTAGGCTAATTCTTGTCCAATTAGGGTTTTTAACCAATCTTGTGCATCCAATAGGTGTTTTGTGTCATTGGATGAATATTTTGGTCATTTTCGTCCTCCCTAAACATAATCTTCTCCAATTAGGGTTTTTAACCAATCTTGTGCATCCAATTGGTGTTTCTTGTCATTGGATGAATATTTAGGTCATTTTCGTCCTCCCAAAACTTAATCTTGTCCAATTAGGGTTTTTAACCAATCTTGTGCATCCAATAGGTGTTTTGTGTCATTGGATGAACATTTAGGTCATTTTCGTCCTCCCTAAACTTAATCTTGTCCAATTAGGGTTTTTAACCAATCTTGTGCATCCAATTGGTGTTCTTGTGTCATTCGATGAACAATTAGGTCATTTTGGTCCTCCCTATGATAATTCTTGTCCAATTAGGGTTTTTAACCAATCTTGTGCATCCAATAGGTGTTTTGTGTCATTGGATGAACATTTAGGTCATTTTCGTCCTCCCTAAACTTAATCTTGTCCAATTAGGGTTTTTAACCAATCTTGTGCATCCAATAGGTGTTTTGTGTCATTGGATGAACATTTAGGTCATATTCGTCCTCCTTAGTCTAATTCTTATCCAATTAGGGTTTTTAACCAATCTTATGCATCCAATAGATGTTTTGTGTCATTGGATGAACATTTAGGTCATTTTCGTCCTCCCTAAACTTTATCTTGTCCAATTAGGGTTTCTAACCAATCTTGTGCATCCAATGGGTGTTTTTGTGTCATTGGATGAACAATTAGGTCATTTTCGTCCTCCCTATGATAATTCTTGTCCAATTAGGGTTTTTAACCAATCTTGTGCATCCAATAGGTGTTTTGTGTCATTGGATGAACATTTAGGTCATTTTCGTCCTCCTTAATCTAATTCTTATCCAATTAGGGTTTTTAACCAATCTTGTGCATCCAATAGGTGTTTTGTGTCATTGGATGAACATTTAGGTCATTTTCGTCCTCCCTAAACTTAATCTTGTCCAATTAGGGTTTTTAACCAATCTTGTGCATCCAATAGGTGTTTTGTGTCATTGGATGAACATTTAGGTCATTTTCCTCCTCCCAAAACTTAATCTTGTCCAATTAGGGTTTTTAACCAATCTTGTGCATCCAATAGGTGTTTTGTGTCATTGGATGAACATTTTAGGTCATTTTCGTCCTCCCTACACTTTATCTTTTCCAATTAGGGTTTCTAACCAATCTTGTGCATGCAATTGGTGTTTTTGTGTCATTGGATGAACAATTAGGTCATTTTCGTCCTCCCTATGATAATTCTTGTCCAATTAGGGTTTTTAACCAATCTTGTGCATCCAATAGGTGTTTTGTGTCATTGGATGAACACTTAGGTTATTTTCGTCCTCCCTACACTTTATCTTGTCCAATTAGGGTTTCTAACCAATCTTGTGCATCCAATTGGTGTTTTTGTGTCATTGGATGAACAATTTGGTCATTTTCGTCCTCCCAATGATAATTCTTGTCCAATTTGGGTTTTTAACCAATCTTGTGCATCCAATAGGTGTTTTGTGTCTTTGGATGAACATTTAGGTCATTTTCGTCCTCCATAGGCTAATTCTTATCCAATTAGGGTTTTTAACCAATCTTGTGCATCCAATAGGTGTTTTGTGTCATTGGATGAACATTTAGGTCATTTTCGTCCTCCCTAGGCTAATTCTTATCCAATTAGGGTTTTTAACCAATCTTGTGCATCCAATAGGTGTTTTGTGTCATTGGATGAATATTTAGGTCATTTTCGTCCTCCCTACACTTAATCTTGTCCAATTAGGGTTTTTAACCAATCTTGTGCATCCAATAGGTAATTTGTGTCATTGGATGAACATTTAGGTCATTTTCGTCCTCCCTACACTTAATCTTGTCCAATTAGGGTTTTTAACCAATCTTGTGCATCCAATAGGTGTTTTGTGTCATTGGATGAATATTTAGGTCATTTTCGTCCTCCCTACACTTAATCTTGTCCAATTAGGGTTTTTAACCAATCTTGTGCATCCAATAGGTGTTTTGTGTCATGGGATGAAGATTTAGGACATTTTCGTCCTCCCTAGGCTAATTCTTATCCAATTATGGTTTTTAACCAATCTTGTGCATCCAATAGGTATTTTGTGTCATTGGATGAACATTTAGGTCATTTTCGTCCTCCCTACACTTAATCTTGTCCAATTAGGGTTTTTAACCAATCTTGTGCATCCAATAGGTGTTTTGTGTCATTGGATGAATATTTAGGTCATTTTCGTCCTCCCTACACTTAATCTTGTCCAATTAGGGTTTTTAACCAATCTTGTGCATCCAATAGGTGTTTTGTGTCATTGGATGAACAATTAGGTCATTTTCGTTCTCGCTAGGCTAATTCTTGTCCAATTAGGGTTTTTAACCAATCTTGTGCATCCAATAGGTGTTTTGTGTCATCGGATGAACATTTAGGTCATTTTCGTCCTCCCTAGGCTAATTCTTGTCCAATTAGGGTTTTTAACCAATCTTGTGCATCCAATAGGTGTTTTGTGTCATTGGATGAACATTTAGGTCATTTTCGTCCTCCCTACACTTTATCTTATCCAATTCGGGTTTCTAACCAATCTTGTGCATCCAATTGGTGTTTTTGTGTCATTGGATGAACATTTAGGTCATTTTCGTCCTCCCTACACTTAATCTTGTCCAATTTGGGTTTTTAACCAATCTTGTGCATCCAATAGGTGTTTTGGGTCATTGGATGAACATTTAGGTCATTTTCGTCCTCCCTACATTTGATCTTGTCCAATTAGGGTTTCTAACCAATCTTGTGCATCCAGTTGGTGTTTTTGTGTCATTGGATGAACAATTAGGTTATTTCCGTCCTCCTTAGGATAATTCTTGTCCAATTAGGGTTTTTAACCAATCTTGTGCATCCAATAGGTGTTTTGTGTCATTGGATGAACATTTAGGTCATTTTCGTCCTCCCTACACTTAATCTTGTCCAATTAGGGTTTTTAACCAATCTTGTGCATCTAATAGGTGTTTTGTGTCATTGGATGAATATTTTGGTCATTTTCGTCCTCCCTACACTTTATCTTGTCCAATTAGGGTTTCTAACCAATCTTGTGCATCCAATAGGAGTTTTGTGTCATTGGATTAACACTTATGTCTTTTTCGTCCTCCCTAGGCTAATTCTTATCCAATTAGGGTTTTTAACCAATCTTGTGCATCTAATAGTTGTGTTTGTGTCGTTGGATGAACATTTAGGTCATTTCCGTCCTCCCAACACTTAATCTTGTCCAATTAGGTTTTTTAACCAATCTTGTGCATCCAATAGGTGTTTTTTGTCATTGGATGAATATTTAGGTCATTTTCGTCCTCCCTACACTTAATCTTGTCCAATTAGGGTTTTTGACCAATCTTGTGCATCCAATAGGTGTTTTGTGTCATTGGATGAACATTTAGGTCATTTTCGTCCTCCCTACACTTTATCTTATCCAATTAGGGTTTCTAACCAATCTTGTGCATCCAATTGGTGTTTTTGTGTCATTGGAAGAACAATTAGGGAATTTTCGTCCTCCCTAGGATAATTCTTGTCCAATTAGGATTTTTAACCAATCTTGTGCATCCAATAGGTGTTTTGTGTCATTGGAAGAACATTTAGGTCATTTTCGTCCTCCCTACACTTAATCTTGTCCAATTTGGGTTTTTAACCAATCTTGTGCATCCAATAGGTGTTTTAGGTCATTGGATGAACATTTAGGTCATTTTCGTCCTCCCTACATTTGATCTTGTCCAATTAGGGTTTCTAACCAATCTTGTTCATCCAGTTGGTGTTTTTGTGTCATTGGATGAGCAATTAGGTCATTTTTGTCCTCCCTAAACTTAACCTTGTCCAATTAGGGTTTCTAACCAATCTTGTGCATGCAATAGCTGTGTTTGTGTCATTGGATGAACAATTAGGTCATTTTCGTCCTCCCTAGGCTAATTCTTATCCAATTAGGGTTTTTAACCAATCTTGTGCATCCAATAGTTGTGTTTGTGTCGTTGGATGAACATTTAGGTCATTTCCGTCCTCCCAACACTTAATCTTGTCCAATTAGGTTTTTTAACCAATCTTGTGCATCCAATAGGTGTTTTGTGTCATTGGATGAATATTTAGGTCATTTTCGTCCTCCCTACACTTAATCTTGTCCAATTAGGGTTTTTAACCAATCTTGAGCATCCAATAGGTGGTTTTGTGTCATTGGATGAACATTTAGGTCATTTTTATCCTCCCTAGGCTTATGCTTGTCCAGTTAGGGTTTCTAACCAATGTTGTGCAGCCAATAGTTATGTTTGTGTCGTTGGATGAACGTTTAGGTCATTTTTGTCCTCCCTAAACTTAACCTTATCCAATTAGGGTTTCTAACCAATCTTGTGCATGCAATAGCTGTGTTTGTGTCATTGGATGAACAATTAGGTCATTTTCGTCCTCCCTAGCCTAATTCTTGTCCAATTAGGGTTTTTAACCAATCTTGTGCATCCAATAGGTGTTTTGTGTTATTGGAAGATCATTTAGGTCATTTTCGTCCTCCCGACACTTTATCTTGTCAAATTATGGTTTCTAACCAATCTTGTGCATCCAATTGGTGTTTTTGTGTAATTGGATGAACAATTAGGTCATTTTCGTCCTCCCTAGGATAATTCTAGTCCAATTAGGGTTTTTAACCAATCTTGTGCATCCAATAGGTGTTTTGCATCATTGGACGAATATTTACGTCATTTTCGTCCTCCCTACACTTAATCTTGTCCAATTAGGTTTTTTAACCAATCTTGTGCATCCAATAGGTGTTTTGTGTCATTGGATGAATATTTAGGTCATTTTCGTCCTCCCTACACTTAATCTTGTCCAATTAGGGTTTTTAACCAATCTTGTGCATCCAATAGGTGTTTTGGGTCATTGGATGAACATTTAGGTCATTTTCGTCCTCCCTACATTTGATCTTGTCCAATTAGGGTTTCTAACCAATCTTGTGCATCCAGTTGGTGTTTTTGTGTCATTGGATGAACAATTAGGTCATTTTCGTCCTCCCTAGGATAATTCTTGTCCAATTAGGGTTTTTAACCAATCTTGTGCATCCAATAGGTGTTTTGTGTCATTGGATGAACAATTAGGGCATTTTCGTCCTCCCTAGGATAATTCTTGTCCAATTAGGTTTTTTAACCAATCTTGTGCATCCAATAGGTGTTTTGTGTCATTGGATGAACATTTAGGTCATTTTCGTCCTCCCTACACTTAATCTTGTCCAATTTGGGTTTTTAACCAATCTTGTGCATCCAATAGGTGTTTTGGGTCATTGGATGAACATTTAGGTCATTTTCGTCCTTCCTACATTTGATCTTGTCCAATTAGGGTTTCTAACCAATCTTGTTCATCCAGTTCGTGTTTTTGTGTCATTGGATGAGCAATTAGGTCATTTTTGTCCTCCGTAAACTTAACCTTGTCCAATTAGGGTTTCTATCCAATCTTGTGCATGCAATAGCTGTGTTTGTGTCATTGGATGAACAATTAGGTCATTTTCGTCCTCCCTAGGATAATTTTTGGCCAATTAGGATTTTTAACCAATCTTGTGCATCCAATAGGTGTTTTGTGTCATTGGATGAACATTTAGGTCATTTTCGTCCTCCCTAGGCTAATTCTTATCCAATTAGGGTTTTTAGCCAATCATGTGCAACCAATAGGTGCTTTGTGTCATTGGATGAATATTTAGGTCATTTTCGTCCTCCTTACACTTAATCTTGTCCAATTAGGGTTTTTGACCAATCTTGTGCATCCAATAGGTGTTTTGTGTCATTGGATGAACATTTAGGTCATTTTCGTCCTCCCTACACTTTATCTTATCCAATTAGGGTTTCTAACTAATCTTGTGCATCCAATTGGTGTTTTTGTGTCATTGGATGAACATTTAGGTCATTTTCGTCCTCCCTACACTTAATCTTGTCCAATTTGGGTTTTTAACCAATCTTGTGAATCTAATAGGTGTTTTGTGTCATTGGAAGATCATTTAGGTCATTTTCGTCCTCCCGACACTTTATCTTGTCAAATTACGGTTTCTAACCAATCTTGTGCATCCAATTGGTGTTTTTGTGTAATTGGATGAACAATTAGGTCATTTTCGTCCTCCCTAGGATAATTCTAGTCCAATTAGGGTTTTTAATCAATCTTGTGCATCCAATAGGTGTTTTGTATCATTGGACGAATATTTACGTCATTTTCGTCCTCCCTACACTTAATCTTGTCCAATTAGGGTTTTTAACCAATCTTGTGCATCCAATAGGTGTTGTGTCATTGGATGAACATTTAGGTCATTTTCGTCCTCCCTACATTTTATCTTATCCAATTAGGGTTTCAAACCAATCTTGTGCATCCAATTGGTGTTTTTGTGTAGTTCGATGAACAAGTAGGTCATTTTCGTCCTCCCTAGGATAATTCTTGTCCAATTAGGGTTTCTAACCAATCTTGTTCATCCAGTTGGTGTTTTTGTGTCATTGGATGAGCAATTAGGTCATTTTCGTCCTCCCTAGGCTAATTCTTGTCCAATTAGCGTTTTTAACGAATCTTGTGCATCCAATAGGTGTTTTGTGTCATTGGATGAACATTTAGGTCATTTTCGTCCTCCCTAGGCTAATTCTTATCCAATTAGGGTTTTTAACCAATCTTGTGCATCCAATAGGTGCTTTGTGTCATTGGATGAATATTTAGGTCATTTTCGTCCTCCTTACACTTAATCTTGTCCAATTAGGGTTTTTAACCAATCTTGTGCATCCAATAGGTATTTTGGGTCATTGGATGAACATTTAGGTCATTTTCGTCCTCCCTACATTTGATCTTGTCCAATTAGGGTTTCTAACCAATCTTGTTCATCCAGTTGGTGTTTTTGTGTCATTGGATGAGCTATTAGGTCATTTTCGTCCTCCCTAGGCTAATTCTTGTCCAATTAGCGTTTTTAACCAATCTTGTGCATCCAATAGGTGTTTTGTGTCATTGGATGAACATTTAGGTCATTTTCGTCCTCCCTAGGCTAATTCTTATCCAATTAGGGTTTTTAACCAATCTTGTGCATCCAATAGGTGCTTTGTGTCATTGGATGAATATGTAGGTCATTTTCGTGCTCCTTACACTTAATCTTGTCCAATTAGAGTTTTTGACCAATCTTGTGCATCCAATAGGTGTTTTGTGTCATTGGATGAACATTTAGGTCATTTTCGTCCTCCCTACACTTTATCTTATCCAATTAGGGTTTCTAACCAATCTTGTGCATCCAATTGGTGTTTTTGTGTCATTGGATGAACATTTAGGTCATTTTCGTCCTCCCTACACTTAATCTTGTCCAATTTGGGTTTTTAACCAATCTTGTGCATCCAATAGGTGTTTTGGGTCATTGGATGAACATTTAGGTCATTTTCGTCCTCCCTACATTTGATCTTGTCCAATTAGGGTTTCTAACCAATCTTGTGCATCCAGTTGGTGTTTTTGTGTCATTGGATGAACAATTAGGTCATTTTCGTCCTCCCTAGGCTAATTCTTGTCCAATTAGGGTTTTTAACCAATCTTGTGCATCCAATAGGTGTTTTGTGTCATTGGATGAACATTTAGGTCATTTTCGTCCTCCTTATGCTAATTCTTAACCAAATTAGGGTTTTTAACCAATCTTGTGCGTCCAATAGGTGTTTTGTGTCATTGGATGAACATTTCGGTCATTTTCGTCCTCCCTACACTTAATCTTGTTCAATTAGGGTTTCTAACCAATCTTGTGCATCCGATAGGTGTTTTTGTGTCATTGGATGCACATTTAGGTCATTTTCGTCCTCCCTAAACTTAATCTTGTCCAATTAGGGTTTTTAACCAATCTTGTGCATCCAATAGGTGTTTTGTGTCATTGGATGAACATTTAGGTCATTTTCGTCCTCCCTAAACTTAATCTTGTCCAATTAGGGTTTTTAACCAATCTTGTGCATCCCATAGGTGTTTTGTGTCATTGGATGAACATTTAGGTCATTTTCGTCCTCCCTACACTTAATCTTGTTCAATTAGGGTTTTTGACCAATCTTGTGCATCCGACAGGTGTTTTTGTGTCATTGGATGAACATTTAGGTCATTTTCGTCCTCCCTACACTTAATCTTGTCCAATTAGGGTTTTTAACCAATCTTGTTCATTCAATAGGTGTGTTGTGTCATTGGATGAATATTTAGGTCATTTTCGTCCTCCCTAAACTTAATCTTGTCTAATTAGGGTTTTTAACCAATCTTGTGCATCCAATAGGTGTTTTGTGTCATTGGATGAACATTTAGGTCATTTTCGTCCTCCCTAAACTTAATCTTGTCCAATTAGGGTTTTTAACCAATCTTGTGCATCCAATAGGTGTTTTGTGTCATTGGATGAACAGTTAGGTCATTTTCGTCCTCCCTACACTTTATCTTGTCCAATTAGGGTTTCTAACCAATCTTGTGCTTCCAATTGGTGTTTTTGTGTCATTGGATGAACAATTAGGTCATTTTCGTCCTCCCTATGATAATTCTTGTCCAATTAGGGTTTTTAACCAATCTTGTTCATCCAATAGGTGTTTTGTGTCATTGGATGAACATTTAGGTCATTTTCGTCCTCCTTAGGCTAATTCTTATCCAATTAGGGTTTTTAACCAATCTTGTGCATCCAATAGGTGTTTTGTGTCATTGGATGAACAATTAGGTCATTTTCGTCCTCCCTAGGCTAATTCTTATCCAATTAGGGTTTTTAACCAATCTTGTGCATCCAATAGGTGTTTTGTGTCATCGGATGAACATTTAGGTCATTTTTGTCCCCCCTACACTTAATCTTGTCCAATTAGAGTTTTTAACCAATCTTGTGCATCCAATAGGTGTTTTGTGTCATTGGATGAACATTTAGGTCATTTTCGTCCTCCCTACACTTTATCTTGTCCAATTAAGGTTTCTAACCAACCTTGTGCATCCAATTGGTGTTTTTGTGTCATTGGATGAACAATTAGGTCATTTTCGTCCTCCCTAGGATAATTCTTGTCCAATTAGGATTTTTAACCAATCTTGTGCATCCAATAGGTGTTTTGTGTCATCGGATGAACATTTAGGTCATTTTTGTCCCCTCTACACTTAATCTTGTCCAATTAGGGTTTTTAACCAATCTTGTGCATCCAATAGGTGTTTTGTGTCATTGGATGAACATTTAGGTCATTTTCGTCCTCCCTACACTTAATCTTGTCCAATTAGGGTTTTTAACCAATCTTGTGCATCCAATAGTTGTGTTTGTGTCGTTGGATGAACATTTAGGTCATTTCCGTCCTCCCAACACTTAATCTTGTCCAATTAGGTTTTTTAACCAATCTTGTGCATCCAATAGGTGTTTTGTGTCATTGGATGAATATTTAGGTCATTTTCGTCCTCCCTACACTTAATCTTGTCCAATTAGGGTTTTTAACCAATCTTGTGCATCCAATAGGTGTTTTGTGTCATTGGATGAACATTTAGGTCATTTTCAACCTCCCTACACTTTATCTTATCCGATTAGGGTTTCTAACCAATCTTGTGCATCCAATTGGTGTTTTTGTGTCATTGGATGAACAATTAGGTTTTTTAACCAATCTTGTGCATCCAATAGGTGTTTTGTGTCATTGGATGAACATTTAGGTCATTCTCGTCCTCCCTAGGCTAATTCTTATCCAATTAGGGTTTTTAGCCAATCTTGTGCATCCAATAGGTGCTTTGTGTCATTGGATGAATATTTAGGTCATTTTCGTCCTCCTTACACTTAATCTTGTCCAATTAGCATTTTTAACCAATCTTGTGCATCCAATAGGTGTTTTGTGTCATTGGATGAACATTTAGGTCATTTTCGTCCTCCCTAGGCTAATTCTTATCAAATTAGGGTTTTTAACCAATCTTGTGCATCCAATAGGTGCTTTGTGTCATTGGATGAATATTTAGGTCATTTTCGTCCTCCTTACACTTAATCTTGTCCAATTAGGGTTTTTACCCAATCTTGTGCATCCAATAGGTATTTTGGGTCATTGGATGAACATTTAGTTCATTTTCGTCCTCCCTACATTTGATCTTGTCCTATTAGGGTTTCTAACCAATCTTGTTCATCCAGTTGGTGTTTTTGTGTCATTGGATGAGCAATTAGGTCATTTTCGTCCTCCCTAGGCTAATTCTTGTCCAATTAGCGTTTTTAACCAATCTTGTGCATCCAATAGGTGTTTTGTGTCATTGGATGAACATTTAGGTCATTTTCGTCCTCCCTACACTTTATCTTATCCAATTAGGGTTTCTAACCAATCTTGTGCATCCAATTGGTGTTTTTGTGTCATTGGATGAACATTTAGGTCATTTTCGTCCTCCCTACACTTAATCTTGTCCAATTTGGGTTTTTAACCAATCTTGTGCATCCAATAGGTGTTTTGTGTCATTGGAAGATCATTTAGGTCATTTTCGTCCTCCCGACACTTTATCTTGTCAAATTACGGTTTTTAACCAATCTTGTGCATCCAATTGGTGTTTTTGTGTAATTGGATGAACAATTAGGTCATTTTCGTCCTCCCTAGGATAATTCTAGTCCAATTAGGGTTTTTAATCAATCTTGTGCATCCAATAGGTGTTTTGTATCATTGGACGAATATTTACGTCATTTTCGTCCTCCCTACACTTAATCTTGTCCAATTAGGGTTTTTAACCAATCTTGTGCATCCAATAGGTGTTTTGTGTCATTGGATGAACATTTAGGTCATTTTCGTCCTCCCTACATTTTATCTTATCCAATTAGGGTTTCAAACCAATCTTGTGCATCCAATTGGTGTTTTTGTGTAGTTCGATGAACAATTAGGTCATTTTCGTCCTCCCTAGGATAATTCTTGTCCAATTAGGGTTTCTAACCAATCTTGTTCATCTAGTTGGTGTTTTTGTGTCATTTGATGAGCAATTAGGTCATTTTCGTCCTCCCTAGGCTAATTCTTGTCCAATTAGCGTTTTTAACCAATCTTGTGCATCCAATAGGTGTTTTGTGTCATTGGATGAACATTTAGGTCATTTTCGTCCTCCCTAGGCTAATTCTTATCAAATTAGGGTTTTTAACCAATCTTGTGCATCCAATAGGTGCTTTGTGTCATTGGATGAATATTTAGGTCATTTTCGTCCTCCTTACACTTAATCTTGTCCAATTAGGGTTTTTACCCAATCTTGTGCATCCAATAGGTATTTTGGGTCATTGGATGAACATTTAGTTCATTTTCGTCCTCCCTACATTTGATCTTGTCCTATTAGGGTTTCTAACCAATCTTGTTCATCCAGTTGGTGTTTTTGTGTCATTGGATGAGTAATTAGGTCATTTTCGTCCTCCCTAGGCTAATTCTTGTCCAATTAGCGTTTTTAACCAATCTTGTGCATCCAATAGGTGTTTTGTGTCATTGGATGAACATTTAGGTCATTTTCGTCCTCCCTAGGCTAATTCTTATCCAATTAGGGTTTTTAACCAATCTTGTGCATCCAATAGGTGCTTTGTGTCATTGGATGAATATTTAGGTCATTTTCGTCCTCCTTACACTTAATCTAGTCCAATTAGGGTTTTTGACCAATCTTGTGCATCCAATAGGTGTTTTGTGTCATTGGATGAACATTTAGGTCATTTTCGTCCTCCCTACACTTTATCTTATCCAATTAGGGTTTCTAACCAATCTTGTGCATCCAATTGGTGTTTTTGTGTCATTGGATGAACATTTAGGTCATTTTTGTCCTCCCTACACTTAATCTTGTCCAATTTGGGTTTTTAACCAATCTTGTGTATCCAATAGGTGTTTTGGGTCATTGGATGAACATTTAGGGCATTTTCGTCCTCCCTACATTTTATCTTGTCCAATTAGGGTTTCTAACCAATCTTGTGCATCCAGTTGGTGTTTTTGTGTCATTGGATGAACAATTAGGTCATTTTCGTCCTCCCTAGGATAATTCTTGTCCAATTAGGGTTTTTAACCAATCTTGTGCATCCAATAGGTGTTTTGTGTCATTGGATGAATATTTAGGTCGTTTTCGTCGTCCCTACACTTAATCTTGTCCAATTAGGATTTTTAACCAATCTTGTGCATCCAATAGGTGTTTTGTGTCATTGGATGAACATTTAGGTCATTTTCGTCCTCCCTACACTTAATCTTGTCCAATTTGGGTTTTTAACCAATCTTGTGCATCCAATAGGTGTTTTGGGTCATTGGATGAACATTTAGGTCATTTTGGTCCTCCCTACATTTGATCTTGTCCAATTAGGGTTTCTAACCAATCTTGTGCATCCAGTTGGTGTTTTTGTGTCATTGGATGAACAATTAGGTCATTTTCGTCCTCCCTAGGATAATTCTTGTCCAATTAGGGTTTTTAACCAATCTTGTGCATCCAATAGGTGTTTTGTGTCATTGGATGAATATTTAGGTCGTTTTCGTCGTCCCTACACTTAATCTTGTCCAATTAGGGTTTTTAACCAATCTTGTGCATCCAATAGGTGTTTTGTGTCATTGGATGAACATTTAGGTCATTTTCGTCCTCCCTACACTTAATCTTGTCCAATTTGGGTTTTTAACCAATCTTGTGCATCCAATAGGTGTTTTGGGTCATTGGATGAACATTTAGGTCATTTTGGTCCTCCCTACATTTGATCTTGTCCAATTAGGGTTTCTAACCAATCTTGTTCATCCAGTTCGTGTTTTTGTGTCATTGGATGAGCAATTAGGTCATTTTTATCCTCCCTAAACTTAACCTTGTCCAATTAGGGTTTCTATCCAATCTTGTGCATGCAATAGCTGTGTTTGTGTCATTGGATGAACAATTAGGTCATTTTCGTCCTCCCTAGGATAATTTTTGTCCAATGAAGATTTTTAACCAATCTTGTGCATCCAATAGGTGTTTTGTGTCATTGGATGAACATTTAGGTCATTTTCGTCCTCCCTAGGCTAATTCTTATCCAATTAGGGTTTTTAACCAATCTTGTGCATCCAATAGGTGCTTTGTGTCATTGGATGAATATTTAGGTCATTTTCGTCCTCCTTACACTTAATCTTGTCCAATTAGGGTTTTTGACCAACCTTGTGCATCCAATAGGTGTTTTGTGTCATTGGATGAACATTTAGGTCATTTTCGTCCTCCCTACACTTTATCTTATCCAATTAGGGTTTCTAACCAATCTTGTGCATCCAATTGGTGTTTTTGTGTCATTGGATGAACATTTAGGTCATTTTCGTCCTCCCTACACTTAATCTTGTCCAATTTGGGTTTTTAACCAATCTTGTGAATCCAATAGGTGTTTTGTGTCATTGGAAGATCATTTAGGTCATTTTCGTCCTCCCGACACTTTATCTTGTCAAATTACGGTTTCTAACCAATCTTGTGCATCCAATTGGTGTTTTTGTGTAATTGGATGGACAATTAGGTCATTTTCGTCCTCCCCAGGATAATTCTAGTCCAATTAGGGTTTTTAATCAATCTTGTGCATCCAATAGGTGTTTTGTATCATTGGACGAATATTTACGTCATTTTCGTCCTCCCTACACTTAATCTTGTCCAATTAGGGTTTTTAACCAATCTTGTGCATCCAATAGGTGTTGTGTCATTGGATGAACATTTAGGTCATTTTCGTCCTCCCTACATTTTATCTTATCCAATTAGGGTTTCAAACCAATCTTGTGCATCCAATTGGTGTTTTTGTGTAGTTCGATGAACAATTAGGTCATTTTCGTCCTCCCTAGGATAATTCTTGTCCAATTAGGGTTTCTAACCAATCTTGTTCATCTAGTTGGTGTTTTTGTGTCATTTGATGAGCAATTAGGTCATTTTCGTCCTCCCTAGGCTAATTCTTGTCCAATTAGCGTTTTTAACCAATCTTGTGCATCCAATAGGTGTTTTGTGTCATTGGATGAACATTTAGGTCATTTTCGTCCTCCCTAGGCTAATTCTTATCAAATTAGGGTTTTTAACCAATCTTGTGCATCCAATAGGTGCTTTGTGTCATTGGATGAATATTTAGGTCATTTTCGTCCTCCTTACACTTAATCTTGTCCAATTAGGGTTTTTACCCAATCTTGTGCATCCAATAGGTATTTTGGGTCATTGGATGAACATTTAGTTCATTTTCGTCCTCCCTACATTTGATCTTGTCCTATTAGGGTTTCTAACCAATCTTGTTCATCCAGTTGGTGTTTTTGTGTCATTGGATGAGCAATTAGGTCATTTTCGTCCTCCCTAGGCTAATTCTTGTCCAATTAGCGTTTTTAACCAATCTTGTGCATCCAATAGGTGTTTTGTGTCATTGGATGAATATTTAGGTCATTTTCGTCCTCCCTACACTTAATCTTGTCCAATTAGGGTTTTTAACCAATCTTGTGCATCCAATAGGTGTTTTGTGTCATTGGATGAACAATTAGGTCATTTTCGTCCTCCCTAGGCTAATTCTTGTGCAATTAGGGTTTTTAACCAATCTTGTGCATCCAATAGGTGTTTTGTGTCATCGGATGAACATTTAAGTCATTTTCGTCCTCCCTAGGCTAATTCATATCCAATTAGGGTTTTTAACCAATCTTGTGCATCCAATAGTTGTGTTTGTGTCGTTGGATGAACATTTAGGTCATTTCCGTCCTCCCAACACTTAATCTTGTCCAATTAGGTTTTTTAACCAATCTTGTGCATCCAATAGGTGTTTTGTGTCATTGGATGAATATTTAGGTCATTTTCGTCCTCCCTACACTTAATCTTGTCCAATTAGGGTTTTTAACCAATCTTGTGCATCCAATAGTTGTGTTTGTGTCGTTGGATGAACATTTAGGTCATTTCCGTCCTCCCAACACTTAATCTTGTCCAATTAGGTTTTTTAACCAATCTTGTGCATCCAATAGGTGTTTTGTGTCATTGGATGAACATTTAGGTCATTTTCGTCCTCCCTACACTTAATCTTGTCCAATTTGGGTTTTTAACCAATCTTGTGCATCCAATAGGTGTTTTGTGTCATTGGATGAACATTTAGGTCATTTTCGTCCTCCCTACATTTGATCTTGTCCAATTAGGGTTTCTAACCAATCTTGTGCATCCAGTTGGTGTTTTTGTGTCATTGGATGAACAATTAGGTCATTTTCGTCCTCCTTAGGATAATTCTTGTCCAATTAGGGTTTTTAACCAATCTTGTGCATCCAATAGGTGTTTTGTGTCATTGGATGAACATTTAGGTCGTTTTCGTCCTCCCTACACTTAATCTTGTCCAATTAGGGTTTTTAACCAATCTTGTGCATCCAATAGGTGTTTTGTGTCATTGGATGAACAATTAGGGCATTTTCGTCCTCCCTAGGATAATTCTTGTCCAATTAGGATTTTTAACCAATCTTGTGCATCCAATAGGTGTTTTGTGTCATTGGATGAACATTTAGGTCATTTTCGTCCTCCCTACACTTAATCTTGTCCAATTTGGGTTTTTAACCAATCTTGTGCATCCAATAGGTGTTTTGGGTCATTGGATGAACATTTAAGTCATTTTCGTCCTCCCTACATTTGATCTTGTCCAATTAGGGTTGCTAACCAATCTTGTTCATCCAGTTCGTGTTTTTGTGTCATTGGATGAGCAATTAGGTCATTTTTGTCCTCCCTAAACTTAACCTTGTCCAATTAGGGTTTCTATCCAATCTTATGCATGCAATAGCTGTGTTTGTGTCATTGGATGAACAATTAGGTCATTTTCGTTCTCCCTAGGATAATTTTTGTCCAATTAGGATTTTTAACCAATCTTGTGCATCCAATAGGTGTTTTGTGTCATTGGATGAACATTTAGGTCATTTTCGTCCTCCCTAGGCTAATTCTTATCCAATTAGGGTTTTTAACCAATCTTGTGCATCCAATAGGTGCTTTGTGTCATTGGATGAATATTTAGGTCATTTTCGTCCTCCTTACACTTATTCTTGTCCAATTAGGGTTTTTGACCAATCTTGTGCATCCAATAGGTGTTTTGTGTCATTGGATGAACATTTAGGTCATTTTCGTCCTCCCTACACTTTATCTTATCCAATTAGGGTTTCTAACCAATCTTGTGCTTCCAATTGGTGTTTTTGTGTCATTGGATGAACAATTAGGTCATTTTCGTCCTCCCTAGGATAATTATTGTCCAATTAGGATTTTTAACCAATCTTGTGCATCCAATAGGTGTTTTGTGTCATTGGATGAACATATAGGTCATTTTCGTCCTCCCTACATTTTATCTTGTCCAATTAGGGTTTCTAACCAATCTTGTGCATCCAGTTGGTGTTTTTGTGTCATTGGATGAACAATTAGGTCATTTTCGTCCTCCCTAGGATAATTCTTGTCCAATTAGGGTTTTTAACCAATCTTGTGCATCCAATAGGTGTTTTGTGTCATTGGATGAACATTTAGGTCGTTTTCGTCCTCCCTACACTTAATCTTGTCCAATTAGGGTTTTTAACCAATCTTGTGCATCCAATAGGTGTTTTGTGTCAATGGATGAACATTTAGGTCAATTTCGTCCTCCCTACATTTTATCTTGTCCAATTAGGGTTTCTAACCAATCTTGTGCATCCAGTTGGTGTTTTTGTGTCATTGGATGAACAATTAGGTCATTTTCGTCCTCCCTAGGATAATTCTTATCCAATTAGGGTTTTTAACCAATCTTGTGCATCCAATAGGTGTTTTGTGTCGTTGGATGAACATTTAGGTCGTTTTCGTCCTCCCTACACTTAATCTTGTCGAATTAGGGTTTTTAACCAATCTTGTGCATCCAATAGGTGTTTTGTGTCATTGGATGAATATTTAGGTCAATTTCGTCCTCCCTACACTTTATCTTGTCCAATTAGGGTTTCTAACCAATCTTGTGCATCCAATAGGAGTTTTGTGTCATTGGATTAACACTTAGGTCTTTTTCGTCCTCCCTAGGCTAATTCTTATCCAATTAGGGTTTTTAACCAATCTTGTGCATCCAATAGTTGTGTTTGTGTCGTTGGATGAACATTTAGGTCATTTCCGTCCTCCCAACACTTAATCTTGTCCAATTAGGTTTTTTAACCAATCTTGTGCATCCAATAGGTGTTTTGTGTCATTGGATGAATATTTAGGTCATTTTCGTCCTCCCTAGGATAATTTTTGTCCAATTAGGGTTTTTGACCAATCTTGTGCATCCAATAGGTGTTTTGTGTCATTGGATGAACATTTAGGTCATTTTCGTCCTTCCTACACTTTATCTTATCCAATTAGGGTTTCTAACCAATCTTGTGCATCCAATTGGTGTTTTTGTGTCATTGGATGAACAATTAGGTCATTTTCGTCCTCCCTAGGATAATTATTGTCCAATTAGGATTTTTAACCAATCTTGTGCATCCAATAGGTGTTTTGTGTCATTGGATGAACATTTAGGTCATTTTCGTCCTCCCTACACTTTATCTTATCCAATTAGGGTTTCTAACCAATCTTGTGCATCTAATTGGTGTTTTTGTGTCATTGGATGAACATTTAGGTCATTTTCGTCCTCCCTACACTTAATCTTGTCCAATTTGGGTTTTTAACCAATCTTGTGCATCCAATAGGTGTTTTGCGTCATTGGATGAACATTTAGGTCATTTTCGTCGTCCCTACATTTTATCTTGTCCAATTAGGGTTTCTAACCAATCTTGTGCATCCAGTTGGTGTTTTTGTGTCATTGGATGAACAATTAGGTCATTTTCGTCCTCCCTAGCATAATTCTTGTCCAATTAGGGTTTTTAACCAATCTTGTGCATCCAATAGGTGTTTTGTGTCATTGGATGAACATTTAGGTCGTTTTCGTCCTCCCTACACTTAATCTTGTCCAATTAGGGTTTTTAACCAATCTTGTGCATCCAATAGGTGTTTTGTGTCATTGGATGAATATTTAGGTCAATTTCGTCCTCCCTACACTTTATCTTGTCCAATTAGGGTTTCTAACCAATCTTGTGCATCCAATAGGAGTTTTGTGTCATTGGATTAACACTTAGGTCTTTTTCTTCCTCCCTAGGCTAATTCTTATCCAATTACGGTTTTTAACCAATCTTGTGCATCCAATAGTTATGTTTGTGTCGTTGGATGAAAATTTAGGTCATTTGCGTCCTCCCAACACTTAATCTTGTCCAATTAGGTTTTTTAACCAATCTTGTGCATCCAATAGGTGTTTTGTGTCATTGGATGAATATTTAGGTCATTTTCGTCCTCCCTACACTTAATCTTGTCCAATTAGGGTTTTTGACCAATCTTGTGGATCCAATAGGTGTTTTGTGTCATTGGATGAACATTTAGGTCATTTTCGTCCTCCCTACGCTTTATCTTATCCAATTAGGGTTTCTAACCAATCTTGTGCATCCAATTGGTGTTTTTGTGTCATTGGATGAACAATTAGGTCATTTTCGTCCTCCCTAGGATAATTATTGTCCAATTAGGATTTTTAACCAATCTTGTGCATCCAATAGGTGTTTTGTGTCATTGGATGAACATTTAGGTCATTTTCGTCCTCCCTACACTTTATCTTATCCAATTAGGGTTTCTAACAAATCTTTTGCATCCAATTGGTGTTTTTGTGTCATTGGATGAACATTTAGGTCATTTTCGTCCTCCCTACACTTAATCTTGTCCAATTTGGTTTTTTAACCAATCTTGTGCATCCAATAGGTGTTTTGGGTCATTGGATGAACATTTAGGTCATTTTCGTCCTCCCTACATTTTATCTTGTCCAATTAGGGTTTCTAACCAATCTTGTGCATCCAGTTGGTGTTTTTGTGTCATTGGATGAACAATTAGGTCATTTTCGTCCTCCCTAGGATAATTATTGTCCAATTAGGATTTTTAACCAATCATGTGCATCCAATAGTTGTGTTTGTGTCGTTGGATGAACATTTAGGTCATTTCCGTCCTCCCAACACTTAATCTTGTCCAATTAGGTTTTTTAACCAATCTTGTGCATCCAATAGGTGTTTTGTGTCATTGGATGAATATTTAGGTCAATTTCGTCCTCCCTACACTTTATCTTGTCCAATTAGGGTTTCTAACCAATCTTGTGCATCCAATTGGTGTTTTTGTGTCATTGGATGAACAATTAGGTCATTTTCGTCCTCCCTAGGATAATTATTGTCCAATTAGGATTTTTAACCAATCTTGTGCATCCAATAGGTGTTTTGTGTCATTGGATGAACATTTAGGTCATTTTCGTCCTCCCTACACTTTATCTTATCCAATTAGGGTTTCTAACCAATCTTGTGCATCCAATTGGTGTTTTTGTGTCATTGGATGAACATTTAGGTCATTTTCGTCCTCCCTACACTTAATCTTGTCCAATTTGGGTTTTTAACCAATCTTGTGCATCCAATAGGTGTTTTGTGTCATTGGAAGATCATTTAGGTCATTTTCGTCCTCCCGACACTTTATCTTGTCAAATTACGGTTTTTAACCAATCTTGTGCATCCAATTGGTGTTTTTGTGTCATTGGACGAATATTTACGTCATTTTCGTCCTCCCTACACTTAATCTTGTCCAATTAGGGTTTTCAACCAATCTTGTGCATCCAATTGGTGTTTTGTATCATTGGATGAACATTTAGGTCATTTTCGTCCTCCCTACATTTTATCTTATCCAATTAGGGTTTCAAACCAATCTTGTGCATCCAATTGGTGTTTTTGTGTAGTTCGATGAACAATTAGGTCATTTTCGTCCTCCCTAGGATAATTCTTGTCCAATTAGGGTTTCTAACCAATCTTGTTCATCTAGTTGGTGTTTTTGTGTCATTGGATGAGCAATTAGGTCATTTTCGTCCTCCCTAGGCTAATTCTTGTCCAATTAGCGTTTTTAACCAATCTTGTGCATCCAATAGGTGTTTTGTGTCATTGGATGAACATTTAGGTCATTTTCGTCCTCCCTAGGCTAATTCTTATCCAATTAGGGTTTTTAACCAATCTTGTGCATCCAATAGGTGCTTTGTGTCATTGGATGAATATGTAGGTCATTTTCGTGCTCCTTACACTTAATCTTGTCCAATTAGAGTTTTTGACCAATCTTGTGCATCCAATAGGTGTTTTGTGTCATTGGATGAACATTTAGGTCATTTTCGTCCTCCCTACACTTTATCTTATCCAATTAGGGTTTCTAACCAATCTTGTGCATCCAATTGGTGTTTTTGTGTCATTGGATGAACATTTAGGTCATTTTTGTCCTCCCTACACTTAATCTTGTCCAATTTGGGTTTTTAACCAATCTTGTGTATCCAATAGGTGTTTTGGGTCATTGGATGAACATTTAGGGCATTTTCGTCCTCCCTACATTTTATCTTGTCCAATTAGGGTTTCTAACCAATCTTGTGCATCCAGTTGGTGTTTTTGTGTCATTGGATGAACAATTAGGTCATTTTCGTCCTCCCTAGGATAATTCTTGTCCAATTAGGGTTTTTAACCAATCTTGTGCATCCAATAGGTGTTTTGTGTCATTGGATGAACATTTAGGTCGTTTTCGTCCTCCCTACACTTAATCTTGTCCAATTAGGGTTTTTAACCAATCTTGTGCATCCAATAGGTGTTTTGTGTCATTGGATGAATATTTAGGTCAATTTCGTCCTCCCTACACTTTATCTTGTCCAATTAGGGTTTCTAACCAATCTTGTGCATCCAATAGGAGTTTTGTGTCATTGGATTAACACTTAGGTCTTTTTCGTCCTCCCTAGGCTAATTCTTATCCAATTAGGGTTTTTAACCAATCTTGTGCATCCAATAGTTGTGTTTGTGTCGTTGGATGAACATTTAGGTCATTTCCGTCCTCCCAACACTTCATCTTGTCCAATTAGGTTTTTTAACCAATCTTGTGCATCCAATAGGTGTTTTGTGTCATTGGATGAATATTTAGGTCATTTTCGTCCTCCCTACACTTAATCTTGTCCAAGTAGGGTTTTTGACCAATCTTGTGCATCCAATAGGTGTTTTGTGTCATTGGATGAACATTTAGGTCATTTTCGTCCTCCCTACACTTTATCTTATCCAATTAGGGTTTCTAACCAATCTTGTGCATCCAATTGGTGTTTTTGTGTCATTGGATGAACATTTAGGTCATTTTCGTCCTCCCTAGGCTAATTCTTGTCCAATTAGGGTTTTTAACCAATCTTGTGCATCCAATAGGTGTTTTGTGTCATTGGATGAACATTTAGGTCATTTTCGTCCTCCCTAAACTTAATCTTGTCCAATTAGGGTTTTTAACCAATCTTGTGCATCCAATAGGTGTTTTGTGTCATTGGATGAACAATTAGGTCATTTTCGTCCTCCCTATGATAATTCTTGTCCAATTAGGGTTTTTAACCAATCTTGTGCATCCAATAGGTGTTTTGTGTCATTGGATGAACATTTAGGTCATTTTCGTCCTCCTTAGTCTAAGTCTTATCCAATTAGGGTTTTTAACCAATCTTGTGCATCCAATAGATGTTTTGTGTCATTGGATGAACATTTAGGTCATTTTCGTCCTCCCTAAACTTAATCTCGTCCAATTAGGGTTTTTAACCAATCTTGTGCATCCAATAGATGTTTTGTGTCATTGGATGAACATTTAGGTCATTTTCGTCCTCCCTAAACTTAATCTTGTCCAATTAGGGTTTTTAACCAATCTTGTGCATCCAATAGGTGTTTTGTGTCATTGGATGAACATTTAGGTCATTTTCGTCCTCCCTAAACTTAATCTTGTCCAATTACGGTTTTTAAGCAATCTTGTGCATCCAATAGGTGTTTTGTGTCATTGGATGAACATTTAGGTCATTTTCGTCCTCCCTACACTTAATCTTGTCCAATTAGGGTTTTTAACCAATCTTGTTCATTCAATAGGTGTGTTGTGTCATTGGATGAACATTTAGGTCATTTTCTTCCTCCCTACAGTTAATCTTGTTCAATTAGGGTTTCTAACCAATCTTGTGCATCCGATAGGTGTTTTTGTGTCATTGGATGAACATTTAGGTCATTTTCGTCCTCCCTACACTTAATCTTGTCCAATTAGGGTTTTTAACCAATCTTCTTCATTCAATAGGTGTGTTGTGTCATTGGATGAATATTTATGTCATTTTCGCTCTCCCTAAACTTAATCTTATCCAATTATGGTTTTTAACCAATCTTGTGCATCCAATAGGTGTTTTGTGTCATTGGATGAACATTTAGGTCATTTTCGTCCTCCCTACACTTAATCTTGTTCAATTAGGGTTTCTAACCAATCTTGTGCATCCGATAGGTGTTTTTGTGTCATTGGATGAACATTTAGGTCATTTTCGTCCTCCCTACACTTAATCTTGTCCAATTATGGTTTTTAACCAATCTTGTTCATTCAATAGGTGTGTTGTGTCATTGGATGAACATTTAGGTCATTTTCTTCCTCCCTACAGTTAATCTTGTTCAATTAGGGTTTCTAACCAATCTTGTGCATCCGATAGGTGTTTTTGTGTCATTGGATGAACATTTAGGTCATTTTCGTCCTCCCTACACTTAATCTTGTCCAATTAGGGTTTTTAACCAATCTTGTGCATCCAATAGGTGTTTTGTGTCATTGGATGAACATTTAGGTCATTTTCGTCCTCCCTACACTTTATCCTATCCAATTAGGGTTTCTAACCAATCTTGTGCATCCAATTGGTGTTTTTGTGTCATTGGATGAACATTTAGGTCATTTTCGTCCTCCCTACACTTAATCTTGTCCAATTTGGGTTTTTAACCAATCTTGTGCATCCAATAGGTGTTTTGTGTCATTGGAAGATCATTTAGGTCATTTTCGTCCTCCCGACACTTTATCTTGTCAAATTACGGTTTCTAACCAATCTTGTGCATCCAATTGGTGTTTTTGTGTAATTGGATGAACAATTAGGTCATTTTCGTCCTCCCTAGGATAATTCTAGTCCAATTAGGGTTTTTAATCAATCTTGTGCATCCAATAGGTGTTTTGTATCATTGGACGAATATTTACGTCATTTTCGTCCTCCCTACACTTACTCTTGTCCAATTAGGGTTTTTAACCAATCTTGTGCATCCAATAGGTGTTGTGTCATTGGATGAACATTTAGGTCATTTTCGTCCTCCCTACATTTTATCTTATCCAATTAGGGTTTCAAACCAATCTTGTGCATCCAATTGGTGTTTTTGTGTAGTTCGATGAACAATTAGGTCATTTTCGTCCTCCCTAGGATAATTCTTGTCCAATTAGGGTTTCTAACCAATCTTGTTCATCTAGTTGGTGTTTTTGTGTCATTTGATGAGCAATTAGGTCATTTTCGTCCTCCCTAGGCTAATTCTTGTCCAATTAGCGTTTTTAACCAATCTTGTGCATCCAATAGGTGTTTTGTGTCATTGGATGAACATTTAGGTCATTTTCGTCCTCCCTAGGCTAATTCTTATCAAATTAGGGTTTTTAACCAATCTTGTGCATCCAATAGGTGCTTTGTGTCATTGGATGAATATTTAGGTCATTTTCGTCCTCCTTACACTTAATCTTGTCCAATTAGGGTTTTTACCCAATCTTGTGCATCCAATAGGTATTTTGGGTCATTGGATGAACATTTAGTTCATTTTCGTCCTCCCTACATTTGATCTTGTCCTATTAGGGTTTCTAACCAATCTTGTTCATCCAGTTGGTGTTTTTGTGTCATTGGATGAGCAATTAGGTCATTTTCGTCCTCCCTAGGCTAATTCTTGTCCAATTAGCGTTTTTAACCAATCTTGTGCATCCAATAGGTGTTTTGTGTCATTGGATGAACATTTAGGTCATTTTCGTCCTCCCTACACTTTATCTTATCCAATTAGGGTTTCTAACCAATCTTGTGCATCCAATTGGTGTTTTTGTGTCATTGGATGAACATTTAGGTCATTTTCGTCCTCCCTACACTTAATCTTGTCCAATTTGGGTTTTTAACCAATCTTGTGCATCCAATAGGTGTTTTGTGTCATTGGAAGATCATTTAGGTCATTTTCGTCCTCCCGACACTTTATCTTGTCAAATTACGGTTTTTAACCAATCTTGTGCATCCAATTGGTGTTTTTGTGTAATTGGATGAACAATTAGGTCATTTTCGTCCTCCCTAGGATAATTCTAGTCCAATTAGGGTTTTTAATCAATCTTGTGCATCCAATAGGTGTTTTGTATCATTGGACGAATATTTACGTCATTTTCGTCCTCCCTACACTTAATCTTGTCCAATTAGGGTTTTTAACCAATCTTGTGCATCCAATAGGTGTTTTGTGTCATTGGATGAACATTTAGGTCATTTTCGTCCTCCCTACATTTTATCTTATCCAATTAGGGTTTCAAACCAATCTTGTGCATCCAATTGGTGTTTATGTGTATTTCGATGAACAATTAGGTCATTTTCGTCCTCCCTAGGATAATTCTTGTCCAATTAGGGTTTCTAACCAATCTTGTTCATCTAGTTGGTGTTTTTGTGTCATTGGATGAGCAATTAGGTCATTTTCGTCCTCCCTAGGCTAATTCTTGTCTAATTAGCGTTTTTAACCAATCTTGTGCATCCAATAGGTGTTTTGTGTCATTGGATGAACATTTAGGTCATTTTCGTCCTCCCTAGGCTAATTCTTATCAAATTAGGGTTTTTAACCAATCTTGTGCATCCAATAGGTGCTTTGTGTCATTGGATGAATATTTAGGTCATTTTCGTCCTCCTTACACTTAATCTTGTCCAATTAGGGTTTTTACCCAATCTTGTGCATCCAATAGGTATTTTGGGTCATTGGATGAACATTTAGTTCATTTTCGTCCTCCCTACATTTGATCTTGTCCTATTAGGGTTTCTAACCAATCTTGTTCATCCAGTTGGTGTTTTTGTGTCATTGGATGAGTAATTAGGTCATTTTCGTCCTCCCTAGGCTAATTCTTGTCCAATTAGCGTTTATAACCAATCTTGTGCATCCAATAGGTGTTTTGTGTCATTGGATGAACATTAAGGTCATTTTCGTCCTCCCTAGGCTAATTCTTATCCAATTAGGGTTTTTAACCAATCTTGTGCATCCAATAGGTGCTTTGTGTCATTGGATGAATATGTAGGTCATTTTCGTCCTCCTTACACTTAATCTTGTCCAATTAGAGTTTTTGACCAATCTTGTGCATCCAATAGGTGTTTTGTGTCATTGGATGAACATTTAGGTCATTTTCGTCCTCCCTACACTTTATCTTAAACAATTAGGGTTTCTCACCAATCTTGTGCATCCAATTGGTGTTTTTGTGTCATTGGATGAACGTTTAGGTCATTTTCGTCCTCCCTACACTTAATCTTGTCCAATTTGGGTTTTTAACCAATCTTGTGCATCCAATAGGTGTTTTGGGTCATTGGATGAACATTTAGGTCATTTTCGTCCTCCCTACATTTTATCTTGTCCAATTAAGGTTTCTAACCAACCTTGTGCATCCAATTGGTGTTTTTGTGTCATTGGATGAACAATTAGGTCATTTTCGTCCTCCCTAGGATAATTCTTGTCCAATTAGGATTTTTAACAAATCTTGTGCATCCAATAGGAGTTTTGTGTCATTGGATTAACACTTAGGTCATTTTCGTCCTCCTTAGGCTAATTCTTATCCAATTAGGGTTTTTAACCAATCTTGTGCATCCAATAGTTGTGTTTGTGTCGTTGGATGAAAATTTTGGTCATTTTCGTCCTCCCTACATTTAATCTTGTCCAATTAGGGTTTTTAACCAATCTTGTGCATCCAATGGGTGTTTTTGTGTCATTGGATGAACATTTAGGTCATTTTCGTCCTCCCTACACTTTATCTTGTCCAATTAAGGTTTCTAACCAACCTTGTGCATCCAATTGGTGTTTTTGTGTCATTGGATGAACAATTAGGTCATTTTCGTCCTCCCTAGGATAATTCTTGTCCAATTAGGGTTTTTAACCAATCTTGTGCATCCAATAGGTGTTTTGTGTCATTGGCTGAATATTTAGGTCGTTTTCGTCGTCCCTACACTTAATCTTGTCCAATTAGGGTTTTTAACCAATCTTGTGCATCCAATAGGTGTTTTGTGTCATTGGATGAATATTTAGGTCAATTTCGTCCTCCCTACACTTTATCTTGTCCAATTAGGGTTTCTAACCAATCTTGTGCATCCAATAGGAGTTTTGTGTCATTGGATTAACACTTAGGTCTTTTTCGTCCTCCCTAGGCTAATTCTTATCCAATTAGGGTTTTTAACCAATCTTGTGCATCCAATAGTTGTGTTTGTGTCGTTGGATGAACAATTAGGTCATTTCCGTCCTCCCAACACTTAATCTTGTCCAATTAGGTTTTTTAACCAATCTTGTGCATCCAATAGGTGTTTTGTGTCATTGGATGAATATTTAGGTCATTTTCGTCCTCCCTACACTTAATCTTGTCCAATTAGGGTTTTTGACCAATCTTGTGCATCTAATAGATGTTTTGTGTCATTGGATGAACATTTAGGTCATTTTCATTGTCCCTACACTTAATCTTGTCCAATTTGGGTTTTTAACCAATCTTATGCATCCAATAGGTGTTTTGGGTCATTGGATGAACATTTAGGTCATTTTCGTCCTCCCTAGGATAATTCTTGTCCTATTCGGGTTTTTAACCAATCATGTGTATCCAATAGGTGTTTTGTGTCATTGAATGAACATTTAGGTCATTTTCGTCCTCCCTACACTTAATCTTGTCCAATTAGGGTTTCTAACCAATCTTGTGCATCCGATAGGTGTTTTTGTGTCATTGGATGAACAATTAGGTCATTTTCGTCCTCCCTAGGCTAATTCTTGTCCAATTAGGGTTTTTAACCAATCTTGTGCATCCAATAGGTGTTATGTGTCATTGGATGAACACTTAGGTCATTTTCGTCCTCCCTACACTTTATCTTTTCCAATTAGGGTTTCTAACCAATCTTGTGCATCCAATTGGTGTTTTTGTGTCATTGGATGAACAATTAGGTCATTTTCGTCCTCCCTATGATATTTCTTGTCCAATTAGGGTTTTTAACCAATCTTGTGCATCCAATAGGTGTTTTGTGTCATTGGATGAACATTTAGGTCATTTTCGTCCTCCCTAAACTTAATCTTGTCCAATTAGGGTTTTTAACCAATCTTGTGCATCCAATAGGTGTTTTGTGTCATTGGATGAACATTTTAGGTCATTTTCGTCCTCCCTACACTTTATCTTTTCCAATTAGGGTTTTTAACCAATCTTGTGCATCCAATAGGTGTTTTGTGTCATTGGATGAACATTTAGGTCATTTTTGTCCTCCTTAGTCTAAGTCTTATCCAATTAGGGTTTTTAACCAATCTTGTGGATCCAATAGATGTTTTGTGTCATTGGATGAACATTTAGGTCATTTTCGTCCTCCCTAAACTTAATCTTGTCCAATTAGGGTTTTTAACCAATCTTGTGCATCCAATAGGTGTTTTGTGTCATTGGATGAACATTTAGGTCATTTTCGTCCTCCCTAAACTTAATCTTGTCCAATTAGGGTTTTTAACCAATCTTGTGCATCCAATAGGTGTTTTGTGTCATTGGATGAACATTTAGGTCATTTTCGTCCTCCCTAAACTTAATCTTATCCAATTAGGGTTTTTAACCAATCTTGTGCATCCAATAGGTGTTTTGTGTCATTGGATAAACATTTAGGTCATTTTCGTCCTCCCTACACTTAATCTTGTTCAATTAGGGTTTCTAACCAATCTTGTGCATACGATAGGTGTTTTTGTGTCATTGGATGAACAATTAGGTCATTTTCGTCCTCCCTAGGCTAATTGTTGTCCAATTAGGGTTTTTAACCAATCTTGTGCATCCAATAGGTGTTTTGTGTCATTGGATGAACATTTAGGTCATTTTCGTCCTCCCTAAACTTAATCTTGTCCAATTAGGGTTTTTAACCAATCTTGTGCATCCAATAGGTGTTTTGTGTCATTGGATGAACATTTAGGTCATTTTCCTCCTCCCAAAACTTAATCTTGTCCAATTAGGGTTTTTAACCAATCTTGTGCATCCAATAGGTGTTTTGTGTCATTGGATGAACATTTTAGGTCATTTTCGTCCTCCCTACACTTTATCTTTTCCAATTAGGGTTTCTAACCAATCTTGTGCATCCAATTGGTGTTTTTGTGTCATTGGATGAACAATTAGGTCATTTTCGTCCTCCCTAGGTTAATTCTTGTCCAATTAGGGTTTTTAACCAATCTTGTGCATCCAATAGGTGTTTTGTGTCATTGGATGAACATTTAGGTCATTTTCGTCCTCCCTAGGCTAATTCTTATCCAATTAGGGTTTTTAACCAATCTTGTGCATCCAATAGGTGTGTTTGTGTCATTGGATGAACAAATAGGTCATTTTCGTCTTCCCTAGGCTAATTCTTGTCGAATTAGGGTTTTTAACCAATCTTGTGCATCCAATAGGTGTTTTGTATCAATGGACGAATATTTACATCATTTTCGTCCTCCCTAAACTTAACCTTGTCCAATTAGGGTTTCTAACCAATCTTGTGCATCCAATAGGTGTGTTTGTGTCATTGGATGAACAATTAGGTCATTTTCGTTCTCCCTAGGATAATTCTTGTCCAATTAGGGTTTTTAACCAATCTTGTGCATCCAATAGGTGTTTTGTGTCATTGGATGAACATTTAGATCATTTTCGTCCTCCCTACACTTAATCTTGTCCAATTAGGGTTTTTAACCAATCTTGTGCATCCAATAGGTGTTTTGTGTCATTGGATGAACATTTAGGTCATTTTCGTCCTCCCTACACTTAATCTTGTCCAATTAGGTTTTTTAACCAATCTTGTGCATCCAATAGGTGTTTTGTGTCATTGGATGAATATTTAGGTCATTTTCGTCCTCCCTACACTTAATCTTGTCCAATTAGGGTTTTTGACCAATCTTGTGCATCCAATAGGTGTTTTGTGTCATTGGATGAATATTTAGGTCAATTTCGTCCTCCCTAGACTTTATCTTGTCCAATTAGGGTTTCTAACCAATCTTGTGCATCCAATAGGAGTTTTGTGTCATTGGATTAACACTTAGGTCTTTTTCGTCCTCCCTAGGCTAATTCTTATCCAATTAGGGTTTTTAACCAATCTTGTGCATCCAATAGTTGTGTTTGTGTCGTTGGATGAACATTTAGGTCATTTCCGTCCTCCCAACACTTAATCTTGTCCAATTAGGTTTTTTAACCAATCTTGTGCATCCAATAGGTGTTTTGTGTCATTGGATGAATATTTAGGTCATTTTCGTCCTCCCTAGGATAATTTTTGTCCAATTAGGGTTTTTGACCAATCTTGTGCATCCAATAGGTGTTTTGTGTCATTGGATGAACATTTAGGTCATTTTCGTCCTTCCTACACTTTATCTTATCCAATTAGGGTTTCTAACCAATCTTGTGCATCCAATTGGTGTTTTTGTGTCATTGGATGAACAATTAGGTCATTTTCGTCCTCCCTAGGATAATTATTGTCCAATTAGGATTTTTAACCAATCTTGTGCATCCAATAGGTGTTTTGTGTCATTGGATGAACATTTAGGTCATTTTCGTCCTCCCTACACTTTATCTTATCCAATTAGGGTTTCTAACCAATGTTGTGCATCCAATTGGTGTTTTTGTGTCATTGGATGAACATTTAGGTCATTTTCGTCCTCCCTACACTTAATCTTGTCCAATTTGGGTTTTTAACCAATCTTGTGCATCCAATAGGTGTTTTGTGTCATTGGAAGATCATTTAGGTCATTTTCGTCCTCCCGACACTTTATCTTGTCAAATTACGGTTTCTAACCAATCTTGTGCATCCAATTGGTGTTTTTGTGTAATTGGATGAACAATTAGGTCATTTTCGTCCTCCCTAGGATAATTCTAGTCCAATTAGGGTTTTTAATCAATCTTGTGCATCCAATAGGTGTTTTGTATCATTGGACGAATATTTACGTCATTTTCGTCCTCCCTACACTTACTCTTGTCCAATTAGGGTTTTTAACCAATCTTGTGCATCCAATAGGTGTTGTGTCATTGGATGAACATTTAGGTCATTTTCGTCCTCCCTACATTTTATCTTATCCAATTAGGGTTTCAAACCAATCTTGTGCATCCAATTGGTGTTTTTGTGTAGTTCGATGAACAATTAGGTCATTTTCGTCCTCCCTAGGATAATTCTTGTCCAATTAAGGTTTCTAACCAATCTTGTTCATCCAGTTGGTGTTTTTGTGTCATTGGATGAGCAATTAGGTCATTTTCGTCCTCCCTAGGCTAATTCTTGTCCAATTAGCGTTTTTAACCAATCTTGTGCATCCAATAGGTGTTTTGTGTCATTGGATGAACATTTAGGTCATTTTCGTCCTCCCTAGGCTAATTCTTATCCAATTAGGGTTTTTAACCAATCTTGTGCATCCAATAGGTGCTTTGTGTCATTGGATGAATATTTAGGTCATTTTCGTCCTCCTTACACTTAATCTTGTCCAATTAGGGTTTTTAACCAATCTTGTGCATCCAATAGGTATTTTGGGTCATTGGATGAACATTTAGGTCATTTTCGTCCTCCCTACATTTGATCTTGTCCAATTAGGGTTTCTAACCAATCTTGTTCATCCAGTTGGTGTTTTTGTGTCATTGGATGAGCTATTAGGTCATTTTCGTCCTCCCTAGGCTAATTCTTGTCCAATTAGCGTTTTTAACCAATCTTGTGCATCCAATAGGTGTTTTGTGTCATTGGATGAACATTTAGGTCATTTTCGTCCTCCCTAGGCTAATTCTTATCCAATTAGGGTTTTTAACCAATCTTGTGCATCCAATAGGTGCTTTGTGTCATTGGATGAATATGTAGGTCATTTTCGTCCTCCTTACACTTAATCTTGTCCAATTAGAGTTTTTGACCAATCTTGTGCATCCAATAGGTGTTTTGTGTCATTGGATGAACATTTAGGTCATTTTCGTCCTCCCTACACTTTATCTTAAACAATTAGGGTTTCTCACCAATCTTGTGCATCCAATTGGTGTTTTTGTGTCATTGGATGAACGTTTAGGTCATTTTCGTCCTCCCTACACTTAATCTTGTCCAATTTGGGTTTTTAACCAATCTTGTGCATCCAATAGGTGTTTTGGGTCATTGGATGAACATTTAGGTCATTTTCGTCCTCCCTACATTTTATCTTGTCCAATTAAGGTTTCTAACCAACCTTGTGCATCCAATTGGTGTTTTTGTGTCATTGGATGAACAATTAGGTCATTTTCGTCCTCCCGAGGATAATTCTTGTCCAATTAGGATTTTTAACAAATCTTGTGCATCCAATAGGAGTTTTGTGTCATTGGATTAACACTTAGGTCATTTTCGTCCTCCCTAGGCTAATTCTTGTCCAATTAGGGTTTTTAACCAATCTTGTGCATCCAATAGGTGTTTTGTGTCATCGGACGAACATTTAGGTCATTTTTGTCCCCTCTACACTTAATCTTGTCCAATTAGGGTTTTTAACCAATCTTGTGCATCCAATAGGTGTTTTGTGTCATTGGATGAACAATTAGGTCATTTTCGTCCTCCCTAGGCTAATTCTTATCCAATTAGGGTTTTTAACCAATCTTGTGCATCCAATAGGTGTTTTGTGTCATCGGATGAACATTTAGGTCATTTTTGTCCCCCCTACACTTAATCTTGTCCAATTAGAGTTTTTAACCAATCTTGTGCATCCAATAGGTGTTTTGTGTCATTGGATGAACATTTAGGTCATTTTCGTCCTCCCTACACTTTATCTTGTCCAATTAAGGTTTCTAACCAACCTTGTGCATCCAATTGGTGTTTTTGTGTCATTGGATGAACAATTAGGTCATTTTCGTCCTCCCTAGGATAATTCTTGTCCAAATAGGATTTTTAACAAATCTTGTGCATCCAATAGGAGTTTTGTGTCATTGGATTAACACTTAGGTCATTTTCGTCCTCCTTATGCTAATTCTTATCCAATTAGGGTTTTTAACCAATCTTGTGCATCCAATAGTTGTGTTTGTGTCGTTGGATGAAAATTTAGGTCATTTTCGGCCTCCCTACATTTAATCTTGTCCAATTAGGGTTTTTAACCAATCTTGTGCATCCAATAGGTGTTTTGTGTCATTGGATGAATATTTAGGTCATTTTCGTCCTCCCTACTCTTAATCTGGTCCAATTAGGGTTTTTAACCAATCTTGTGCATCCAATAGGTGTTTTTGTGTCATTGGATGAACATTTAGGTCATTTTCGTCCTCCCTACACTTTATCTTGTCCAATTAAGGTTTCTAACCAACCTTGTGCATCCAATTGGTGTTTTTGTGTCATTGGATGAACAATTAGGTCATTTTCGTCCTCCCTAGGATAATTCTTGTCCAATTAGGGTTTTTAACCAATCTTGTGCATCCAATAGGTGTTTTGTGTCATTGGCTGAATATTTAGGTCGTTTTCGTCGTCCCTACACTTAATCTTGTCCAATTAGGGTTTTTAACCAATCTTGTGCATCCAATAGGTGTTTTGTGTCATTGGATGAATATTTAGGTCAATTTCGTCCTCCCTACACTTTATCTTGTCCAATTAGGTTTTTTAACCAATCTTGTGCATCCAATAGGTGTTTTGTGTCATTGGATGAATATTTAGGTGAATTTCGTCCTCCCAACACTTAATCTTGTCCAATTAGGTTTTTTAACCAATCTTGTGCATCCAATAGGTGTTTTGTGTCATTGGATGAATATTTAGGTCAATTTCGTCCTCCCTACACTTTATCTTGTCCAATCAGGGTTTCTAACCCATCATGTGCATCCAATAGGAGTTTTGTGTCATTGGATTAACACTTAGGTCTTTTTCGTCCTCCTTAGGCTAATTCTTATCCAATTAGGGTTTTTAACCAATCATGTGCATCCAATAGTTGTGTTTGTGTCGTTGGATGAACATTTAGGTCATTTCCGTCCTCCTAACACTTAATCTTGTCCAATTAGGTTTTTTAACCAATCTTGTGCATCCAATAGGTGTTTTGTGTCATTGGATGAATATTTAGGTCATTTTCGTCCTCCCTACACTTAATCTTGTCCAATTAGGGTTTTTGACCAATCTTGTGCATCCAATAGGTGTTTTGTGTCATTGGATGAACATTTAGGTCATTTTCGTCCTCCCTACACTTTATCTTATACAATTAGGGTTTCTAACCAATCTTGTGCATCCAATTGGTGTTTTTGTGTCATTGGATGAACAATTAGGTCATTTTCGTCCTCCCTAGGATAATTATTGTCCAATTAGGATTTTTAACCAATCTTGTGCATCCAATAGGTGTTTTGTGTCATTGGATGAACATTTAGGTCATTTTCGTCCTCCCTACACTTTATCTTATCCAATTAGGGTTTCTAACCAATCTTGTGCATCCAATTGGTGTTTTTGTGTCATTGGATGAACATTTAGGTCATTTTCGTCCTCCCTACACTTAATCTTGTCCAATTTGGGTTTTTAACCAATCTTGTGCATCCAATAGGTGTTTTGTGTCATTGGAAGATCATTTAGGTCATTTTCGTCCTCCCGACACTTTATCTTGTCAAATTACGGTTTTTAACCAATCTTGTGCATCCAATTGGTGTTTTTGTGTCATTGGACGAATATTTACGTCATTTTCGTCCTCCCTACACTTAATCTTGTCCAATTAGGGTTTTCAACCAATCTTGTGCATCCAATTGGTGTTTTGTATCATTGGATGAACATTTAGGTCATTTTCGTCCTCCCTACATTTTATCTTATCCAATTAGGGTTTCAAACCAATCTTGTGCATCCAATTGGTGTTTTTGTGTAGTTCGATGAACAATTAGGTCATTTTCGTCCTCCCTAGGATAATTCTTGTCCAATTAGGGTTTCTAACCAATCTTGTTCATCTAGTTGGTGTTTTTGTGTCATTGGATGAGCAATTAGGTCATTTTCGTCCTCCCTAGGCTAATTCTTGTCCAATTAGCGTTTTTAACCAATCTTGTGCATCCAATAGGTGTTTTGTGTCATTGGATGAACATTTAGGTCATTTTCGTCCTCCCTAGGCTAATTCTTATCCAATTAGGGTTTTTAACCAATCTTGTGCATCCAATAGGTGCTTTGTGTCATTGGATGAATATGTAGGTCATTTTCGTGCTCCTTACACTTAATCTTGTCCAATTAGAGTTTTTGACCAATCTTGTGCATCCAATAGGTGTTTTGTGTCATTGGATGAACATTTAGGTCATTTTCGTCCTCCCTACACTTTATCTTATCCAATTAGGGTTTCTAACCAATCTTGTGCATCCAATTGGTGTTTTTGTGTCATTGGATGAACATTTAGGTCATTTTTGTCCTCCCTACACTTAATCTTGTCCAATTTGGGTTTTTAACCAATCTTGTGTATCCAATAGGTGTTTTGGGTCATTGGATGAACATTTAGGGCATTTTCGTCCTCCCTACATTTTATCTTGTCCAATTAGGGTTTCTAACCAATCTTGTGCATCCAGTTGGTGTTTTTGTGTCATTGGATGAACAATTAGGTCATTTTCGTCCTCCCTAGGATAATTCTTGTCCAATTAGGGTTTTTAACCAATCTTGTGCATCCAATAGGTGTTTTGTGTCATTGGATGAACATTTAGGTCGTTTTCGTCCTCCCTACACTTAATCTTGTCCAATTAGGGTTTTTAACCAATCTTGTGCATCCAATAGGTGTTTTGTGTCATTGGATGAATATTTAGGTCAATTTCGTCCTCCCTACACTTTATCTTGTCCAATTAGGGTTTCTAACCAATCTTGTGCATCCAATAGGAGTTTTGTGTCATTGGATTAACACTTAGGTCTTTTTCGTCCTCCCTAGGCTAATTCTTATCCAATTAGGGTTTTTAACCAATCTTGTGCATCCAATAGTTGTGTTTGTGTCGTTGGATGAACATTTAGGTCATTTCCGTCCTCCCAACACTTCATCTTGTCCAATTAGGTTTTTTAACCAATCTTGTGCATCCAATAGGTGTTTTGTGTCATTGGATGAATATTTAGGTCATTTTCGTCCTCCCTACACTTAATCTTGTCCAAGTAGGGTTTTTGACCAATCTTGTGCATCCAATAGGTGTTTTGTGTCATTGGATGAACATTTAGGTCATTTTCGTCCTCCCTACACTTTATCTTATCCAATTAGGGTTTCTAACCAATCTTGTGCATCCAATTGGTGTTTTTGTGTCATTGGATGAACATTTAGGTCATTTTCGTCCTCCCTAGGCTAATTCTTGTCCAATTAGGGTTTTTAACCAATCTTGTGCATCCAATAGGTGTTTTGTGTCATTGGATGAACACTTAGGTCATTTTCGTCCTCCCTACACTTTATCTTGTCCAATTAGGCTTTCTAACAATTCTTGTGCATCCAATTGGTGTTTTTGTGTCATTGGATGAACAATTAGGTTATTTTCGTCCTCCTTATGATAATTCTTGTCCAATTAGGGTTTTTAAACAATCTTGTGCATCCAATAACTGTTTTGTGTCATTGGATGAACATTTATGTCATTTTCGTCCTCCCTACATTTAATCTTGTCCAATTAGGGTTTTTAACCAATCTTGTGCATCCAATAGGTGTTTTGTGTCATTAGATGAATTTTTAGATCATTTTCGTCCTCCCAACAGTTAATCTTGTCCAATTAGGGTGTTTAACCAGTCTGGTGCATCCAATAGGTGTCTTGTATCATTGGATGAACAATTAGGTCATTTTCGTCCTCCCTATGATAATTCTTGTCCAATCTGGGTTTTTAACCAATCTTGTGAATCCAATAGGTGTTTTGTGTCATTGGATGAACATTTAGGTCATTTTCGCTCTCCCTACACTTTATCTTGTCCAATTAGGGTTTCTAACCAATCTTGTGCATCCAATTGGTGTTTTTGTGTCATTGGATGAACATTTAGGTCATTTTCGTCCTCCCTACACTTAATCTTGTTCAATTAGGGTTTCTAACCAATCTTGTGCATCCGATAGGTGTTTTTGTGTCATTGGATGAACAATTAGGTCATTTTCGTCCTCCCTAGGCTAATTCTTGTCCAATTAGGGTTCTTAACCAATCTTGTGCATCCAATAGATGTTTTGTGTCATCGGATGAACACTTAGGTCATTTTCGTCCTCCCTACACTTTATCTTGTCCAATTAGGGTTTCTAACAATTCTTGTGCATCCAATTGGTGTTTTTGTGTCATTGGATGAACAATTAGGTCATTTTCGTCCTCCCTAGGATAATTCTTGTCCAATTAGGGTTTTTAACCAATCTTGTGCATCCAATAGGTGTTTTGTGTCATTGGCTGAATATTTAGGTCGTTTTCGTCGTCCCTACACTTAATCTTGTCCAATTAGGGTTTTTAACCAATCTTGTGCATCCAATAGGTGTTTTGTGTCATTGGATGAATATTTAGGTCATTTTCGTCCTCCCTACTCTTAATCTGGTCCAATTAGGGTTTTTAACCAATCTTGTGCATCCAATAGGTGTTTTTGTGTCATTGGATGAACATTTAGGTCATTTTCGTCCTCCCTACACTTTATCTTGTCCAATTAAGGTTTCTAACCAACCTTGTGCATCCAATTGGTGTTTTTGTGTCATTGGATGAACAATTAGGTCATTTTCGTCCTCCCTAGGATAATTCTTGTCCAATTAGGATTTTTAACCAATCTTGTGCATCCAATAGGTGTTTTGTGTCATTGGATGAACATTTAGGTCATTTTCGTCCTCCCTACACTTTATCTTATCCAATTAGGGTTTCTAACCAATCTTGTGCATCCAATTGGTGTTTTTGTGTAATTCGATGAACAACTAGGTCATTTTCGTCCTCCCTAGGATAATTCTTGTCTAATTAGGGTTTTTAACCAATCTTGTGCATCCAATAGGTGTTTTGTGTCATTGGATGAATATTTAGGTCATTTTCGTCCTCCCTACACTAAATCTTGTCCAATTAGGGTTTTTAACCAATCTTGCGCATCCAATACGTGTTTTGTGTCATTGGATGAATATTTAGGTCATTTTCGTCCTCCCTACACTTAATCTTGTCCAATTTGGGTTTTTAACCAATCTTGTGCATCCAATAGGTGTTTTGGGTCATTGGATGAACATTTAGATCATTTTCGTCCTCCCTACATTTTATCTTGTCCAATTAAGGTTTCTAACCAATCTTGTGCATCCAATTGGTGTTTTTGTGTAATTCGATGAACAATTAGGTCATTTTCGTCCTCCCTAGGATAATTCTTGTCTAATTAGGGTTTTTAACCAATCTTGTGCATCCAATAGGTGTTTTGGGTCATTGGATGAACATTTAGGTCATTTTCGTCCTCCCTACATTTTATCTTGTCCAATTAAGGTTTCTAACCAATCTTGTGCATCCAGTTGGTGTTTTTGTGTCATTGGATGAACAATTAGGTCATTTTCGTCCTTCCTAGGATAATTCTTGTCCAATTAGGGTTTTTAACCAATCTTGTGCATCCAATAGGTGTTTTGTGTAATTGGATGAACATTTAGGTCATTTTCGTCCTCCCTACACTTAATCTTGTCCAATTAGGGTTTTTAACCAATCATGTGCATCCAATAGGAGTTTTGTGTCATTGGATTAACAGTTAGGTCTTTTTCGTCCTCCTTAGGCTAATTCTTATCCAATTAGGGTTTTTAACCAATCTTGTGCATCCAATAGTTGTGTTTGTGTCGTTGGATGAACATTTAGGTCATTTCCGTCCTCCTAACACTTAATCTTGTCCAATTAGGTTTTTTAACCAATCTTGTGCATCCAATAGGTGTTTTGTGTCATTGGATGAACATTTAGGTCATTTTCGTCCTCCCTACACTTAATCTTGTCCAATTAGGGTTTTTGACCAATCTTGTGCATCCAATAGGTGTTTTGTGTCATTGGATGAACATTTAGGTCATTTTCGTCCTCCCTACACTTTATCTTGTCCAATTAGGGTTTCTAACCAATCTTGTGCATCCAATAGGTGTTTTGTATCATTGGACGAATATTTACATCATTTTCGTCCTCCCTAAACTTAACCTTGTCCAATTAGGGTTTCTATCCAATCTTGTGCATCCAATAGGTGTGTTTGTGTCATTGGATGAACAATTAGGTCATTTTCGTCCTCCCTAGGCTAATTCTTGTCCAATTAGGGTTTTTAACCAATCTTGTGCATCCAATAGGTGTTTTGTGTCATTGGAAGATCATTTAGGTAATTTTCATACTCCCGACACTTTATCTTGTCAAATTACGGTTTCTAACCAATCTTGTACATCCAATTGGTGTTTTTGTGTAATTGGATGAACAATTAGGTCATTTTCGTCCTCCCTAGGAAAATTCTTGTCCAATTAGGGTTTTTAACCAATCTTGTGCATCCAATAGGTGTTTTGTATCATTGGACGAATATTTACGTCATTTTCGTCCTCCCTACACTTAATCTTGTCCAATTAGGGTTTTTAACCAATCTTGTGCATCCAATAGGTGTTTTGTGTCATTGGATGAACATTTAGGTCATTTTCGTCCTCCCTAGGCTAATTCTTGTCCAATTAGGGTTTTTAACCAATCTTGTGCATCGAATAGGAGTTTTGTGTCATTGGATGAATATTTAGGTCATTTTCGTCCTCCCTACACTTAATCTTGTCCAATTTGGGTTTTTAACCAATCTTGTGCATCCAATAGGTGTTTTATGTCATTGGATGAACATTTAGGTCATTTTCGTCCTCCCTACACTTTATCTTGTCCAATTAAGGTTTCTAACCAACCTTGTGCATCCAATTGGTGTTTTTGTGTCATTGGATGAACAATTAGGTCATTTTCGTCCTCCCTAGGATAATTCTTGTCCAATTAGGATTTTTAACAAATCTTGTGCATCCAATAGGAGTTTTGTGTCATTGGATTAACACTTAGGTCATTTTCGTCCTCCCTAGGCTAATTCTTGTCCAATTAGGGTTTTTAACCAATCTTGTGCATCCAATAGGTGTTTTGTGTCATCGGACGAACATTTAGGTCATTTTTGTCCCCTCTACACTTAATCTTGTCCAATTAGGGTTTTTAACCAATCTTGTGCATCCAATAGGTGTTTTGTGTCATTGGATGAACAATTAGGTCATTTTCGTCCTCCCTAGGCTAATTCTTATCCAATTAGGGTTTTTAACCAATCTTGTGCATCCAGTAGGTGTTTTGTGTCATCGGATGAACATTTAGGTCATTTTTGTCCCCCCTACACTTAATCTTGTCCAATTAGAGTTTTTAACCAATCTTGTGCATCCAATAGGTGTTTTGTGTCATTGGATGAACATTTAGGTCATTTTCGTCCTCCCTACACTTTATCTTGTCCAATTAAGGTTTCTAACCAACCTTGTGCATCCAATTGGTGTTTTTGTGTCATTGGATGAACAATTAGGTCATTTTCGTCCTCCCTAGGATAATTCTTGTCCAATTAGGGTTTTTAACCAATCTTGTGCATCCAATAGGTGTTTTGTGTCATTGGCTGAATATTTAGGTCGTTTTCGTCGTCCCTACACTTAATCTTGTCCAATTAGGGTTTTTAACCAATCTTGTGCATCCAATAGGTGTTTTGTGTCATTGGATGAATATTTAGGTCAATTTCGTCCTCCCTACACTTTATCTTGTCCAATTAGGTTTTTTAACCAATCTTGTGCATCCAATAGGTGTTTTGTGTCATTGGATGAATATTTAGGTGAATTTCGTCCTCCCAACACTTAATCTTGTCCAATTAGGTTTTTTAACCAATCTTGTGCATCCAATAGGTGTTTTGTGTCATTGGATGAATATTTAGGTCAATTTCGTCCTCCCTACACTTTATCTTGTCCAATCAGGGTTTCTAACCCATCATGTGCATCCAATAGGAGTTTTGTGTCATTGGATTAACACTTAGGTCTTTTTCGTCCTCCTTAGGCTAATTCTTATCCAATTAGGGTTTTTAACCAATCATGTGCATCCAATAGTTGTGTTTGTGTCGTTGGATGAACATTTAGGTCATTTCCGTCCTCCTAACACTTAATCTTGTCCAATTAGGTTTTTTAACCAATCTTGTGCATCCAATAGGTGTTTTGTGTCATTGGATGAATATTTAGGTCATTTTCGTCCTCCCTACACTTAATCTTGTCCAATTAGGGTTTTTGACCAATCTTGTGCATCCAATAGGTGTTTTGTGTCATTGGATGAACATTTAGGTCATTTTCGTCCTCCCTACACTTTATCTTATACAATTAGGGTTTCTAACCAATCTTGTGCATCCAATTGGTGTTTTTGTGTCATTGGATAAACAATTAGGTCATTTTCGTCCTCCCTAGGATAATTATTGTCCAATTAGGATTTTTAACCAATCTTGTGCATCCAATAGGTGTTTTGTGTCATTGGATGAACATTTAGGTCATTTTCGTCCTCCCTACACTTTATCTTGTCCAATTTGGGTTTTTAACCAATCTTGTGCATCCAATAGGTGTTTTGTATCATTGGAAGATCATTTAGGTCATTTTCGTCCTCCCGACACTTTATCTTGTCAAATTACGGTTTCTAACCAATCTTGTGCATCCAATTGGTGTTTTAGTGTAATTGGATGAACAATTAGGTCATTTTAGTCCTCCCTAGGATAATTCTAGTCCAATTAGGGTTTTTAATCAATCTTGTGCATCCAATAGGTGTTTTGTATCATTGGACGAATATTTACGTCATTTTCGTCCTCCCTACACTTAATCTTGTCCAATTAGGGTTTTTAACCAATCTTGTGCATCCAATAGGTTTTTGTGTCATTGGATGAACATTTAGGTCATTTTCGTCCTCCCTACATTTTATCTTATCCAATTAGGGTTTCAAACCAATCTTGTGCATCCAATTGGTGTTTTTGTGTAGTTCGATGAACAATTAGGTCATTTTCGTCCTCCCTAGGATAATTCTTGTCCAATTAGGGTTTCTAACCAATCTTGTTCATCTAGTTGGTGTTTTTGTGTCATTGGATGAGCAATTAGGTCATTTTCGTCCTCCCTAGGCTAATTCTTGTCCAATTAGCGTTTTTAACCAATCTTGTGCATCCAATAGGTGTTTTGTGTCATTGGATGAACATTTAGGTCATTTTCGTCCTCCCTAGGCTAATTCTTATCAAATTAGGGTTTTTAACCAATCTTGTGCATCCAATAGGTGCTTTGTGTCATTGGATGAATATTTAGGTCATTTTCGTCCTCCTTACACTTAATCTGGTCCAATTAGGGTTTTTACCCAATCTTGTGCATCCAATAGGTATTTTGGGTCATTGGATGAACATTTAGTTCATTTTCGTCCTCCCTACATTTGATCTTGTCCTATTAGGGTTTCTAACCAATCTTGTTCATCCAGTTGGTGTTTTTGTGTCATTGGATGAGTAATTAGGTCATTTTCGTCCTCCCTAGGCTAATTCTTGTCCAATTAGCGTTTTTAACCAATCTTGTGCATCCAATAGGTGTTTTGTGTCATTGGATGAACATTTAGGTCATTTTCGTCCTCCCTAGGCTAATTCTTATCCAATTAGGGTTTTTAACCAATCTTGTGCATCCAATAGGTGCTTTGTGTCATTGGATGAATATGTAGGTCATTTTCGTCCTCCTTACACTTAATCTTGTCCAATTAGAGTTTTTGACCAATCTTGTGCATCCAATAGGTGTTTTGTGTCATTGGATGAACATTTAGGTCATTTTCGTCCTCCCTACACTTTATCTTATCCAATTAGGGTTTCTCACCAATCTTGTGCATCCAATTGGTGTTTTTGTGTCATTGGATGAACATTTCGGTCATTTTCGTCCTCCCTACACTTAATCTTGTCCAATTTGGGTTTTTAACCAATCTTGTGCATCCAATAGGTGTTTTGGGTCATTGGATGAACATTTAGGTCATTTTCGTCCTCCCTACATTTTATCTTGTCCAATTAAGGTTTCTAACTAACCTTGTGCATCCAATTGGTGTTTTTGTGTCATTGGATGAACAATTAGGTCATTTTCGTCCTCCCTAGGATAATTCTTGTCCAATTAGGATTTTTAACAAATCTTGTGCATCCAATAGGAGTTTTGTGTCATTGGATTAACACTTAGGTCATTTTCGTCCTCCCTAGGCTAATTCTTGTCCAATTAGGGTTTTTAACCAATCTTGTGCATCCAATAGGTGTTTTGTGTCATCGGACGAACATTTAGGTCATTTTTGTCCCCTCTACACTTAATCTTGTCCAATTAGGGTTTTTAACCAATCTTGTGCATCCAATAGGTGTTTTGTGTCATTGGATGAACAATTAGGTCATTTTCGTCCTCCCTAGGCTAATTCTTATCCAATTAGGGTTTTTAACCAATCTTGTGCATCCAATTGGTGTTTTTGTGTCATTGGATGAACAATTAGGTCATTTTCGTCCTCCCTAGGATAATTCTTGTCCAATTAGGATTTTTAACAAATCTTGTGCATCCAATAGGAGTTTTGTGTCATTGGATGAACATTTAGGTCATTTTTGTCCCCCCTACACTTAATCTTGTCCAATTAGAGTTTTTAACCAATCTTGTGCATCCAATAGGTGTTTTGTGTCATTGGATGAACATTTAGGTCATTTTCGTCCTCCCTACACTTTATCTTGTCCAATTAAGGTTTCTAACCAACCTTGTGCATCCAATTGGTGTTTTTGTGTCATTGGATGAACAATTAGGTCATTTTCGTCCTCCCTAGGATAATTCTTGTCCAATTAGGATTTTTAACAAATCTTGTGCATCCAATAGGAGTTTTGTGTCATTGGATTAACACTTAGGTCATTTTCGTCCTCCTTATGCTAATTCTTATCCAATTAGGGTTTTTAACCAATCTTGTGCATCCAATAGTTGTGTTTGTGTCGTTGGATGAAAATTTAGGTCATTTTCGGCCTCCCTACATTTAATCTTGTCCAATTAGGGTTTTTAACCAATCTTGTGCATCCAATAGGTGTTTTGTGTCATTGGATGAATATTTAGGTCATTTTCGTCCTCCCTACTCTTAATCTGGTCCAATTAGGGTTTTTATACAATCTTGTGCATCCAATAGGTGTTTTTGTGTCATTGGATGAACATTTAGGTCATTTTCGTCCTCCCTACACTTTATCTTGTCCAATTAAGGTTTCTAACCAACCTTGTGCATCCAATTGGTGTTTTTGTGTCATTGGATGAACAATTAGGTCATTTTCGTCCTCCCTAGGATAATTCTTGTCCAATTAGGATTTTTAACAAATCTTGTGCATCCAATAGGAGTTTTGTGTCATTGGATTAACACTTAGGTCATTTTCGTCCTCCATAGGCTAATTCTTATCCAATTAGGGTTTTTAACCAATCTTGTGCATCGAATAGTTGTGTTTGTGTCGTTGAATGAACATTTAGGTCATTTTCGTCCATCCTACACTTAATCTTGTCCAATTAGGGTTTTTAACCAATCTTGTGCATCCAATAGGTGTTTTGTGTCATTGGATGAACATTTAGGTCATTTTTGTCCTCCCTACACTTAATCAAGTCCAATTAGGGTTTCTAACCAATCTTGTGCATCCAATAGGTGTTTTGTGTCATTGGATGAACAATTAGGTCATTTTCGTCCTCCCTACACTTTATCTTGTCCAATTAAGGTTTCTAACCAACCTTGTGCATCCAATTGGTGTTTTTGTGTCATTGGATGAACAATTAGGTCATTTTCGTCCTCCCTAGGATAATTCTTGTCCAATTAGGATTTTTAACAAATCTTGTGCATCCAATAGGAGTTTTGTGTCATTGGATTAACACTTAGGTCATTTTCGTCCTCCTTATGCTAATTCTTATCCAATTAGGGTTTTTAACCAATCTTGTGCATCCAATAGTTGTGTTTGTGTCGTTGGATGAAAATTTAGGTCATTTTCGGCCTCCCTACATTTAATCTTGTCCAATTAGGGTTTTTAACCAATCTTGTGCATCCAATAGGTGTTTTGTGTCATTGGATGAATATTTAGGTCATTTTCGTCCTCCCTACACTTAATCTGGTCCAATTAGGGTTTTTAACCAATCTTGTGCATCCAATAGGTGTTTTTGTGTCATTGGATGAACATTTAGGTCATTTTCGTCCTCCCTACACTTTATCTTGTCCAATTAAGGTTTCTAACCAACCTTGTGCATCCAATTGGTGTTTTTGTGTCATTGGATGAACAATTAGGTCATTTTCGTCTTCCCTAGGATAATTCTTGTCCAATTAGGATTTTTAACAAATCTTGTGCATCCAATAGGAGTTTTGTGTCATTGGATTAACACTTAGGTCATTTTCGTCCTCCATAGGCTAATTCTTATCCAATTAGGGTTTTTAACCAATCTTATTCATCGAATAGTTGTGTTTGTGTCGTTGAATGAAAATTTAGGTCATTTTCGTCCATCCTACACTTAATCTTGTCCAATTAGGGTTTTTAACCAATCTTGTGCATCCAATAGGTGTTTTGTGTCATTGGATGAACATTTAGGTCATTTTTGTCCTCCCTACACTTAATCAAGTCCAATTAGGGTTTCTAACCAATCTTGTGCATCCAATAGGTGTTTTGTGTCATTGGATGAACAATTAGGTCATTTTCGTCCTCCCTAGGCTAATTCTTGTCCAATTAGGGTTTTTAACCAATCTTGTGCATCCAATAGGTGTTTTGTGTCATCGGATGAACATTTAGGTCATTTTTGTCCCCTCTACTCTTAATCTTGTCCATTTAGGGTTTTTAACCAATCTTGTGCATCCAATAGGTGTTTTGTGTCATTGGATGAACATTTAGGTCATTTTCGTCCTCCCTACACTTAATCTTGTCCAATTAGGGTTTTTAACCAATCTTGTGCATCCAATAGGTGTTTTGTGTCATGGGATGAACATTTAGGTCATTTTCGTCCTCCCTACACTTAATCTTGTCCAATTAGGGTTTTTTAACCAATCTTGTGCATCCAATAGGTGTTTTTGTGTCATTGGATGAACATGTAGGTCATTTTCGTCCTCCCTAGGCTAATTCTTGTCCAATTAGGGTTTTTATCCAATCTTGTGCATCCATTAGGTGTTTTTGTTTCATTGGATGAACATTTAGGTCATTTTCGTCCTCCCTAGGCTAATTCTTGACCAGTTAGGGTTTTTAACCAATGTTGTGCATCCAATAGGTGTTTTATGTCATTGGATGAACATTTAGGTCATTTTCGTCCTCCCTAGGCTAATTCTTGTCCAATTAGGGTTTTTAACCAATCTTGTGCATCCAATAGGTGTTTTGTGTCATTGGATGAACATTTAGGTCGTTTTCGTCCTCCCTACACTTAATCTTGTCCAATTAGGGTTTTTAACCAATCTTGTGCATCCAATAGGTGTTTTGTGTCATTGGATGAATATTTAGGTCAATTTCGTCCTCCCTACACTTTATCTTGTCCAATTAGGGTTTCTAACCAATCTTGTGCATCCAATAGGAGTTTTGTGTCATTGGATTAACACTTAGGTCTTTTTCGTCCTCCCTAGGCTAATTCTTATCCAATTAGGGTTTTTAACCAATCTTGTGCATCCAATAGTTGTGTTTGTGTCGTTGGATGAACATTTAGGTCATTTCCGTCCTCCCAACACTTCATCTTGTCCAATTAGGTTTTTTAACCAATCTTGTGCATCCAATAGGTGTTTTGTGTCATTGGATGAATATTTAGGTCATTTTCGTCCTCCCTACACTTAATCTTGTCCAAGTAGGGTTTTTGACCAATCTTGTGCATCCAATAGGTGTTTTGTGTCATTGGATGAACATTTAGGTCATTTTCGTCCTCCCTACACTTTATCTTATCCAATTAGGGTTTCTAACCAATCTTGTGCATCCAATTGGTGTTTTTGTGTCATTGGATGAACATTTAGGTCATTTTCGTCCTCCCTAGGCTAATTCTTGTCCAATTAGGGTTTTTAACCAATCTTGTGCATCCAATAGGTGTTTTGTGTCATTGGATGAACAATTAGGTCATTTTCGTCCTCCCTAAACTTAATCTTGTCCACTTAGGGTTTCTAACCAATGTTGTGCACCCAATAGGTGTTTTGTGTCATTGGATGAACATTTAGGTCATTTTCGTCCTCCCTACACTTAATCTTGTCCAATTAGGGTTTTTAACCAATCTTGTGCATCCAATAGGTGTTTTGTGTCATTGGATGAACATTTAGGTCATTTTCGTCCTCCCTACACTTTATCCTATCCAATTAGGGTTTCTAACCAATCTTGTGCATCCAATTGGTGTTTTTGTGTCATTGGATGAACATTTAGGTCATTTTCGTCCTCCCTACACTTAATCTTGTCCAATTTGGGTTTTTAACCAATCTTGTGCATCCAATAGGTGTTTTGTGTCATTGGAAGATCATTTAGGTCATTTTCGTCCTCCCGACACTTTATCTTGTCAAATTACGGTTTCTAACCAATCTTGTGCATCCAATTGGTGTTTTTGTGTAATTGGATGAACAATTAGGTCATTTTCCTCCTCCCTAGGCTAATTCTTGTCCAATTAGCGTTTTTAACCAATCTTGTGCATCCAATAGGTGTTTTGTGTCATTGGATGAACATTTAGGTCATTTTCGTCCTCCCTAGGCTAATTCTTATCCAATTAGGGTTTTTAACCAATCTTGTGCATCCAATAGGTGCTTTGTGTCATTGGATGAATATGTAGGTCATTTTCGTGCTCCTTACACTTAATCTTGTCCAATTAGAGTTTTTGACCAATCTTGTGCATCCAATAGGTGTTTTGTGTCATTGGATGAACATTTAGGTCATTTTCGTCCTCCCTACACTTTATCTTATCCAATTAGGGTTTCTAACCAATCTTGTGCATCCAATTGGTGTTTTTGTGTCATTGGATGAACATTTAGGTCATTTTCGTCCTCCCTACACTTAATCTTGTCCAATTTGGGTTTTTAACCAATCTTGTGCATCCAATAGGTGTTTTGGGTCATTGGATGAACATTTAGGTCATTTTCGTCCTCCCTACATTTTATCTTGTCCAATTAAGGTTTCTAACCAATCTTGTGCATCCAGTTGGTGTTTTTGTGTCATTGGATGAACAATTAGGTCATTTTCGTCCTCCCTAGGATAATTCTTGTCCAATTAGGGTTTTTAACCAATCTTGTGCATCCAATAGGTGTTTTGTGTCATTGGATGAATATTTAGGTCGTTTTCGTCGTCCCTACACTTAATCTTGTCCAATTAGGATTTTTAACCAATCTTGTGCATCCAATAGGTGTTTTGTGTCATTGGATGAACATTTAGGTCATTTTCGTCCTCCCTACACTTAATCTTGTCCAATTTGGGTTTTTAACCAATCTTGTGCATCCAATAGGTGTTTTGTGTCATTGGATGAACATTTAGGTCATTTTCGTCCTCCCTAGGCTAATTCTTATCCAATTAGGGTTTTTAACCAATCTTGTGCATCCAATAGGTGTTTTGTGTCATTGGATGAACATTTAGGTTATTTTCGTCCTCCCTACACTTAATCTTGTTCAATTAGGGTTTCTAACCAATCTTGTGCATCCGATAGGTGTTTTTGTGTCATTGGATGAACAATTAGGTCATTTTCGTCCTCCCTAGGCTAATTCTTGTCCAATTAGGGTTTTTAACCAATCTTGTGCATCCAATAGGTGTTTTGTGTCATTGGATGAACACTTAGGTCATTTTCGTCCTCCCTACACTTTATCTTGTCCAAATAGGGTTTCTAACCAATCTTGTGCATCCGAGAGGTGTTTTTGTGTCATTGGATGAACAATTAGGTCATTTTCGTCCTCCCTAGGCTAATTCTTGTCCAATTAGGGTTTTTAACCAATCTTGTGCATCCAATAGGTGTTTTGTGTCATTGGATGAACATTTAGGTTATTTTCGTCCTCCCTACACTTAATCTTGTCCAATTTGGGTTTTTAACCAATCTTATGCATCCAATAGGTGTTTTGGGTCATTGGATGAACATTTAGGTCATTTTCGTCCTCCCTACATTTTATCTTGTCCAATTAGGGTTTCTAATCAATCTTGTGCATCCAGTTGGTGTTTTTGTCTCATTGGATGAAAAATTAGGTCATTTTCGTCCTCCCTAGGATAATTCTTGTCCAATTATGGTTTTTAACCAATCTTGTGCATCCAATAGGTGTTTTGTGTCATTGGATGAACATTTACGTCATTTTCGTCCTCCCTACACTTAATTTTGTCCAATTAGGGTTTTTAACCAATCTTGTGCATCCAATAGGTGTTTTCTGTCATTGTATGAACATTTAGGTCATTTTCGTCCTCCCTAAACTTAATCTTGTCGAATTAGGGTTTTTAACCAATCTTGAGTATCCAATAGGTGGTTTTGTGTCATTGGATGAACATTTAGGTCATTTTCATCCTCCCTAGGCTAATTCTTGTCCAATTAGGGTTTTTAAACAATCTTGTGCATCCAATAGGTGCTTTGTGTCATTGGATGAATATTTAGGTCATTTTCGTCCTCCTAACACTTAATCTTGTCCAATTAGGGTTTTTAACCAATCTTGTGCATCCAATAGATGTTTTGTGCCATTAGATGAATATTTATGTCATTTTCGTCCTCCCTACACTTAATCTTGTCAAATTAGGGTTTTTAACCTATCTTGAGTATCCAATAGGTGGTTTTGTGCCATTAGATGAATATTTATGTCATTTTCGTCCTCCCTACACTTAATCTTGTCAAATTAGGGTTTTTAACCTATCTTGAGTATCCAATAGGTGGTTTTGTGTCATTGGATGAACATTTAGGTCATTTTCGTCCTCCCTAGGCTAATTCTTGTCCAATTAGGGTTTTTAACCAATCTTGTGCATCCAATAGGTGCTTTGTGTCATTGGATGAATATTTAGGTCATTTTCGTCCTCCTAACACTTAATCTTGTCCAATTAGGGTTTTTAACCAATCTTGTGCATCCAATAGATGTTTTGTGCCATTGGATGAATATTTATGTCATTTTCGTCCTCCCTACACTTAATCTTGTCGAATTAGGGTTTTTAACCAATCTTGAGTATCCAATAGGTGGTTTTGTGTCATTGGATGAACAATTAGGTCATTTTCGTCCTCCCTAGGCTAATTCTTGTCGAATTAGGGTTTTTAACCAATCTTGTGCATCCAATAGGTGTTTTGTGTCATCGGATGAACATTTAGGTCATTTTTGTCCCCTCTACACTTAATCTTGTCCAATTAGGGTTTTTAACCAATCTTGCGCATCGAATAGGTGTTTTGTGTCATTGGATGAACATTTAGGTCAATTTCGTCCTCCCTACACTAATTCTTGTCCAATTAGGATTTTTAAACAATCTTGTGCATCCAATAGGTGTTTTGTGTCATTGGATGAATATTTAGGTCATTTTCGTCCTCCCTACACTTAATCTTGTCCTATTAGGGTTTTTAACCAATCTTGTGCATCTAATAGGTGTTTTGTGTCATTGGATGAACAATTAGGTCATTTTCGTCCTCCCTAGGCTAATTCTTGTCTAATTAGGGTTTTTAACCAATCTTGTGCATCCAATAGGTGTTTTGTGTCAGTGGATGAACATTTAGGTCATTTTCGTCCTCCCTAGGCTAATCCTTATCCAATTAGGGTTTTTAACCAATCTTGCGCATCGAATAGGTGTTTTGTGTCATTGGATGAACATTTAGGTCAGTTTCGTCCTCCCTACACTAATTCTTGTCCAATTAGGATTTTTAAACAATCTTGTGCATCCAATAGGTGTTTTGTGTCATTGGATGAATATTTAGGTCATTTTTGTCCCCTCTACACTTAATCTTGTCCAATTAGGGTTTTTAACCAATCTTGTGCATCCAATAGGTGTTTTGTGTCAGTGGATGAACATTTAGGTCATTTTCGTCCTCCCTAGGCTAATCCTTATCCAATTAGGATTTTTAACCAATCTTGCGCATCGAATAGGTGTTTTGTGTCATTGGATGAACATTTAGGTCAGTTTCGTCCTCCCTACACTAATTCTTGTCCAATTAGGATTTTTAAACAATCTTGTGCATCCAATAGGTGTTTTGTGTCATTGGATGAATATTTAGGTCATTTTCGTCCTCCCTACACTTAATCTTGTCCTATTAGGGTTTTTAACCAATCTTGTGCATCTAATAGGTGTTTTGTGTCATTGGATGAACAATTAGGTCATTTTCGTCCTCCCTAGGCTAATTCTTGTCTAATTAGGGTTTTTAACCAATCTTGTGCATCCAATAGGTGTTTTGTGTCATCGGTTGAACATTTAGGTCATTTTTGTCCCCCCTACACTTAATCATGTCCAATTAGGGTTTTTAACCAATCTTGTGCATCCAATAGGTGTTTTGTGTCATTGGATGAACATTTAGGTCATTTTCGTCCTCCCTACACTTTATCTTGTCCAATTAAGGTTTCTAACCAACCTTGTGCATCCAATTGGTGTTTTTGTGTCATTGGATGAACAATTAGGTCATTTTCGTCCTCCCTAGGATAATTCTTGTCCAATTTGGATTTTTAACAAATTTTGTACATCCAATAGTTGTGTTTGTGTCGTTGGATGAACATTTAGGTTATTTTCGTCCTCCCTACATTTAATCTTGTCCAATTAGGGTTTTTAACCAATCCTGTGCATCCAATAGGTGTTTTGTGTCGTTGGATGAATATTTAGGTCATTTTCGTCCTCCCTACACTTAATCTTGTCCAATTATGGTTTTTAACCTATCTTGTGCATTCAATAGGTGTTTTTGTGTCATTGGATGAACATTTAGGTCATTTTTATCCTCCCTACACTTTATCTTATCCAATTAGGGTTTCTAACCAATCTTGTGCATCCAATTGGTGTTTTTGTGTAATTGGATGAACAATTAGGTCATTTTCGTCCTCCCTAGGATAATTCTTGTCCAATTAGGGTTTTTAACCAATCTTGTGCATCCAATAGGTGTTTTGTGTCATTGGATGAACATTTAGGTCATTTTGGTCCTCCCTACACTTAATCTTGTCCAATTAGGGTTTTTAACCAATCTTGTGCATCCAATAGGTGTTTTGTGTCATTGGATGAATATTTAGGTCATTTTTGTCCTCCCTACACTTAATCTTGTCCAATTAGGGTTTTTGACCAATCTTGGGCATCCAATAGGTGTTTTGTGTCATTGGATGAACATTTAGGTCATTTTCATCCTCCCTACACTTAATCTTGTCCAATTAGGGTTTTTAACCAATCTTGTGCATCCAATAGGTGTTTTGTGTCATTGGATGAATATTTAGGTCATATTCGTCCTCCCTACACTTAATCTTGTCCAATTAGGGTTTTTAACCAATCTTGTGCATCCAATAGGTGTTTTGTGTCATTGGATGAACATTTAGGTCAGTTTCGTCCTCCCTACACTAAATCTTGTCCAATTAGGGTTTTTAACCAATCTTGTGCATCCAATAGGTGTTTTGTGTCATTGGATGAATATTTAGGTCATTTTCGTCCTCCCTACACTTAATCTTGTCCAATTAGGGTTTTTAACCAATCTTGCGCATCCAATAGGTGTTTTGTGTCATTGGATGAACAATTAGGTCATTTTTGTCCTCCCTAGGCTAATTCTTGTCCAATTAAGGTTTTTAACCAATCTTGTGCATCCAATAGGTGTTTTGTGTCATTGGAAGAACATTAAGGTCATTTTTGTCCTCCCTACACTTAATCAAGTCCAATTAGGGTTTTTAACCAATCTTCTGCATCCAATAGGTGTTTTGTGTCAATGGATGAACGTTTAGGTCATTTTCGTCCTCCCTACACTTTATCTTGTCCAATTAAGGTTTCTAACCAACCTTGTGCATCCAATTGGTGTTTTTGTATCATTGGATGAACAATTAGGTCATTTTCGTCCTCCCTAGGATAATTCTTGTCCAATTAGGATTTTTAACAAATCTTGTGCATCCAATAGGAGTTTTGTGTCATTGGATTAACACTTAGGTCATTTTCGTCCTTCATAGGCTAATTCTTATCCAATTAGGGTTTTTAGCCAATCTTGTGCATCGAATAGTTGTGTTTGTGTCGTTGAATGAACATTTAGGTCATTTTCGTCCATCCTACACTTAATCTTTTCCAATTAGGGTTTTTAACCAATCTTGTGAATCCAATAGGTGTTTTGTGTCATTGGATGAACAATTAGGTCATTTTCGTCCTCCCTAGGATAATTCTTGTCCAATTAGGGTTTTTAACCAATCTTGTGCATCCAATAGGTGTTTTGTGTCATTGGATGAATATTTCGGTCATTTTCGTCCTCCCTATACTTAATCTTGTCCAATTTGGGTTTTTAACCAATCTTGTGCATCCAATAGGTGTTTTGGGTCATTGGATGAACATTTAGGTCATTTTCGTCCTCCCTATATTTTATCTTGTCCAATTAGGATTTCTAACCAATCTTGTTCATCCAGTTGGTGTTTTTGTGTCATTGGATGAGCAATTAGGTCATTTTCGTCCTCCCTAGGCTAATTCTTGTCCAATTAGCGTTTTTAACCAATCTTGTGCATCCAATAGGTGTTTTATGTCATTGGATGAACATTTAGGTCATTTTCATCCTCCCTAGGCTAATTCTTATCCAATTAGGGTTTTTAACCAATCCTGTGCATCCAATAGGTGCTTTGTGTCATTGGATGAATATTTAGGTCATTTTCGTTCTCCTTACACTTAATCTTGTCCAATTAGGGATTTTAACCAATCTTGAGCATCCAATAGGTGGTTTTGTGTCATTGGATGAACATTTAGGTCATTTTTATCCTCCCTAGGCTTATGCTTGTCCAATTAGGGTTTCTAACCAATCTTGTGCAGCCAATAGTTATGTTTGTGTCGTTGGATGAACAATTAGGTCATTTTCGTCCTCCCTAGGCTAATTCTTGTCCAATTAGGGTTTTTAACCAATCTTGTGCGTCCAATAGGTGTTTTGTGTCATTGGATGAACATTTAGGTCATTTTCGTCCTCCCTACACTTAATCTTGTCCAATTAGGGTTTTCAACCAATCTTGTGCATCCAATAGGTGCTTTGTGTCATTGGATGAATATTTAGGTCATTTTCGTCCTCCTTACACTTAATCTTGTCCAATTAGGGTTTTTGACAAATCTTGTGCATCCAATAGGTGTTTTGTGTCAATGGATGAACATTTAGGTCATTTTCGTCCTCCCTACACTTAATCTTGTCCAATTAGGGTTTTTAACCAATCTTGTGCATCCAATAGGTGTTTTGTCTCATTGGATGAATATTTAGGTCATTTTCGTCCTCCCTACACTTAATCTTGTCCAATTAGGGTTTTTAACCAATCTTGTGCATCCAATAGGTGTTTTGTGTCATTGGATGAACATTTAGGTCATTTTCGTCCTCCCTAGGCTAATTCTTGTCCAATTAGGGTTTTTAACCAATCTTGTGCATCTAATAGGAGTTTTGTGTCATTGGATGAATATTTAGGTCATTTTTGTCCTCCCTACACTTAATCTTGTCCAATTTGGGTTTTTAACCAATCTTGTGCATCCAATAGGTGTTTTATGTCATTGGATGAACATTTAGGTCATTTTCGTCCTCCCTACACTTTATCTTGTCCAATTAAGGTTTCTAACCAACCTTGTGCATCCAATTGGTGTTTTTGTGTCATTGGTTGAACAATTAGGTCATTTTCGTCCTCCCTAGGATAATTCTTGTCCAATTAGGGTTTTTAACCAATGTTGTGCATCCAATAGGTGTTTTGTGTCATTGGATGAACATTTATGTCATTTTCGTCCTCCCTAGGCTAATTCTTGTCCAATTAGGGTTTTTAACCAATCTTGTGCATCCAATAGGTGTTTTGTGTCATTGGATGAACATTTAGGTTATTTTCGTCCTCCCTACACTTAATCTTGTCCAATTTGGGTTTTTAACCAATCTTATGCATCCAATAGGTGTTTTGGGTCATTGGATGAACATTTAGGTCATTTTCGTCCTCTCTACATTTTATCTTGTCCAATTAGGGTTTCTAACCAATCTTGTGCATCCAGTTGGTGTTTTTGTGTCATTGGATGAAAAATTAGGTCATTTTCGTCCTCCCTAGGATAATTCTTGTCCAATTATGGTTTTTAACCAATCTTGTGCATCCAATAGGTGTTTTGTGTCATTGGATGAACATTTAGGTCATTTTCGTCCTCCCTAGGCTAATTCTTATCCAATTAGGGTTTTTAACCAATCTTGTGCAGCCAATAGGTGTTTTGTGTCATTGGATGAATATTTAGGTCATTTTCGTCCTCCCTACACTTAAACTTGTCCAATTAGGGTTTTTGACCAATCTTGTGCATCCAATAGGTTTTTTGTGTCATTGGATGAACATTTAGGTCATTTTCGTCCTCCCTACACTTTATCTTATCCAATTAGGGTTTCAAACCAATTTTGTGCATCCAATTGGTGTTTTTGTGTAATTCGATGACCAATTAGGTCATTTTCGTCCTCCCTAGGATAATTCCTTTCCAATTAGGGTTTCTAACCAATCTTGTGCAGCCAATAGTTGTGTTTGTGTCGTTGGATGAACATTTAGGTCATTTTTGTCCTCCCTAAACTTAACCTTGTCCAATTAGGGTTTCTAACCAATCTTGTGCATCCAATAGGTGTGTTTGTGTCATTGGATGAACAATTAGGTCATTTTTGTCGTCCCTAGGTTAATTCTTGTCCAATTAGGGTTTCTAACCAATCTTGTGCATCCCGTTGGTGTTTTTGTGTCATTGGATGAACAATTAGGTCATTTTCGTCCTCCTTGGGATAATCGTTGTCCAATTAGGATTGTTAACCAATCTTGTGCATCCAATACGTGTTTTGTGTCATTGGATGAACATTTAGGTCATTTTCATCCTCCCTAGGCTAATCCTTATCCAATTAGGGTTTTTAACCAATCTTGTGCATCCAATAGGTGTTTTGTGTCATTTGATGAACATTTAGGTCAGTTTCGTCCTCCCTATACTAAATCTTGTCCAATTAGGGTTTTTAACCAATCTTGTGCATCCAATAGGTGTTTTGTGTCATTGGATGAATATTTAGGTCATTTTCGTCCTCCCTACACTTAATCTTGTCCAATTAGGGTTTTTGACCAATCTTGTGCATCCAATAGGTGTTTTGTGTCATTGGATGAACAATTAGGTCATTTGCGTCCTCCCTAGGCTAATTCTTGTCCAATTAGGGTTTTTAACCAATCTTGTGCATCCAATAGGTGTTTTGTGTCATTGGATGAATATTTAGGTCATTTTCGTCCTCCCTACACTTAATCTTGTCCAATTAGGGTTTTTAACCAATCTTGTGCATCCAATAGGTGTTTTGTGTCATCGGATGAACATTTAGGTCATTTTTGTCCCCTCTACACTTAATCTTGTCCAATTAGGGTTTTTAACCAATCTTGTGCATCCAATAGGTGTTTTGTGTTAGTGGATGAACATTTAGGTCATTTTCGTTCTCCCTAGGCTAATCCTTATCCAAATAGGGTTTTTAACCAATCTTGCGCATCGAATAGGTGTTTTGTGTCATTGGATGAACATTTAGGTCAGTTTCGTCCTCCCTACACTAATTCTTGTCCAATTAGGATTTTTAAACAATCTTGTACATCCAATAGGTGTTTTGTGTCATTGGATGAATATTTAGGTCATTTTCGTCCTCCCTACACTTAATCTTGTCCTATTAGGGTTTTTAACCAATCTTGTGCATCTAATAGGTGTTTTGTGTCATTGGATGAACAATTAGGTCATTTTTGTCCTCCCTAGGCTAATTCTTGTCTAATTAGGGTTTTTAACGAATCTTGTGCATCCAATAGGTGTTTTGTGTCATCGGTTGAACATTTAGGTCATTTTTGTCCCCCCTACACTTAATCTTGTCCAATTAGGGTTTTTAACCAATCTTGTGCATCCAATAGGTGTTTTGTGTCATTGGATGAACATTTAGGTCATTTTCGTCCTCCCTACACTTTATCTTGTCCAATTAAGGTTTCTAACCAACCTTGTGCATCCAATTGGTGTTTTTGTGTCATTGGTTGAACAATTAGGTCATTTTCGTCCTCCCTAGGATAATTCTTGTCCAATTAGGGTTTTTAACCAATGTTGTGCATCCAATAGGTGTTTTGTGTCATTGGATGAACATTTATGAAATTTTCGTCCTCCCTAGGCTAATTCTTGTCCAATTAGGGTTTTTAACCAATCTTGTGCATCCAATAGGTGTTTTGTGTCATTGGATGAACATTTAGGTTATTTTCGTCCTCCCTACACTTAATCTTGTCCAATTTGGGTTTTTAACCAATCTTATGCATCCAATAGGTGTTTTGGGTCATTGGATGAACATTTAGGTCATTTTCGTCCTCTCTACATTTTATCTTGTCCAATTAGGGTTTCTAACCAATCTTGTGCATCCAGTTGGTGTTTTTGTGTCATTGGATGAAAAATTAGGTCATTTTCGTCCTCCCTAGGATAATTCTTGTCCAATTACGGTTTTTAACCAATCTTGTGCATCCAATAGGTGTTTTGTGTCATTGGATGAACATTTAGGTCATTTTCGTCCTCCTTAGGCTAATTCTTATCCAATTAGGGTTTTTAACCAATCTTGTGCAGCCAATAGGTGTTTTGTATCATTGGATGAATATTTAGGTCATTTTGGTCCTCCCTACACTTAAACTTGTCCAATTAGGGTTTTTGACCAATCTTGTGCATCCAATAGGTTTTTTGTGTCATTGGATGAACATTTAGGTCATTTTCGTCCTCCCTACACTTTATCTTATCCAATTAGGGTTTCAAACCAATCTTGTGCATCCAATTGGTGTTTTTGTGTAATTCGATGACCAATTAGGTCATTTTCGTCCTCCCTAGGATAATTCCTTTCCAATTAGGGTTTCTAACCAATCTTGTGCAGCCAATAGTTGTGTTTGTGTCATTGGATGAACAATTAGGTCATTTTTGTCCTCCCTAGGTTAATTCTTGTCCAATTAGGGTTTCTAACCAATCTTGTGCATCCCGTTGGTGTTTTTGTGTCATTGGATGAACAATTAGGTCATTTTCGTCCTCCTTGGGATAATTGTTGTCCAATTAGGATTTTTAACCAATCTTGTGCATCCAATACGTGTTTTGTGTCATTGGATGAACATTTAGGTCATTTTCATCCTCCCTAGGCTAATCCTTATCCAATTAGGGTTTTTAACCAATCTTGTGCATCCAATAGGTGTTTTGTGTCATTTGATGAACATTTAGGTCAGTTTCGTCCTCCCTATACTAAATCTTGTCCAATTAGGGTTTTTAACCAATCTTGTGCATCCAATAGGTGTTTTGTGTCATTGGATGAATATTTAGGTCATTTTCGTCCTCCCTATACTTAATCTTGTCCAATTAGGGTTTTTGACCAATCTTGTGCATCCAATAGGTGTTTTGTGTCATTGGATGAACATTTAGGTCATTTTCGTCCTCCCTACACGTTATCTTATCCAATTAGGGTTTCTAACCAATCTTGTGCATCCAATTGGTGTTTTTGTGTAATTCGATGAACAATTAGGTCATTTTCGTCCTCCCTAGGATAATTCTTGTCTAATTAGGGTTTTTAACCAATCTTGTGCATCCAATAGGTGTTTTGTGTCATTGGATGAATATTTAGGTCATTTTCGTCCTCCCTACACTAAATCTTGTCCAATTAGGGTTTTTAACCAATCTTGCGCATCCAATAGGTGTTTTGTGTCATTGGATGAATATTTAGGTCATTTTCGTCCTCCCTAGGATAATTCTTGTCCAATTAGGGTTTTTAACCAATCTTGTGCATCTAATAGGTGTTTTGTGTCATTGGATGAACATTTAGGTCATTTTTATCCTCCCTACACTTAATCTTGTCCAATTAGGGTTTTTAACCAATCTTGTGCATCCAATAGGTGTTTTGTGTCATTGGATGATCATTTAGGTCATTTTCGTCCTCCCAACATTTTATCTTGTCAAATTACGGTTTCTAACCAATCATGTGCATCCAATTGGTGTTTTTGTGTAATTGGATGAACAATTAGGTCATTTTCGTCCTCCCTACACTAAATCTTGTCCTATTAGGGTTTTTAACCAATCTTGTGCATCCAATAGGTGTTTTGTGTCATTGGATGAACATTTAGGTCAGTTTCGTCCTCCCTACACTAAATCTTGTCCTATTAGGGTTTTTAACCAATCTTGTGCATCCAATAGGTGTTTTGTGTCATTGGATGAATATTTAGGTCATTTTCGTCCTCCCTAGGATAATTCTTGTCCAATTAGAGTTTTTAACCAATCTTGTGCATCCAATAGGTGTTTTGGGTCATTGGATGAACATTTAGGTCATTTTTGTCCTCCCTACAGTTTATCTTGTCCAATTAAGGTTTCTAACCAATCTTGTGCGTCCAGTTGGTGTTTTTGTGTCATTGGATGAACAATTAGGTCATTTTCGTCCTCCCTAGGATAATTCTTTTCTAATTAGGGTTTTTAACCAATCTTGTGCATCTAATAGGTGTTTTGTGTCATTGGATGAACATTTAGGTCATTTTTATCCTCCCTACACTTTATCTTGTCCAATTAGGGTTTTTAACCAATCTTGTGAATCTAATAGGTGTTTTGTGTCATTGCCTGAACATTTAGGTCATTTTCGTCTTCCCTACACTTAATCTTGTCCAATTTGTGTTTTTAACGAATCTTGTGCATCCAATAGGTGTTTTGTGTCATTGGATGAACATTTAGGTCATTTTCGTCCTCCCTACACTTAATCTTGTCCAATTTGGGTTTTTAACCAATCTTGTGCATCCAATAGGTGTTTTGGGTCATTGGATGAACATTTAGGTCATTTTCGTCCTCCCTACATTTGATCTTGTCCAATTAGGGTTTCTAACCAATCTTGTGCATCCAGTTGGTGTTTTTGTTTCATTGGATGAACAATTAGGTCATTTTCGTCCTCCTTAGGATAATTCTTGTCCAATTAGGGTTTTTAACCAATCTTGTGCATCCAATAGGTGTTTTGTGTCATTGGATGAACATTTAGGTCATTTTCGTCCTCCCTACACTTAATCTTGTCCAATTAGGGTTTTTAACCAATCTTGTGCATCCAATAGGTGTTTTGTGTCATTGGATGAATATTTAGGTCATTTTCGTCCTCCCTACACTTTATCTTGTCCAATTAGGGTTTCTAACCAATCTTGTGCATCCAATAGGAGTTTTGTGTCATTGGATTAACACTTACGTGTTTTTCGTCCTCCCTAGGCTAATTCTTATCCAATTAGGGTTTTTAACCAATCTTGTGCATCCAATAGTTGTGTTTGTGTCGTTGGATGAACATTTAAGTCATTTCCGTCCTCCCAACACTTAATCTTGTCCAATTAGGGTTTTTAACCAATCTTGTGCATCTAATAGATGTTTTGTGTCATTGGATGAACATTTAGGTCATTTTTATCCTCCCTACACTTAATCTTGTCCAATTAGGGTTTTTAACCAATCTTGTGAATCTAATAGGTGTTTTGTGTCATTGCATGAACATTTAGGTCATTTTCGTCCTCCCTACACTTAATCTTGTCCAATTTGTGTTTTTAACGAATCTTGTGCATCCAATAGGTGTTTTGTGTCATTGGATGAACATTTAGGTCATTTTCGTCCTCCCTACACTTAATCTTGTCCAATTTGGGTTTTTAACCAATCTTGTGCATCCAATAGGTGTTTTGGGTCATTGGATGAACATTTAGGTCATTTTCGTCCTCCCTACATTTGATCTTGTCCAATTAGGGTTTCTAACCAATCTTGTGCATCCAGTTGGTGTTTTTGTTTCATTGGATGAACAATTAGGTCATTTTCGTCCTCCTTAGGATAATTCTTGTCCAATTAGGGTTTTTAACCAATCTTGTGAATCCAATAGGTGTTTTGTGTCATTGGATGAACATTTAGGTCATTTTCGTCCTCCCTACACTTAATCTTGTCCAATTAGGGTTTTTAACCAATCTTGTGCATCCAATAGGTGTTTTGTGTCATTGGATGAATATTTAGGTCATTTTCGTCCTCCCTACACTTTATCTTGTCCAATTAGGGTTTCTAACCAATCTTGTGCATCCAATAGGAGTTTTGTGTCATTGGATTAACACTTACGTCTTTTTCGTCCTCCCTAGGCTAATTCTTATCCAATTAGGGTTTTTAACCAATCTTGTGCATCCAATTGTTGTGTTTGTGTCGTTGGATGAACATTTAGGTCATTTCCGTCCTCCCAACACTTAATCTTGTCCAATTAGGTTTTTTAACCAATCTTGTGCATCCAATAGGTGTTTTTTATCATTGGGTGAATATTTAGGTCATTTTCGTCCTCCCTACACTTAATCTTGTCCAATTAGGGTTTTTGACCAATCTTGTGCATCCAATAGGTGTTTTGTGTCATTGGATGAACATTTAGGTCATTTTCGTCCTCCCTACACTTTATCTTATCCAATTAGGGTTTCTAACCAATCTTGTGCATCCAATTGGTGTTTTTGTGTCGTTGGAAGAACAATTAGGGCATTTTCGTCCTCCCTAGGATAATTCTTGTCCAATTAGAATTTTTAACCAATCTTGTGCATCCAATAGGTGTTTTGTGTCATTGGATGAACATTTAGGTCATTTTCGTCCTCCCTACACTTAATCTTGTCCAATTTGGTTTTTAACCAATCTTGTGCATCCAATAGGTGTTTTGGGTCATTGGATGAACATTTAGGTCATTTTCGTCCTCCCTACATTTGATCTTGTCCAATTAGGGTTTCTAACCAATCTTGTGCATCCAGTTGGTGTTTTTGTGTCATTGGATGAACAATTAGGTCATTTTCGTCCTCCTTAGGATAATTCTTGTCCAATTAGGGTTTTTAACCAATCTTGTGCATCCAATAGGTGTTTTGTGTCATTGGATGAACATTTAGGTCATTTTCGTCCTCCCTACACTTAATCTTGTCCAATTAGGGTTTTTAACCAATCTTGTGCATCTAATAGGTGTTTTGTGTAATTGGATGAATATTTAGGTCATTTTCGTCCTCCCTATCTTGTCCAATTAGGGTTTCTAACCAATCTTGTGCATCCAATAGGAGTTTTGTGTCATTGGATTAACACTTAGGTCTTTTTCGTCCTCCCTAGGCTAATTCTTATCCAATTAGGGTTTTTAACCAATCTTGTGCATCTAATAGTTGTGTTTGTGTCGTTGGATGAACATTTAGGTCATTTCCGTCCTCCCAACACTTAATCTTGTCCAATTAGGTTTTTTAACCAATCTTGTGCATCCAATAGGTGTTTTTTTTTCATTGGATGAATATTTAGGTCATTTTCGTCCTCCCTACACTTAATCTTGTCCAATTTTGGTTTTTAACCAATCTTGTGCATCCAATAGGTGTTTTAGGTCATTGGATGAACATTTAGGTCATTTTCGTCCTCCCTACATTTGATCTTGTCCAATTAGGGTTTCTAACCAATCTTGTTCATCCAGTTGGTGTTTTTGTGTCATTGGATGAGCAATTAGGTCATTTTTGTCCTCCCTAAACTTAACCTTGTCCAATTAAAGTTTCTAACCAATCTTGTGCATGCAATAGCTGTGTTTGTGTCATTGGATGAACAATTACGTCATTTTCGTCCTCCCTACGCTAATTCTTATCCAATTAGGGTTTTTAACCAATCTTGTGCATCCAATAGTTGTGTTTGTGTCGTTAGATGAACATTTAGGGCGTTTTCGTCCTCCCTAGGATAATTCTTGTCCAATTAGGATTTTTAACCAATCTTGTGCATCCAATAGGTGTTTTGTGTCATTGGATGAACATTTAGGTCATTTTCGTCCTCCCTACACTTAATCTTGTCCAATTTGGGTTTTTAACCAATCTTGTGCATCCAATAGGTTTTTTAGGTCATTGGATGAACATTTAGGTCATTTTCGTCCTCCCTACATTTGATCTTGTCCAATTAGGGTTTCTGACCAATCTTGTTCATCCAGTTGGTGTTTTTGTGTCATTGGATGAGCAATTAGGTCATTTTTGTCCTCCCTAAACTTAACCTTGTCCAATTAAAGTTTCTAACCAATCTTGTGCATGCAATAGCTGTGTTTGTGTCATTGGATGAACAATTACGTCATTTTCGTGCTCCCTACGCTAATTCTTATCCAATTAGGGTTTTTAACCAATCTTGTGCATCCAATAGTTGTGTTTGTGTCGTTAGATTAACATTTAGGTCATTTCCGTCCTCCCAACACTTAATCTTGTCCAATTAGGTTTTTTAACCAATCTTGTGCATCCAATAGGTGTTTTGTGTCATTGGATGAATATTTAGGTCATTTTCGTCCTCCCTACACTTAATCTTGTCCAATTAGGGTTTTTAACCAATCTTGAGCATCCAATAGGTGGTTTTGTGTCATTGGATGAACATTTAGGTCATTTTTATCCTCCCTAGGCTTATGCTTGTCCAGTTAGGGTTTCTAGTCCAATTAGGGTTTTTAACCAATCTTGTGCATCCAATAGGTGTTTTGTATCATTGGACGAATATTTACGTCATTTTTGTCCTCCCTACACTTAATCTTGTCCAATTAGGTTTTTTAACCAATCTTGTGCATCCAATAGGTGTTTTGTGTCATTGGATGAATATTTAGGTCATTTTCGTCGTCCCTACACTTAATCTTGTCCAATTAGGGTTTTTAACCAATCTTGTGCATCCAATAGGTGTTTTGTGTCATTGGATGAACATTTAGGTCATTTTCGTCCTCCCTACACTTTATCTTATCCGATTAGGGTTTCTAACCAATCTTGTGCATCCTATTGGTGTTTTTGTGTCATTGGATGAACAATTAGGTCATTTTCGTCCTCCCTAGGATAATTCTTGTCCAATTAGGGTTTCTAACCAATCTTGTTCATCCAGTTGGTGTTTTTGTGTCATTGGATGAGAAATTAGGTCATTTTTGTCCTCCCTAGGCTAATTCTTGTCCAATTAGCGTTTCTAACCAATCTTGTGCATCCAATAGGTGTTTTGTGTCATTGGATGAACATTTAGGTCATTTTCGTCCTCCCTAGGCTAATTCTTATCCAATTAGGGTTTTTAACCAATCTTGTGCATCCAATAGGTGCTTTGTGTCATTGGATGAATATTTAGGTCATTTTCGTCCTCCTTACACTTAATCTTGTCCAGTTAGGGTTTTTGACCAATCTTGTGCATCCAATAGGTGTTTTGTGTCATTGGATGAACATTTAGGTCATTTTCGTCCTCCCTACACTTTATCTTATCCAATTAGGGTTTCTAACCAATCTTGTGCATCCAATTGGTGTTTTTGTGTCATTGGATGAACATTTAGGTCATTTTCGTCCTCCCTACACTTAATCTTGTCCAATTTGGGTTTTTAACCAATCTTGTGCATCCAATAGGTGTTTTGGGTCATTGGATGAACATTTAGGTCATTTTCGTCCTCCATACATTTGATCTTGTCCAATTAGGGTTTCTAACCAATCTTGTGCATCCAGTTGGTGTTTTTGTGTCATTGGATGAACAATTAGGTCATTTTCGTCCTCCCTAGGATAATTCTTGTCCAATTAGGGTTTTTAACCAATCTTGTGCATCCAATAGGTGTTTTGTGTCATTGGATGAACATTTAGGTCGTTTTCGTCCTCCCTACACTTAATCTTGTACAATTAGGGTTTTTAACCAATCTTGTGCATCCAATAGGTGTTTTGTGTCATTGGATGAACAATTAGGGCATTTTCGTCCTCCCTACACTTAATGTTGTCCAATTTGGGTTTTTAACCAATCTTGTGCATCCAATAGGTGTTTTGGGTCATTGGATGAACATTTAGGTCATTTTCGTCCTCCCTACATTTGATCTTCTCCAATTAGGGTTTCTAACCAATCTTGTTCATCCAGTTCGTGTTTTTGTGTCATTGGATGAGCAATTAGGTCATTTTTTTCCTCCCTAAACTTAACCTTGTCCAATTAGGGTTTCTATCCAATCTTGTGCATGCAATAGCTGTGTTTGTGTCATTGGATGAACAATTAGGTCATTTTCGTCCTCCCTAGGATAATTTTTGTCCAATTAGGATTTTTAACCAATCTTGTGCATCCAATAGGTGTTTTGTGTCATTGGATGAACATTTAGGTCATTTTCGTCATCCCTAGGCTAATTCTTATCCAATTAGGGTTTTTAACCAATCTTGTGCATCCAATAGGTGCTTTGTGTCATTGGATGAATATTTAGGTCATTTTCGTCCTCCTTACACTTAATCTTGTCCAATTAGGGTTTTTGACAAATCTTGTGCATCCAATAGGTGTTTTGTGTCAATGGATGAACATTTAGGTCATTTTCGTCCTCCCTACACTGTATCTTATCCAATTAGGGTTTCTAACCAATCTTGTGCATCCAATTGGTGTTTTTGTGTCATTGGATGAACATTTAGGTCATTTTCGTCCTCCCTACACTTAATCTTGTCCAATTTGGGTTTTTAACCAATCTTGTGAATCCAATAGGTGTTTTGTGTCATTGGAAGATCATTTAGGTCATTTTCGTCCTCCCGACACTTTATCTTGTCAAATTACGGTTTCTAACCAATCTTGTGCATCCAATTGGTGTTTTTGTGTCATTGGATGGACAATTAGGTCATTTTCGTCCTCCCCAGGATAATTCTAGTCCAATTAGGGTTTTTAATCAATCTTGTGCATCCAATAGGTGTTTTGTATCATTGGACGAATATTTACGTCATTTTCGTCCTCCCTACACTTAATCTTGTCCAATTAGGGTTTTTAACCAATCTTGTGCATCCGATAGGTGTTGTGTCATTGGATGAACATTTAGGTCATTTTCGTCCTCCCTACATTTTATCTTATCCAATTAGGGTTTCAAACCAATCTTGTGCATCCAATTGGTGTTTTTGTGTAGTTCGATGAACAATTAGGTCATTTTCGTCCTCCCTAGGATAATTCTTGTCCAATTAGGGTTTCTAACCAATCTTGTTCATCCAGTTGGTGTTTTTGTGTCATTGGATGAGCAATAAGGTCATTTTCGTCCTCCCTAGGCTAATTCTTGTCCAATTAGCGTTTTTAACCAATCTTGTGCATCCAATAGGTGTTTTGTGTCATTGGATGAACATTTAGGTCATTTTCGTCCTCCCTAGGCTAATTCTTATCCAATTAGGGTTTTTAACCAATCTTGTGCATCCAATAGGTGCTTTGTGTCATTGGATGAATATTTAGGTCATTTTCGTCCTCCTTACACTTAATCTTGTCCAATTAGGGTTTTTAACCAATCTTGTGCATCCAATAGGTATTTTGGGTCATTGGATGAACATTTAGGTCATTTTCGTCCTCCCTACATTTGATCTTGTCCAATTAGGGTTTCTAACCAATCTTGTTCATCCAGTTGGTGTTTTTGTGTCATTGGATGAGCTATTAGGTCATTTTCGTCCTCCCTAGGCTAATTCTTGTCCAATTAGCGTTTTTAACCAATCTTGTGCATCCAATAGGTGTTTTGTGTCATTGGATGAACATTTAGGTCATTTTCGTCCTCCCTAGGCTAATTCTTATCCAATTAGGGTTTTTAACCAATCTTGTGCATCCAATAGGTGCTTTGTGTCATTGGATGAATATGTAGGTCATTTTCGTGCTCCTTACACTTAATCTTGTCCAATTAGAGTTTTTGACCAATCTTGTGCATCCAATAGGTGTTTTGTGTCATTGGATGAACATTTAGGTCATTTTCGTCCTCCCTACACTTTATCTTATCCAATTAGGGTTTCTAACCAATCTTGTGCATCCAATTGGTGTTTTTGTGTCATTGGATGAACATTTAGGTCATTTTCGTCCTCCCTACACTTAATCTTGTCCAATTTGGGTTTTTAACCAATCTTGTGCATCCAATAGGTGTTTTGGGTCATTGGATGAACATTTAGGTCATTTTCGTCGTCCCTACATTTTATTTTGTCCAATTAGGGTTTCTAACCAATCTTGTGCATCCAGTTGGTGTTTTTGTGTCATTGGATGAACAATTAGGTCATTTTCGTCCTCCCTAGCATAATTCTTGTCCAATTAGGGTTTTTAACCAATCTTGTGCATCCAATAGGTGTTTTGTGTCATTGGATGAACATTTAGGTCGTTTTCGTCCTCCCTACACTTAATCTTGTCCAATTAGGGTTTTTAACCAATCTTGTGCATCCAATAGGTGTTTTGTGTCATTGGATGAATATTTAGGTCAATTTCGTCCTCCCTACACTTTATCTTGTCCAATTAGGGTTTCTAACCAATCTTGTGCATCCAATAGGAGTTTTGTGTCATTGGATTAACACTTAGGTCTTTTTCGTCCTCCCTAGGCTAATTCTTATCCAATTAGGGTTTTTAACCAATCTTGTGCATCCAATAGTTGTGTTTGTGTCGTTGGATGAACAATTAGGTCATTTCCGTCCTCCCAACACTTAATCTTGTCCAATTAGGTTTTTTAACCAATCTTGTGCATCCAATAGGTGTTTTGTGTCATTGGATGAATATTTAGGTCATTTTCGTCCTCCCTACACTTAATCTTGTCCAATTAGGGTTTTTAACCAATCTTGAGCATCCAATAGGTGGTTTTGTGTCATTGGATGAACATTTAGGTCATTTTTATCCTCCCTAGGCTTATGCTTGTCCAGTTAGGGTTTCTAACCAATCTTGTGCAGCCAATAGTTATGTTTGTGTCGTTGGATGAACGTTTAGGTCATTTTTGTCCTCCCTAAACTTAACCTTGTCCAATTAGGGTTTCTAACCAATCTTGTGCATGCAATAGCTGTGTTTGTGTCATTGGATGAACAATTAGGTCATTTTCGTCCTCCCTAGCCTAATTCTTGTCCAATTAGGGTTTTTAACCAATCTTGTGCATCCAATAGGTGTTTTGTGTCATTGGAAGATCATTTAGGTCATTTTCGTCCTCCCGACACTTTATCTTGTCAAATTACGGTTTCTAACCAATCTTGTGCATCCAATTGGTGTTTTTGTGTAATTGGATGAACAATTAGGTCATTTTCGTCCTCCCTAGGATAATTCTAGTCCAATTAGGGTTTTTAACCAATCTTGTGCATCCAATAGGTGTTTTGTATCATTGGACGAATATTTACGTCATTTTCGTCCTCCCTACACTTAATCTTGTCCAATTAGGTTTTTTAACCAATCTTGTGCATCCAATAGGTGTTTTGTGTCATTGGATGAATATTTAGGTCATTTTCGTCCTCCCTACACTTAATCTTGTCCAATTAGGGTTTTTAACCAATCTTGTGCATCCAATAGGTGTTTTGTGTCATTGGATGAATATTTAGGTCATTTTCGTCCTCCCTACACTTAATCTTGTCCAATTAGGGTTTTATACCAATCTTGTGCATCCAATAGGTATTTTGTGTCATTGGATGAACATTTAGGTCGTTTTCGCTCTCCCTACACTTTATCTTGTCCAATTAGGGTTGCAAACCAATCTTGTACATCCAATTGCTGTTTTTGTGTCATTGGATGAACAATTAGGTCATTTTCGTCCTCCCTAGGCTAATTCTTATCCAATTAGGGTTTTATACCAATCTTGTGCATCCAATAGGTATTTTGTGTCATTGGATGAACATTTAGGTCATTTTCGCTCTCCCTACACTTTATCTTGTCCAATTAGGGTTTCTAACCAATCTTGTACATCCAATTGCTGTTTTTGTGTCATTGGATGAACAATTAGGTCATTTTCGTCCTCCCTAGGCTAATTCTTATCCAATTTGGGTTTTTAACCAATCTTGTGCATCCAATAGGTGTTTTGTGTCATTGGATCAACATTTAGGTCATTTTCGTCCTCCCTACACTTAATCTTGTCCAATTAGGGTTTTTAACCAATCTTGTGCATCCAATAGGTGTTTTGTGTCATTGGATGAACATTTAGGTCATTTTCGTCCTCCCTACACTTAATCTTGTCCAATTTGGGTTTTTAACCAATCTTGTGCATCCAATAGGTGTTTTGGGTCATTGGATGAACATTTAGGTCATTTTCGTCCTCCCTACATTTGATCTTGTCCAATTAGGGTTTCTAACCAATCTTGTTCATCCAGTTCGTGTTTTTGTGTCATTGGACGAGCAATTAGGTCATTTTTATCCTCCCTAAACTTAACCTTGTCCAATTAGGGTTTCTATCCAATCTTGTGCATGCAATAGCTGTGTTTGTGTCATTGGATGAACAATTAGGTCATTTTCGTCCTCCCTAGGATAATTTTTGTCCAATTAGGATTTTTAACCAATCTTGTGCATCCAATAGGTGTTTTGTGTCATTGGATGAACATTTAGGTCATTTTCGTCCTCCCTAGGCTAATTCTTATCCAATTAGGGTTTTTAACCAATCTTGTGCATCCAATAGGTGCTTTGTGTCATTGGATGAATATTTAGGTCATTTTCGTCCTCCTTACACTTAATCTTGTCCAATTAGGGTTTTTGACCAACCTTGTGCATCCAATAGGTGTTTTGTGTCATTGGATGAACATTTAGGTCATTTTCGTCCTCCCTACACTTTATCTTATCCAATTAGGGTTTCTAACCAATCTTGTGCATCCAATTGGTGTTTTTGTGTCATTGGATGAACATTTAGGTCATTTTCGTCCTCCCTACACTTAATCTTGTCCAATTTGGGTTTTTAACCAATCTTGTGAATCCAATAGGTGTTTTGTGTCATTGGAAGATCATTTAGGTCATTTTCGTCCTCCCGACACTTTATCTTGTCAAATTACGGTTTCTAACCAATCTTGTGCATCCAATTGGTGTTTTTGTGTAATTGGATGAACAATTAGGTCATTTTCGTCCTCCCTAGGATAATTCTAGTCCAATTAGGGTTTTTAACCAATCTTGTGCATCCAATAGGTGTTTTGTGTCATTGGATGAATATTTAGGTCATTTTCGTCCTCCCTACACTTAATCTTGTCCAATTAGGGTTTTTAACCAATCTTGTGCATCCAATAGGTGTTTTGTGTCATTGGATGAACATTTAGGTCATTTTCGTCCTCCCTAGGCTAATTCTTGTCCAATTAGGGTTTTTATCCAATCTTGTGCATCCATTAGGTGCTTTTGTGTCATTGGATGAAAATTAGGTCATTTTCGTCTTCCCTACACTTAATCTTGTCCATTTAGGGTTTTTAACAAATCTTGTGCATCCAATAGGTGTTTTGTGTCATTGGATGAACAATTAGGTCATTTTCGTCCTCCCTAAACTTAATCTTGTCCAATTAGGGTTTCTAACCAATGTTGTGCATCCAATAGATGTTTTGTGTCATTGGATGAACATTTAGGTCATTTTCGTCCTCCCTACACTTAATCTTGTCCAATTAGGGTTTTTAACCAATCTTGTGCATTTAATAGGTGTTTTGTGTCATTGGATGAACATTTAGGTCATTTTCGTCCTCCCTAGGCTAATTCTTGTCCAATTAGGGTTTTTAACCAATCTTGTGCATCCAATAGGAGTTTTGTGTCATTGGATGAACATTTAGGTCATTTTCGTCCTCCCTACACTTAATGTAGTCCAATTAGGGTTTTTAACCAATCTTATGCATCCAATAGGTGTTTTGTTTCATTGGATGAACATTTAGGTCATTTTCGTCGTCCCTAGGCTAATAGTTGTCTAATTAGGGTTTTTAACCAATCTTGTGCATCCATTAGGTGTTTTTGTGTCATTGGATGAACATTTAGGTCATTTTCGTCCTCCCTAGGCTAATTCTTGTCCAATTAGGGTTTTTAACCAATCTTGTGCATCCAATAGGTGTTTTGTGTCATTGGATGAACATTTAGGTCATTTTCGTCCTCCCTACACTTATTCTTGTCCAATTAGGGTTTTTAACGAATCTTGTGCATCCAATAGGTGTTTTGTGTCATTGGATGAATATTTAGGTCATTTTCATCCTCCCTAGGCTTATGCTTGTCCAATTAGGGTTTCTAACCAATCTTGTGCATCCAATAGTTGTGTTTGTGTCATTGGATGAACAATTAGGTCATTCGTCCTCCCTAGGCTAATTCTTCTCCAATTACGGTTTTTAACCAATCTTGTGCATCCAATAGGTGTTTTGTGTCATTGGATGAACATTTAGGTCATTTTCGTCCTCCCTAGGCTAATTCTTGTCCAATTAGGGTTTTTAACCAATCTTGTGCATCCAATAGGTGCTTTGTGTCATTGGATGAATATTTAGGTCATTTTCGTCCTCCTTACACTTAATCTTGTCCAATTAGGGTTTTTGACCAATCTTGTGCATCCAATAGGTGTTTTGTGTCATTGGATGAACATTTAGGTCATTTTCGTCCTCCCTACACTTTATCTTATCCAATTAGGGTTTCTAACCAATCTTGTGCTTCCAATTGGTGTTTTTGTGTCATTGGATGAACAATTAGGTCATTTTCGTCCTCCCTAGGATAATTATTGTCCAATTAGGATTTTTAACCAATCTTGTGCATCCAATAGGTGTTTTGTGTCATTGGATGAACATATAGGTCATTTTCGTCCTCCCTACATTTTATCTTGTCCAATTAGGGTTTCTAACCAATCTTGTGCATCCAGTTGGTGTTTTTGTGTCATTGGATGAACAATTAGGTCATTTTCGTCCTCCCTAGGATAATTCTTGTCCAATTAGGGTTTTTAACCAATCTTGTGCATCCAATAGGTGTTTTGTGTCATTGGATGAACATTTAGGTCGTTTTCGTCCTCCCTACACTTAATCTTGTACAATTAGGGTTTTTAACCAATCTTGTGCATCCAATAGGTGTTTTGTGTCATTGGATGAACAATTAGGGCATTTTCGTCCTCCCTACACTTAATGTTGTCCAATTTGGGTTTTTAACCAATCTTGTGCATCCAATAGGTGTTTTGGGTCATTGGATGAACATTTAGGTCATTTTCGTCCTCCCTACATTTGATCTTCTCCAATTAGGGTTTCTAACCAATCTTGTGCATCCAGTTCGTGTTTTTGTGTCATTGGATGAGCAATTAGGTCATTTTTTTCCTCCCTAAACTTAACCTTGTCCAATTAGGGTTTCTATCCAATCTTGTGCATGCACTAGCTGTGTTTGTGTCATTGGATGAACAATTAGGTCATTTTCGTCCTCCCTAGGATAATTTTTGTCCAATTAGGATTTTTAACCAATCTTGTGCATCCAATAGGTGTTTTGTGTCATTGGATGAACATTTAGGTCATTTTCGTCCTCCCTAGGCTAATTCTTATCCAATTAGGGTTTTTAACCAATCTTGTGCATCCAATAGGTGCTTTGTGTCGTTGGATGAATATTTAGGTCATTTTCGTCCTCCTTACACTTAATCTTGTCCAATTAGGGTTTTTGACCAATCTTGTGCATCCAATAGGTGTTTTGTGTCAATGGATGAACATTTAGGTCATTTTCGTCCTCCCTACACTGTATCTTATCCAATTAGGGTTTCTAACCAATCTTGTGCATCCAATTGGTGTTTTTGTGTCATTGGATGAACATTTAGGTCATTTTCGTCCTCCCTACACTTAATCTTGTCCAATTTGGGTTTTTAACCAATCTTGTGAATCCAATAGGTGTTTTGTGTCATTGGAAGATCATTTAGGTCATTTTCGTCCTCCCGACACTTTATCTTGTCAAATTACAGTTTCTAACCAATCTTGTGCATCCAATTGGTGTTTTTGTGTAATTGGATGAACAATTAGGTCATTTTCGTCCTCCCCAGGATAATTATAGTCCAATTAGGGTTTTTAATCAATCTTGTGCATCCAATAGGTGTTTTGTATCATTGGACGAATATTTACGTCATTTTCATCCTCCCTACACTTAATCTTGTCCAATTAGGGTTTTTAACCAATCTTGTGCATCCAATAGGTGTTGTGTCATTGGATGAACATTTAGGTCATTTTCGTCCTCCCTACATTTTATCTTATCCAATTAGGGTTTCAAACCAATGTTGTGCATCCAATTGGTGTTTTTGTGTAGTTCGATGAACAATTAGGTCATTTTCGTCCTCCCTAGGATAATTCTTGTCCAATTAGGGTTTCTAACCAATCTTGTTCATCCAGTTGGTGTTTTTGTGTCATTGGATGAGCAATTAGGTCATTTTCGTCCTCCCTAGGCTAATTCTTGTCCAATTAGCGTTTTTAACCAATCTTGTGCATCCAATAGGTGTTTTGTGTCATTGGATGAACATTTAGGTCATTTTCGTCCTCCCTAGGCTAATTCTTATCCAATTAGGGTTTTTAACCAATCTTGTGCATCCAATAGGTGCTTTGTGTCATTGGATGAATATTTAGGTCATTTTCGTCCTCCTTACACTTAATCTTGTCCAATTAGTGTTTTTGACCAATCTTGTGCATCCAATAGGTGTTTTGTATCATTGGATGAACATTTAGGTCATTTTCGTCCTCCCTACACTTTATCTTATCCAATTAGGGTTTCTAACCAATCTTGTGCATCCAATTGGTGTTTTTGTGTCATTGGATGAACATTTAGGTCATTTTCGTCCTCCCTACACTTAATCTTGTCCAATTTGGGTTTTTAACCAATCTTGTGAATCCAATAGGTGTTTTGTGTCATTGGAAGATCATTTAGGTCATTTTCGTCCTCCCGACACTTTATCTTGTCAAATTACGGTTTCTAACCAATCTTGTGCATCCAATTGGTGTTTTTGTGTAATTGGATGAACAATTAGGTCATTTTCGTCCTCCCTAGGATAATTCTAGTCCAATTAGGGTTTTTAATTAATCTTGTGCATCCAATAGGTGTTTTGTATCATTGGACGAATATTTACGTTATTTTCGTCCTCCCTACACTTACTCTTGTCCAATTAGGGTTTTTAACCAATCTTGTGCATCCAATAGGTGTTGTGTCATTGGATGAACATTTAGGTCATTTTCGTCCTCCCTACATTTTATCTTATCCAATTAGGGTTTCAAACCAATCTTGTGCATCCAATTGGTGTTTTTGTGTAGTTCGATGAACAATTAGGTCATTTTCGTCCTCCCTAGGATAATTCTTGTCCAATTAGGGTTTCTAACCAATCTTGTTCATCTAGTTGGTGTTTTTGTGTCATTGGATGAGCAATTAGGTCATTTTCGTCCTCCCTAGGCTAATTCTTGTCCAATTAGCGTTTTTAACCAATCTTGTGCATCCAATAGGTGTTTTGTGTCATTGGATGAACATTTAGGTCATTTTCGTCCTCCCTAGGCTAATTCTTATCCAATTAGGGTTTTTAACCAATCTTGTGCATCCAATAGGTGCTTTGTGTCATTGGATGAATATGTAGGTCATTTTCGTGCTCCTTACACTTAATCTTGTCCAATTAGAGTTTTTGACCAATCTTGTGCATCCAATAGGTGTTTTGTGTCATTGGATGAACATTTAGGTCATTTTCGTCCTCCCTACACTTTATCTTATCCAATTAGGGTTTCTAACCAATCTTGTGCATCCAATTGGTGTTTTTGTGTCATTGGATGAACATTTAGGTCATTTTTGTCCTCCCTACACTTAATCTTGTCCAATTTGGGTTTTTAACCAATCTTGTGTATCCAATAGGTGTTTTGGGTCATTGGATGAACATTTAGGGCATTTTCGTCCTCCCTACATTTTATCTTGTCCAATTAGGGTTTCTAACCAATCTTGTGCATCCAGTTGGTGTTTTTGTGTCATTGGATGAACAATTAGGTCATTTTCGTCCTCCCTAGGATAATTCTTGTCCAATTAGGGTTTTTAACCAATCTTGTGCATCCAATAGGTGTTTTGTGTCATTGGATGAATATTTAGGTCATTTTCGTCGTCCCTACACTTAATCTTGTCCAATTAGGATTTTTAACCAATCTTGTGCATCCAATAGGTGTTTTGTGTCATTGGATGAACATTTAGGTCATTTTCGTCCTCCCTACACTTAATCTTGTCCAATTTGGGTTTTTAACCAATCTTGTGCATCCAATAGGTGTTTTGGGTCATTGGATGAACATTTAGGTCATTTTCGTCCTCCCTACATTTGATCTTGTCCAATTAGGCTTTCTAACCAATCTTGTTCATCCAGTTCGTGTTTTTGTGTCATTGGATGAGCAATTAGGTCATTTTTATCCTCCCTAAACTTAACCTTGTCCAATTAGGGTTTCTATCCAATCTTGTGCATGCAATAGCTGTGTTTGTGTCATTGGATGAACAATTAGGTCATTTTCGTCCTCCCTAGGCTAATTTTTGTCCAATTAGGATTTTTAACCAATCTTGTGCATCCAATAGGTGTTTTGTGTCATTGGATGAACATTTAGGTCATTTTCGTCCTCCCTAGGCTAATTCTTATCCAATTAGGGTTTTTAACCAATCTTGTGCATCCAATAGGTGCTTTGTGTCATTGGATGAATATTTAGGTCATTTTCGTCCTCCTTACACTTAATCTTGTCCAATTAGGGTTTTTGACCAATCTTGTGCATCCAATAGGTGTTTTGTGTCATTGGATGAACATTTAGGTCATTTTCGTCCTCCCTACACTTTATCTTATCCAATTAGGGTTTCTAACCAATCTTGTGCATCCAATTGGTGTTTTTGTGTCATTGGATGAACACGTCCTCCCTAGGATAATTATTGTCCAATTAGGATTTTTAACCAATCTTGTGCATCCAATAGGTGTTTTGTGTCATTGGATGAACATTTAGGTCATTTTCGTCCTCCCTACACTTTATCTTATCCAATTAGGGTTTCTAACCAATCTTTTGCATCCAATTGGTGTTTTTGTGTCATTGGATAAACATTTAGGTCATTTTCGTCCTCCCTACACTTAATCTTGTCCAATTTGGGTTTTTAACCAATCTTGTGCATCCAATAGGTGTTTTGGGTCATTGGATGAACATTTAGGTCATTTTCGTCCTCCCTACATTTGATCTTGTCCAATTAGGGTTTCTAACCAATCTTGTTCATCCAGTTGGTGTTTTTGTGTCATTGGATGAGCAATTAGGTTATTTTCGTCCTCCCTAGGCTAATTCTTTTCCAATTAGCGTTTTTAACCAATCTTGTGCATCCAATAGGTGTTTTGTGTCATTGGATGAACATTTAGGTCATTTTCGTCCTCCCTAGGCTAATTCTTATCCAATTAGGGTTTTTAACCAATCTTGTGCATCCAATAGGTGCTTTGTGTCATTGGATGAATATTTAGGTCATTTTCGTCCTCCTTACACTTAATCTTGTCCAATTAGGGTTTTTAACCAATCTTGTGCATCCAATAGGTGTTTTGGGTCATTGGATGAACATTTAGGTCATTTTCGTCCTCCCTACATTTTATCTTGTCCAATTAGGGTTTCTAACCAATCTTGTTCATCCAGTTGGTGTTTTTGTGTCATTGGATGAGCAATTAGGTCATTTTCGTCCTCCCTAGGCTAATTCTTGTCCAATTAGCGTTTTTAACCAATCTTGTGCATCCAATAGGTGTTTTGTGTCATTGGATGAACATTTAGGTCATTTTCGTCCTCCCTAGGCTAATTCTTATCCAATTAGGGTTTTTAACCAATCTTGTGCATCCAATAGGTGCTTTGTGTCATTGGATGAATATTTAGGTCATTTTCGTCCTCCTTACACTTAATCTTGTCCAATTAGTGTTTTTGACCAATCTTGTGCATCCAATAGGTGTTTTGTATCATTGGATGAACATTTAGGTCATTTTCGTCCTCCCTACACTTTATCTTATCCAATTAGGGTTTCTAACCAATCTTGTGCATCCAATTGGTGTTTTTGTGTCATTGGATGAACATTTAGGTCATTTTCGTCCTCCCTACACTTAATCTTGTCCAATTTGGGTTTTTAACCAATCTTGTGCATCCAATAGGTGTTTTGGGTCATTGGATGAACATTTAGGTCATTTTCGTCCTCCCTACATTTGATCTTGTCCAATTAGGGTTTCTAACCAATCTTGTGCATCCAGTTGGTGTTTTTGTGTCATTGGATGAACAATTAGGTCATTTTCGTCCTCCCTAGGCTAATTCTTGTCCAATTAGGGTTTTTAACCAATCTTGTGCATCCAATAGGTGTTTTGTGTCATTGGATGAACATTTAGGTCATTTTCGTCCTCCCTACGCTTAATCTTGTCCAATTAGGGTTTTTAACCAATCTTGTGCATCCAATAGGTGTTTTGTGTCATTGGATGAACATTTAGGTCATTTTCGTCCTCCCTAGGCTAATTCTTATCCAATTAGGGTTTTTAACCAATCTTGTGCATCCAATAGGTGCTTTGTGTCATTGGATGAATATTTAGGTCATTTTCGTCCTCCTTACACTTAATCTTGTCCAATTAGGGTTTTTAACCAATCTTGTGCATCCAATAGGTATTTTGGGTCATTGGATGAACATTTAGGTCATTTTCGTCCTCCCTACATTTGATCTTGTCCAATTAGGGTTTCTAACCAATCTTGTTCATCCAGTTGGTGTTTTTGTGTCATTGGATGAGCTATTAGGTCATTTTCGTCCTCCCTAGGCTAATTCTTGTCCAATTAGCGTTTTTAACCAATCTTGTGCATCCAATAGGTGTTTTGTGTCATTGGATGAACATTTAGGTCATTTTCGTCCTCCCTAGGCTAATTCTTATCCAATTAGGGTTTTTAACCAATCTTGTGCATCCAATAGGTGCTTTGTGTCATTGGATGAATATTTAGGTCATTTTCGTCCTCCCTACACTTAATCTTGTCCAATTTGGGTTTTTAACCAATCTTGTGCATCCAATAGGTGTTTTGGGTCATTGGATGAACATTTAGGTCATTTTCGTCCTCCCTACATTTTATCTTGTCCAATTAGGGTTTCTAACCAATCTTGTGGATCCAGTTGGTGTTTTTGTGTCATTGGATGAACAATTAGGTCATTTTCGTCCTCCCTAGGATAATTCTTGTCCAATTAGGGTTTTTAACCAATCTTGTGCATCCAATAGGTGTTTTGTGTCATTGGATGAATATTTAGGTCGTTTTCGTCGTCCCTACACTTAATCTTGTCCAATTAGGATTTTTAACCAATCTTGTGCATCCAATAGGTGTTTTGTGTCATTGGATGAACATTTAGGTCATTTTCGTCCTCCCTACACTTAATCTTGTCCAATTTGGGTTTTTAACCAATCTTGTGTATCCAATAGGTGTTTTGGGTCATTGGATGAACATTTAGGTCATTTTCGTCCTCCCTACATTTTATCTTGTCCAATTAGGGTTTCTAACCAATCTTGTGCATCCAGTTGGTGTTTTTGTGTCATTGGATGAACAATTAGGTCATTTTCGTCCTCCCTAGGATAATTCTTGTCCAATTAGGGTTTTTAACCAATCTTGTGCATCCAATAGGTGTTTTGTGTCATTGGATGAATATTTAGGTCATTTTCGTCCTCCCTACACTAAATCTTGTCCAATTAGGGTTTTTAACCAATCTTGCGCATCCAATAGGTATTTTGTGTCATTGGATGAATATTTAGGTCATTTTTGTCCTCCCTTGAATAATTCTTGTCCAATTAGAGTTTTTAACCAATCTTGTGCATCCAATAGGTGTTTTGGGTCATTGGATGAACATTTAGGTCATTTTCGTCCTCCCTACATTTTATCTTGTCCAATTAAGGTTTCTAACCAATCTTGTGCATCCAGTTGGTGTTTTTGTTTCATTGGATGAACAATTAGGTCATTTTCGTCCTCCCTAGGATAATTCTTGTCCAATTAGGGCTTTTAACCAATCTTGTGCATCTAATAGGTGTTTTGTGTCATTGGATGAACATTTAGGTCATTTTTATCCTCCCTACACTTAATCTTGTCCAATTAGGGTTTTTAACCAATCTTGTGCATCTAATAGGTGTTTTGTGTCATTGCATGAACATTTAGGTCATTTTCGTCCTCCCTACACTTAATCTTGTCCAATTTGTGTTTTTAACGAATCTTGTGCATCCAATAGGTGTTTTGTGTCATTGGATGAACATTTAGGTCATTTTCGTCCTCCCTACACTTAATCTTGTCCAATTTGGGTTTTTAACCAATCTTGTGCATCCAATAGGTGTTTTGGGTCATTGGATGAACATTTAGGTCATTTTCGTCCTCCCTACATTTGATCTTGTCCAATTAGGGTTTCTAACCAATCTTGTGCATCCAGTTGGTGTTTTTGTTTCATTGGATGAACAATTAGGTCATTTTCGTCCTCCTTAGGATAATTCTTGTCCAATTAGGGTTTTTAACCAATCTTGTGCATCCAATAGGTGTTTTGTGTCATTGGATGAACATTTAGGTCATTTTCGTCCTCCCTACACTTTATCTTATCCAATTAGGGTTTCTAACCAATCTTGTGCATCCAATAGGTGTATTGTGTCATTGGAAGATCATTTAGGTCATTTTCGTCCTCCCGACACTTTATCTTGTCAAATTACGGTTTCTAACCAATCTTGTGCATCCAATTGGTGTTTTTGTGTAATTGGATGAACAATTAGGTCATTTTCGTCCTCCCTAGGATAATTCTAGTCCAATTAGGGTTTTTAATCAATCTTGTGCATCCAATAGGTGTTTTGTATCATTGGACGAATATTTACGTCATTTTCGTCCTCCCTACACTTACTCTTGTCCAATTAGGGTTTTTAACCAATCTTGTGCATCCAATAGGTGTTGTGTCATTGGATGAACATTTAGGTCATTTTCGTCCTCCCAACATTTTATCTTATCCAATTAGGGTTTCAAACCAATCTTGTGCATCCAATTGGTGTTTTTGTGTAGTTCGATGAACAATTAGGTCATTTTCGTCCTCCCTAGGATAATTCATGTCCAATTAGGGTTTCTAACCAATCTTGTTCATCTTGTTGGTGTTTTTGTGTCATTGGATGAGCAATTAGGTCATTTTCGTCCTCCCTAGGCTAATTCTTGTCCAATTAGCGTTTTTAACCAATCTTGTGCATCCAATAGGTGTTTTGTGTCATTGGATGAACATTTAGGTCATTTTCGTCCTCCCTAGGCTAATTCTTATCCAATTAGGGTTTTTAACCAATCTTGTGCATCCAATAGGTGCTTTGTGTCATTGGATGAATATGTAGGTCATTTTCGTGCTCCTTACACTTAATCTTGTCCAATTAGAGTTTTTGACCAATCTTGTGCATCCAATAGGTGTTTTGTGTCATTGGATGAACATTTAGGTCATTTTCGTCCTCCCTACACTTTATCTTATCCAATTAGGGTTTCTAACCAATCTTGTGCATCCAATTGGTGTTTTTGTGTCATTGGATGAACATTTAGGTCATTTTCGTCCTCCCTACACTTAATCTTGTCCAATTTGGGTTTTTAACCAATCTTGTGCATCCAATAGGTGTTTTGGGTCATTGGATGAACATTTAGGTCATTTTCGTCCTCCCTACATTTTATCTTGTCCAATTAGGGTTTCTAACCAATCTTTTGCATCCAATAGGTGTTTTTGTGTCATTGGATGACCAATTAGGTCATTTTCGTCCTCCCTAGGATAATTCTTATCCAATTAGGGTTTTTAACCAATCTTGTGCATCCAATAGGTGTTTTGTGTCGTTGGATGAACATTTAGGTCGTTTTCGTCCTCCCTACACTTAATCTTGTCGAATTAGGGTTTTTAACCAATCTTGTGCATCCAATAGGTGTTTTGTGTCATTGGATGAATATTTAGGTCAATTTCGTCCTCCCTAGACTTTATCTTGTCCAATTAGGGTTTCTAACCAATCTTGTGCATCCAATAGGAGTTTTGTGTCATTGGATTAACACTTAGGTCTTTTTCGTCCTCCCTAGGCTAATTCTTATCCAATTAGGGTTTTTAACCAATCTTGTGCATCCAATAGTTGTGTTTGTGTCGTTGGATGAACATTTAGGTCATTTCCGTCCTCCCAACACTTAATCTTGTCCAAATAGGTTTTTTAATCAATCTTGTGCATCCAATAGCTGTTTTGTGTCATTGGATGAATATTTAGGTCATTTTCGTCCTCCCTACACTTAATCTTGTCCAATTAGGGTTTTTGACCAATCTTGTGCATCCAATAGGTGTTTTGTGTCATTGGATGAACATTGAGGTCATTTTCGTCCTCCCAACACTTAATCTTGTCCAATTAGGTTTTTTAACCAATCTTGTGCATCCAATAGGTGTTTTGTGTCATTGGATGAATATTTAGGTCATTTTCGTCCTCCCTACACTTAATCGTGTCCAATTAGGGTTTTTGACCAATCTTGTGCATCCAATAGGTGTTTTGTGTCATTGGATGAACATTGAGGTCATTTTCGTCCTCCCTACACTTTATCTTATCCAATTAGGGTTTCTAACCAATCTTGTGCATCCAATTGGTGTTTTTGTGTCATTGGATGAACAATTAGGTCATTTTCGTCCTCCCTAGGATAATTATTGTCCAATTAGGATTTTTAACCAATCTTGTGCATCCAATAGGTGTTTTGTGTCATTGGATGAACATATAGGTCATTTTCGTCCTCCCTACACTTTATCTTATCCAATTAGGGTTTCTAACCAATCTTATGCATCCAATTGGTGTTTTTGTGTCATTGGATGAACATTTAGGTCATTTTCGTCCTCCCTACACTTAATCTTGTCCAATTTGGGTTTTTAACCAATCTTGTGCATCCAATAGGTGTTTTGGGTCATTGGATGAACATTTAGGTCATTTTCGTCCTCCCTACATTTTATCTTGTCCAATTAGGGTTTCTAACCAATCTTGTGCATCCAGTTGGTGTTTTTGTGTCATTGGATGAACAATTAGGTCATTTTCGTCCTCCCTAGGATAATTCTTGTCCAATTAGGGTTTTTAACCAATCTTGTGGATCCAATAGGTGTTTTGTGTCATTGGATGAACATTTAGGTCATTTTCGTCCTCCCTACACTTAATCTTGTCCAATTAGGGTTTTTAACCAATCTTTTGCATCCAATAGGTGTTTTGAGTCATTGGATAAATATTTAGGTCTTTTTCGTCCTCCCTACACTTTATCTTGTCCAATTAGGGTTTCTAACCAATCTTGTGCATCCAATAGGAGTTTTGAGTCATGGTATTAACACTTAGGTCTTTTTCGTCCTCCCTAGGCTAATTCTTATCCAATTAGGGTTTTTAACCAATCTTGTGCATCCAATAGTTGTGTTTGTGTAATTGGATGAACATTTAGGTCATTTCCGTCCTCCCAACACTTAATCTTGTCCAATTAGGTTTTTTAACCAATCTTGTGCATCCAATAGGTGTTTTGTGTCATTGGATGAACATTTAGGTCATTTTCGTCCTCCCTACACTTTATCTTATCCAATTAGGGTTTCTAACAATTCTTGTGCATCCAGTTGGTGTTTTTGTGTCATTGGATGAACATTTAGGTCATTTTCGTCCTCCCTAGGATAATTCTTGTCCAATTAGGGTTTCTATAAATTCTTGTGCATCCAATTGGTGTTTTTGTGTCATTGGATGAACAATTAGGTCATTTTCGTCCTCCCTATGATAATTGTTGTCCAATTAGGGTTTTTAACCAATCTTGTGCAACCAATAGGTGTTTTGTGTCATTGGACGAATATTTACGTCATTTTCGTCCTCCCTACACTTAATCTTGTCCAATTAGGGTTTTTGACCAATCTTGTGCATCCAATAGGTGTTTTGTGTCATTGGATGAACATTGAGGTCATTTTCGTCCTCCCTACACTTTATCTTATCCAATTAGGGTTTCTAACCAATCTTGTGCATCCAATTGGTGTTTTTGTGTCATTGGATGAACAATTAGGTCATTTTCGTCCTCCCTAGGATAATTATTGTCCAATTAGGATTTTTAACCAATCTTGTGCATCCAATAGGTGTTTTGTGTCATTGGATGAACATTTAGGTCATTTTCGTCCTCCCAACACTTAATCTTGTCCAATTAGGTTTTTTAACCAATCTTGTGCATCCAATAGGTGTTTTGTGTCATTGGATGAATATTTAGGTCATTTTCGTCCTCCCTACACTTAATCTTGTCTAATTAGGGTTTTTAACCAATCTTGTGCATCCAATAAGTGTTTTGTGTCATTGGATGAACATTTAGGTCATTTTCGTCCTCCCTACACTTAATCTTGTCCAATTAGGGTTTTTAACCAATCTTGTGCATCCAATAGGTGTTTTGTGTCATTGGATGAACATTTAGGTCATTTTCGTCCTCCCTAGGCTAATTCTTATCCAATTAGGGTTTTTAACCAATCTTGTGCATCCAATAGGTGCTTTGTGTCATTGGATGAATATTTAGGTCATTTTCGTCCTCCTTACACTTAATCTTGTCCAGTTAGGGTTTTTGACCAATCTTGTGCATCCAATAGGTGTTTTGTGTCATTGGATGAACATTTAGGTCATTTTCGTCCTCCCTACACTTTATCTTATCCAATTAGGGTTTCTAACCAATCTTGTGCATCCAATTGGTGTTTTTGTGTCATTGGAAGAACAATTAGGGCATTTTCGTCCTCCCTAGGATAATTCTTGTCCAATTAGGGTTTTTAACCAATCTTGTGCATCCAATAGGTGTTTTGTGTCATTGGATGAACATTTAGGTCATTTTCGTCCTCCCTACACTTAATCTTGTCCAATTTGGGTTTTTAACCAATCTTATGCATCCAATAGGTGTTTTGGGTCATTGGATGAACATTTAGGTCATTTTCGTCCTCCCTACACTTTATCTTGTCCAATTAAGGTTTCTAACCAACCTTGTGCATCCAATTGGTGTTTTTGTGTCATTGGATGAACAATTAGGTCATTTTCGTCCTCCCTAGGTTAATTCTTGTCCAATTAGGGTTTCTAACCAATCTTGTGCATCCCGTTGGTGTTTTGTGTCATTGGATGAACAATTAGGTCATTTTCGTCCTCCTTGGGATAATCGTTGTCCAATTAGGATTGTTAACCAATCTTGTGCATCCAATACGTGTTTTGTGTCATTGGATGAACATTTAGGTCATTTTCATCCTCCCTAGGCTAATCCTTATCCAATTAGGGTTTTTAACCAATCTTGTGCATCCAATAGGTGTTTTGTGTCATTTGATGAACATTTAGGTCAGTTTCGTCCTCCCTATACTAAATCTTGTCCAATTAGGGTTTTTAACCAATCTTGTGCATCCAATAGGTGTTTTGTGTCATTGGATGAACATTTAGGTCATTTTCGTCCTCCCTACACGTTATCTTATCCAATTAGGGTTTCTAACCAATCTTGTGCATCCAATTGGTGTTTTTGTGTAATTCGATGAACAATTAGGTGATTTTCGTCCTCCCTAGGATAATTCTTGTCTAATTAGGGTTTTTAACCAATCTTGTGCATCCAATAGGTGTTTTGTGTCATTGGATGAATATTTAGGTAATTTTCGTCCTCCCTACACTAAATCTTGTCCAATTAGGGTTTTTAACCAATCCTGCGCATCCAATAGGTGTTTTGTCTCATTGGATGAATATTTAGGTCATTTTCGTCCTCCCTACACTTAATCTTGTCCAATTAGGGTTTTTAACCAATCTTGTGCATCCAATAGGTGTTTTGTGTCATTGGATGAACATTTAGGTCATTTTCGTCCTCCCTAGGCTAATTCTTGTCCAATTAGGGTTTTTAACCAATCTTGTGCATCAAATAGGAGTTTTGTGTCATTGGATGAATATTTAGGTCATTTTCGTCCTCCCTACACTTAATCTTGTCCAATTTGGGTTTTTAACCAATCTTGTGCATCCAATAGGTGTTTTATGTCATTGGATGAACATTTAGGTCATTTTCGTCCTCCCTACACTTTATCTTGTCCAATTAAGGTTTCTAACCAACCTTGTGCATCCAATTGGTGTTTTTGTGTCATTGGATGAACAATTAGGTCATTTTCGTCCTCCCTAGGATAATTCTTGTCCAATTAGGATTTTTAACAAATCTTGTGCATCCAATAAGAGTTTTGTGTCATTGGATTAACACTTAGGTCATTTTCGTCCTCCATAGGCTAATTCTTATCCAATTAGGGTTTTTAACCAATCTTGTGCATCGAATAGTTGTGTTTGTGTCGTTGAATGAACATTTAGGTCATTTTCGTCCATCCTACACTTAATCTTTTCCAATTAGGGTTTTTAACCAATCTTGTGCATCCAATAGGTGTTTTGTGTCATTGGATGAACAATTAGGTCATTTTCGTCCTCCCTAGGATAATTCTTGTCCAATTAGGGTTTTTAACCAATCTTGTGCATCCAATAGGTGTTTTGTGTCATTGGATGAATATTTCGGTCATTTTCGTCCTCCCTATACTTAATCTTGTCCAATTTGGGTTTTTAACCAATCTTGTGCATCCAATAGGTGTTTTGGGTCATTGGATGAACATTTAGGTCATTTTCGTCCTCCCTACATTTTATCTTGTCCAATTAGGGTTTCTAACCAATCTTGTGGATCCAGTTGGTGTTTTTGTGTCATTGGATGAACAATTAGGTCATTTTCGTCCTCCCTAGGATAATTATTGTCCAATTAGGATTTTTAACCAATCTTGTGCATCCAATAGGTGTTTTGTGTCATTGGATGAACATATAGGTCATTTTCGTCCTCCCTACACTTTATCTTATCCAATTAGGGTTTCTAACCAATCTTATGCATCCAATTGGTGTTTTTGTGTCATTGGATGAACATTTAGGTCATTTTCGTCCTCCCTACACTTAATCTTATCCAATTTGGGTTTTTAACCAATCTTGTGCATCCAATAGGTGTTTTGGGTCATTGGATGAACATTTAGGTCATTTTCGTCCTCCCTACATTTTATCTTGTCCAATTAGGGTTTCTAACCAATCTTGTGGATCCAGTTGGTGTTTTTGTGTCATTGGATGAACAATTAGGTCATTTTCGTCCTCCCTAGGATAATTCTTGTCCAATTAGGGTTTTTAACCAATCTTGTGCATCCAATAGGTGTTTTGTGTCGTTGGATGAACATTTAGGTCATTTTCGTCCTCCCTACACTTAATCTAGTCCAATTAGGGTTTTTAACCAATCTTGTGCATCCAATAGGTGTTTTGTGTCATTGGATGAATATTTAGGTCAATTTCGTCCTCCCTACACTTTATCTTGTCCAATTAGGGTTTCTAACCAATCTTGTGCATCCAATAGGAGTTTTGTGTCATTGGATTAACACTTAGGTCTTTTTCGTCCTACCTAGGCTAATTCTTATCCAATTAGGGTTTTTAACCAATCTCGTGCATCCAATAGTTGTGTTTGTGTCGTTGGATGAAAATTTAGGTCATTTCCGTCCTCCCGACACTTAATCTTGTCCAATTAGGTTTTTTAACCAATCTTGTGCATCCAATAGGTGTTTTGTGTCATTGGATGAATATTTAGGTCATTTTCGTCCTCCCTACACTTAATATTGTCCAATTAGGGTTTCTAACCAATCTTGTTCATCCAATTGGTGTTTTTGTGTCATTGGATGAACAATTAGGTCATTTTCGTCCTCCCTAGGATAATTATTGTCCAATTAGGATTTTTAACCAATCTTGTGCATCCAATAGGTGTTTTGTGTCATTGGATGAACATTTAGGTCATTTTCGTCCTCCCTACACTTTATCTTATCCAATTAGGCTTTCTAACCAATCTTGTGCATCCAATTGGTGTTTTTGTGTCATTGGATGAACAATTAGGTCATTTTCGTCCTCCCTAGGATAATTATTGTCCAATTAGGGTTTTTAACCAATCTTGTGCATCCAATAGTTGTGTTTGTGTCGTTGGATGAAAATTTAGGTCATTTCCGTCCTCCCGACACTTAATCTTGTCCAATTAGGTTTTTTAACCAATCTTGTGCATCCAATAGGTGTTTTGTGTCATTGGATGAATATTTAGGTCATTTTCGTCCTCCCTACACTTAATATTGTCCAATTAGGGTTTCTAACCAATCTTGTGCATCCAATTGGTGTTTTTGTGTCATTGGATGAACATTTAGGTCATTTTCGTCCTCCCTACACTTAATCTTGTCCAATTTGGGTTTTTAACCAATCTTGTGAATCCAATAGGTGTTTTGTGTCATTGGAAGATCATTTAGGTCATTTTCGTCCTCCCGACACTTTATCTTGTCAAATTACGGTTTCTAACCAATCTTGTGCATCCAATTGGTGTTTTTGTGTAATTGGATGAACAATTAGGTCATTTTTGTCCTCCCTAGGATAATTCTAGTCCAATTAGGGTTTTTAATCAATCTTGTGCATCCAATAGGTGTTTTGTATCATTGGACGAATATTTACGTCATTTTCGTCTTCCCTACACTTAATCTTGTCCAATTAGGGTTTTTAACCAATCTTGTGCATCCAATAGGTGTTTTGTGTCATTGGATGAACATTTAGGTCATTTTCGTCCTCCCTACATTTTATCTTATCCAATTAGGGTTTCAAACCAATCTTGTGCATCCAATCGGTGTTTTTGTGTAGTTCGATGAACAATTAGGTCATTTTCGTCCTCCCTAGGATAATTCTTGTCCAATTAGGGTTTCTAACCAATCTTGTTCATCCAGTTGGTGTTTTTGTGTCATTGGATGAGCAATTAGGTCATTTTCGTCCTCCCTAGGCTAATTCTTGTCCAATTAGCGTTTTTAACCAATCTTGTGCATCCAATAGGTGTTTTGTGTCATTGGATGAATATTTAGGTCATTTTCGTCCTCCCTAGGCTAATTCTTATCAAATTAGGGTTTTTAACCAATCTTGTGCATCCAGTAGGTGCTTTGTGTCATTGGATGAATATTTAGGTCATTTTCGTCCTCCTTACACTTAATCTTGTCCAATTAGGGTTTTTACCCAATCTTGTGCATCCAATAGGTATTTTGGGTCATTGGATGAACATTTAGTTCATTTTCGTCCTCCCTACATTTGATCTTGTCCTATTAGGGTTTCTAACCAATCTTGTTCATCCAGTTGGTGTTTTTGTGTCATTGGATGAGCAATTAGGTCATTTTCGTCCTCCCTAGGCTAATTCTTGTCCAATTAGCGTTTTTAACCAATCTTGTGCATCCAATAGGTGTTTTGTGTCATTGGATGAACATTTAGGTCATTTTCGTCCTCCCTAGGCTAATTCTTATCCAATTAGGGTTTTTAACCAATCTTGTGCATCCAATAGGTGCTTTGTGTCATTGGATGAATATGTAGGTCATTTTCGTCCTCCTTACACTTAATCTTGTCCAATTAGTGTTTTTGACCAATCTTGTGCATCCAATAGGAGTTTTGTGTCATTGGATGAACATTTATATCATTTTCGTCCTCCCTACACTTTATCTTATCCAATTAGGGTTTCTCACCAATCTTGTGCATCCAATTGGTGTTTTTGTGTCATTGGATGAACATTTAGGTCATTTTCGTCCTCCCTACACTTAATCTTGTCCAATTTGGGTTTTTAACCATTCTTGTGCATCCAATAGGTGTTTTGGGTCATTGGATGAACATTTAGGTCATTTTCGTCCTCCCTACATTTTATCTTGTCCAATTAAGGTTTCTAACCAACCTTGTGCATCCAATTGGTGTTTTTGTGTCATTGGATGAACAATTAGGTCATTTTCGTCCTCCCTAGGATAATTCTTGTCCAATTAGGATTTTTAACAAATCTTGTGCATCCAATAGGAGTTTTGTCTCATTGGATTAACACTTAGGTCATTTTCGTCCTCCCTAGGCTAATTCTTGTCCAATTAGGGTTTTTAACCAATCTTGTGCATCCAATAGGTGTTTTGTGTCATCGGACGAACATTTAGGTCATTTTTGTCCACTCTACACTTAATCTTGTCCAATTAGGGTTTTTAACCAATCTTGTGCATCCAATAGGTGTTTTGTGTCATTGGATGAACAATTAGGTCATTTTCGTCCTCCCTAGGCTAATTCTTATCCAATTAGGGTTTTTAACCAATCTTGTGCATCCAATAGGTGTTTTGTGTCATCGGATGAACATTTAGGTCATTTTTGTCCCCCCTACACTTAATCTTGTCCAATTAGAGTTTTTAACCAATCTTGTGCATCCAATAGGTGTTTTGTGTCATTGGATGAACATTTAGGTCATTTTCGTCCTCCCTCCACTTTATCTTGTCCAATTAAGGTTTCTAACCAACCTTGTGCATCCAATTGGTGTTTTTGTGTCATTGGATGAACAATTAGGTCATTTTCGTCCTCCCTGGGATAATTCTTGTCCAATTAAGGTTTCTAACCAACCTTGTGCATCCAATTGGTGTTTTTGTGTCATTGGATGAACAATTAGGTCATTTTCGTCCTCCCTAGGATAATTCTTGTCCAATTAGGGTTTTTAACCAATCTTGTGCATCCAATAGGTGTTTTGTGTCATTGGATGAACATTTAGGTTATTTTCGTCCTCCCTACACTTAATCTTGTCCAATTTGGGTTTTTAACCAATCTTATGCATCCAATAGGTGTTTTGGGTCATTGGATGAACATTTAGGTCATTTTCGTCCTCTCTACATTTTATCTTGTCCAATTAGGGTTTCTAACCAATCTTGTGCATCCAGTTGGTGTTTTTGTGTCATTGGATGAAAAATTAGGTCATTTTCGTCCTCCCTAGGATAATTCTTGTCCAATTATGGTTTTTAACCAATCTTGTGCATCCAATAGGTGTTTTGTGTCATTAGATGAACATTTAGGTCATTTTCGTCCTCCCTAGGCTAATTCTTATCCGATTAGGGTTTTTAACCAATCTTGTGCAGCCAATAGGTGTTTTGTGTCACTGGATGAATATTTAGGTCATTTTCGTCCTCCCTACACTTAAACTTGTCCAATTAGGGTTTTTGACCAATCTTGTGCATCCAATAGGTTTTTTGTGTCATTGGATGAACATTTAGGTCATTTTCGTCCTCCCTACACTTTATCTTATCCAATTAGGGTTTCAAACCAATCTTGTGCATCCAATTGGTGTTTTTGTGTAATTCGATGACCAATTAGGTCATTTTCGTCCTCCCTAGGATAATTCCTTTCCAATTAGGGTTTCTAACCAATCTTGTGCATCCAATAGTTGTGTTTGTGTCGTTGGATGAACATTTAGGTCATTTTTGTCCTCCCTAAACTTAACCTTGTCCAATTAGGGTTTCTAACCAATCTTGTGCATCGAATAGGTGTGTTTGTGTCATTGGATGAACAATTAGGTCATTTTTGTCGTCCCTAGGTTAATTCTTGTCCAATTAGGGTTTCTAACCAATCTTGTGCATCCCGTTGGTGTTTTTGTGTCATTGGATGAACAATTAGGTCATTTTCGTCCTCCTTGGGATAATCGTTGTCCAATTAGGATTGTTAACCAATCTTGTGCATCCAATACGTGTTTTGTGTCATTGGATGAACATTTAGGTCATTTTCATCCTCCCTAGGCTAATCCTTATCCAATTAGGGTTTTTAACCAATCTTGTGCATCCAATAGGTGTTTTGTGTCATTTGACGAACATTTAGGTCAGTTTCGTCCTCCCTATACTAAATCTTGTCCAATTAGGGTTTTTAACCAATCTTGTGCATCCAATAGGTGTTTTGTGTCATTGGATGAATATTTAGGTCATTTTTGTCCTCCCTACACTTAATCTTGTCCAATTAGGGTTTTTGACCAATCTTGTGCATCCAATAGGTGTTTTGTGTCATTGGATGAACATTTAGGTCATTTTCGTCCTCCCTACACGTTATCTTATCCAATTAGGGTTTCTAACCAATCTTGTGCATCCAATTGGTGTTTTTGTGTAATTCGATGAACAATTAGGTGATTTTCGTCCTCCCTAGGATAATTCTTGTCTAATTAGGGTTTTTAACCAATCTTGTGCATCCAATAGGTGTTTTGTGTCATTGGATGAATATTTAGGTAATTTTCGTCCTCCCTACACTAAATCTTGTCCAATTAGGGTTTTTAACCAATCCTGCGCATCCAATAGGTGTTTTGTCTCATTGGATGAATATTTAGGTCATTTTCGTCCTCCCTACACTTAATCTTGTCCAATTAGGGTTTTTAACCAATCTTGTGCATCCAATAGGTGTTTTGTGTCATTGGATGAACATTTAGGTCATTTTCGTCCTCCCTAGGCTAATTCTTGTCCAATTAGGGTTTTTAACCAATCTTGTGCATCAAATAGGAGTTTTGTGTCATTGGATGAATATTTAGGTCATTTTCGTCCTCCCTACACTTAATCTTGTCCAATTTGGGTTTTTAACCAATCTTGTGCATCCAATAGGTGTTTTATGTCATTGGATGAACATTTAGGTCATTTTCGTCCTCCCTACACTTTATCTTGTCCAATTAAGGTTTCTAACCAACCTTGTGCATCCAATTGGTGTTTTTGTGTCATTGGATGAACAATTAGGTCATTTTCGTCCTCCCTAGGATAATTCTTGTCCAATTAGGATTTTTAACCAATCTTGTGCATCCAATAGGTGTTTTGTGTCATTGGATGAACATTTAGGTCATTTTCGTCCTCCCTACACTTAATCTTGTCCAATTTGGGTTTTTAACCAATCTTGTGCATCCAATAGGTGTTTTGGGTCATTGGATGAACATTTAGGTCATTTTCGTCCTCCCTACATATGATCTTGTCCAATTAGGGTTTCTAACCAATCTTGTTCATCCAGTTGGTGTTTTTGTGTCATTGGATGAGCAATTAGGTCATTTTCGTCCTCCCTAGGCTAATTTTTGTCCAATTAGCGTTTTTAACCAATCTTGTGCATCCAATAGGTGTTTTGTGTCATTGGATGAACATTTAGGTCATTTTCGTCCTCCCTAGGCTAATTCTTATCCAATTAGGGTTTTTAACCAATCTTGTGCATCCAATAGGTGCTTTGTGTCATTGGATGAATATGTAGGTCATTTTCGTGCTCCTTACACTTAATCTTGTCCAATTAGAGTTTTTGACCAATCTTGTGCATCCAATAGGTGTTTTGTGTCATTGGATGAACATTTAGGTCATTTTCGTCCTCCCTACACTTTATCTTATCCAATTAGGGTTTCTAACCAATCTTGTGCATCCAATTGGTGTTTTTGTGTCATTGGATGAACATTTAGGTCATTTTCGTCCTCCCTACACTTAATCTTGTCCAATTTGGGTTTTTAACCAATCTTGTGCATCCAATAGGTGTTTTGGGTCATTGGATGAACATTTAGGTCATTTTCGTCCTCCCTACATTTGATCTTGTCCAATTAGGGTTTCTAACCAATCTTGTGCATCCAGTTGGTGTTTTTGTGTCATTGGATGAACAATTAGGTCATTTTCGTCCTCCCTAGGCTAATTCTTGTCCAATTAGGGTTTTTAACCAATCTTGTGCATCCAATAGGTGTTTTGTGTCATTGGATGAACATTTAGGTCATTTTTGTCCTCCCTAGGCTTAATCTTGTCCAATTAGGGTTTTGAACCAATCTTGTGCATCCAATAGTTGTTTTTGTGTCATTGGATGAACACTTATGTCATTTTCGTCCTCCCTAAACTTAATCTCTTCCAATAGGTGTTTTTGTGTCATTGGATGAACAATTAGGTCATTTTCGTGCTCCCTAGGCTTATTCTTGTCCAATTAGGGTTATTAACCAATCTTGTGCATCCAATAGGTGTTTTTGTGTCATTGGATGAACAATTAGGTCATTTTCGTCCTCCCTAGGCTAACTCTTGTCCAATTAGGGTTTTTAACGAATCTTGTGCATCCAATAGGTGTTTGTTTCATTGGATGAACATTTAGGTCATTTTCGTCCTCCCTACACTTAATCTTGTCCAATTAGGGTTTTGAACCAATCTTGTGCATCCAATAGTTGTTTTTGTGTCATTGGATGAACATTTATGTCATTTTCGTCCTCCCTAAACTTAATCTCTTCCAATAGGTGTTTTTGTGTCATTGGATGAACAATTAGGTCATTTTCGTGCTCCCTAGGCTTATTCTTGTCCAATTAGGGTTATTAACCAATCTTGTGCATCCAATAGGTGTTTTTGTGTCATTGGATGAACAATTAGGTCATTTTCGTCCTCCCTAGGCTAATTCTTGTCCAATTAGGATTTTTAACCAATCTTGTGCATCCAATAGGTGTTTTGTGTCATTGGATGAACATTTAGGTCATTTTCGTCCTCCCTACACTTAATCTTGTCCAATTAGGGTTTTTAACCAATCTTGTGCATCCAATAGGTGTTTTTGTGTCATTAGATGAACATTTAGCTCATTTTCGTTCTCCCTAAACTTAATCTTGTCCAATTAGGGTTTCTGACCAATCTTGTGCATCCAATAGGTGTTTTTGTGTCATTGGATGAACAATTAGGTCATTTTCGTCCTCCCTAGGCTAATTCTTGTCCAATTAGGGTTTTTAACCAATCTTGTGCATCCAATAGGTGTTTTGTCTCATTGGATAAACATTTAGGTCATTTTCGTCCTCCCTAGGCTTAATCTTGCCCAATTAGGGTTTTGAACCAATCTTGTGCATCCAATAGTTGTTTTTGTGTCATTGGATGAACATTTATGTCATTTTCGTCCTCCCTAAACTTAATCTCTTCCAATAGGTGTTTTTGTGTCATTGGATGAACAATTAGGTCATTTTCGTGCTCCCTAGGCTTATTCTTGTCCAATTAGGGTTATTAACCAATCTTGTGCATCCAATAGGTGTTTTTGTGTCATTGGATGAACAATTAGGTCATTTTCGTCCTCCCTAGGCTAATTCTTTTCCAATTAGGGATTTTAACCAATCTTGTGCATCCAATAGGTGTTTTGTGTCATTGGATGCACATTTAGGTCATTTTCGTCCTCCCTAAACTTAATCTTGTCCAATTAGGGTTTCTAACCAATCTTGTGCATCCAATAGGTGTTTTTGTGTCATTGGATGAACAATTAGGTCATTTTCATCCTCCCTAAACTTAATCTTGTCCCATTAGGGTTTTTAACCAATCTTCTGCATCCAATAGGTGTTTTGTGTCATTGCATGAACATTTACGTCATTTTCGTCCTCCCTAAACTTAATCTTGTCCAATTAGGGTTTCTAACCAATCTTGTGCATCCAATAGGTGTTTTTGTGTCATTGGATGAACAATTAGGTCATTTTCGTCCTCCCTAAACTTAATCTTGTCCAATTAGGGTTTTTAACCAATCTTCTGCATCCAATAGGTGTTTTGTGTCATTGCATGAACATTTACGTCATTTTCGTCCTCCCTAAACTTAATCTTGTCCAATTAGGGTTTCTAACCAATCTTGTGCATCCAATAGGTGTTTTTGTGTCATTGGATGAACAATTAGGTCATTTTCGTCCTCCCTAGGCTAATTCTTGTCCAATTGGGGTTTTTAACCAATCTTGTGCATCCAATAGGTGTTTTGTGTCATTGGATGAACATTTAGGTCATTTTCGTCCTCCCTACACTTAATCTTGTCCAATTAGGGTTTTTAACCAATCTTGTGCATCCAATAGGTGTTTTGAGTCATTGGATGAATATTTAGGTCATTTTCGTCCTCCCTACACTTTATCTTGTCCAATTAGGGTTTCTAACCAATCTTGTGCATCCAATAGGAGTTTTTTGTCATTGGATTAACACTTAGGTCTTTTTCGTCCTCCCTAGGCTAATTCTTATCCAATTAGGGTTTTTAACCAATCTTGTGCATCCAATAGTTGTGTTTGTGTCGTTGGATGAACATTTAGGTCATTTCCGTCCTCCCAACACTTAATCTTGTCCAATTAGGTTTTTTAACCAATCTTGTGCATCCAATAGGTGTTTTTTGTCATTGGATGAATATTTAGGTCATTTTCGTCCTCCCTACACTTAATCTTGTCCAATTAGGGTTTTTGACCAATCTTGTGCATCCAATAGGTGTTTTGTGTCATTGGATGAACATTTAGGTCATTTTCGTCCTCCCTACACGTTATCTTATCCAATTAGGGTTTCTAACCAATCTTGTGCATCCAATTGGTGTTTTTGTCTAATTCGATGAACAATTAGGTGATTTTCGTCCTCCCTAGGATAATTCTTGTCTAATTAGGGTTTTTAACCAATCTTGTGCATCCAATAGGTGTTTTGTGTCATTGGATGAATATTTAGGTAATTTTCGTCCTCCCTACACTAAATCTTGTCCAATTAGGGTTTTTAACCAATCTTGCGCATCCAATAGGTGTTTTGTGTCATTGGATGAATATTTAGGTCATTTTCGTCCTCCCTACACTTAATCTTGTCCAATTAGGGTTTTTAACCAATCTTGTGCATCCAATAGGTGTTTTGTGTCATTGGATGAACAATTAGGTCATTTTCGTTCTCGCTAGGCTAATTCTTGTCCAATTAGGGTTTTTAACCAATCTTGTGCATCCAATAGGTGTTTTGTGTCATCGGATGAACATTTAGGTCATTTTCGTCCTCCCTAGGCTAATTCTTGTCCAATTAGGGTTTTTAACCAATCTTGTGCATCCAATAGGTGTTTTGTGTCATTGGATGAACATTTAGGTCATTTTCGTCCTCCCTACACTTAATGTAGTCCAATTAGGGTTTTAAACCAATGTTGTGCATCAATTAAGTGTTTTTGTGTCATTGGATGAATATTTAGGTCATTTTTGTCCTCCCTAGGCTAATTCTTGTCCAATTAGGGTTTTGAACCAATCTTGTGCATCCAATAGGTGTTTTGTGTCATTGGATGAACATTTAGGTCATTTTCGTCCTCCCTACACTTAATCTTGAACAATTAGGGGTTTTAACCAATCTTGTGCATCCAATAGTTGTGTTTGTGCCATTGGATGAACAATTAGGTCATTTTCGTCCTCCCTAGGCTAATTCTTGTCCAATTAGGGTTTTTAACCAATCTTGTGCATCCAATAGGTGTGTTTGTGTCATTGGATGAACAATTAGGTCATTTTGGTCCTCCGTAGGCTAATTCTGGTCCAATTAGGGTTTTTAACCAATCTTGTGCATCCGTTAGGTGATTTTGTTTGATTGGATGGACATTTAGGTCATTTTCATCCTCCCTAGGCTTATGCTTGTCCAATTAGGGTTTTGAACCAATCTTGTGCCTCCAATAGGTGTTTTGTGTCATTGGATGAACATTTAGGTCATTTTCGTCCTCCCTACACTTAATCTTGAACAATTAGGGGTTTTAACCAATCTTGTGCATCCAATAGTTGTGTTTGTGCCATTGGATGAACAATTAGGTCATTTTCGTCCTCCCTAGGCTAATTCTTGTTCAATTAGGGTTTCTAACCAATCTTGTGCATCCAATAGTTGTGTTTGTGTCATTGGATGAACAATTAGGTCATTCTTGTCCTCCCTAGGCTAATTCTGGTCCAATTAGGGTTTTTAACAAATCTTGTGCATCCGTTAGGTGATTTTGTTTGATTGGATGGACATTTAGGTCATTTTCATCCTCCCTAGGCTTATGCTTGTCCAATTAGGGTTTTGAACCAATCTTGTGCCTCCAATAGGTGTTTTGTGTCATTGGATGAACATTTAGGTCATTTTCGTCCTCCCTACACTTAATCTTGAACAATTAGGGGTTTTAACCAATCTTGTGCATCCAATAGTTGTGTTTGTGCCATTGGATGAACAATTAGGTCATTTTCGTCCTCCCTAGGCTAATTCTTGTCCAATTAGGGTTTTTAACCAATCTTGTGCATCCAATAGGTGTGTTTGTGTCATTGGATGAACAATTAGGTCATTTTGGTCCTCCGTAGGCTAATTCTGGTCCAACTAGGGTTTTTAACCAATCTTGTGCATCCATTAGGTGTTTTTGTTTCATTGGATGGACATTTAGGTCATTTTCATCCTCCCTAGGATTATGCTTGTCCAATTAGGGTTTCTAACCAATCTTGTGCATCCAATAGTTGTGTTTGTGTCATTGGATGAACAATTAGGTCATTTTCGTCCTCCCTAGGCTAATTCTTGTCCAATTAGGGTTTTTAACCAATCTTGTGCATCCAATAGGTTTTTTGTGTCATTGGATGAACAATTAGGTCATTTTCGTCCTCCCTAGGCTAATTCATGTCCAATTAGGGTTTTTAACCAATCTAGTGCATCCAATACGTGTTTTGTGTCATTGGATGAATATTTAGGTCATTTTCGTCCTCCCTACACTTAATCTTGTCCAATTAGGGTTTTTAACCAATCTTGTGCATCCAATAGGTGTTTTGTGTCATTGGATGAACAATTAGGTCATTTTCGTCCTCCCTAGGCTAATTCTTGTCCAATTAGGGTTTCTAACCAATCTTGTGCATCCAATAGGTGTTTTGTGTCATTGGATGAACAATTAGGTCATTTTCGTCCTCCCTAGGCTAATTCTTGTCCAATTAGGGTTTTTAACCAATCTTGTGCATCCAATAGGTGTTTTGTGTCATCGGACGAACATTTAGGTCATTTTTGTCCCCTCTACACTTAATCTTGTCCAATTAGGGTTTTTAACCAATCTTGTGCATCCAATAGGTGTTTTGTGTCATTGGATGAACAATTAGGTCATTTTCGTCCTCCCTAGGCTAATTCTTATCCAATTAGGGTTTTTAACCAATCTTGTGCATCCAATAGGTGTTTTGTGTCATCGGATGAACATTTAGGTCATTTTTGTCCCCCCTACACTTAATCTTGTCCAATTAGAGTTTTTAACCAATCTTGTGCATCCAATAGGTGTTTTGTGTCATTGGATGAACATTTAGGTCATTTTCGTCCTCCCTACACTTTATCTTGTCCAATTAAGGTTTCTAACCAACCTTGTGCATCCAATTGGTGTTTTTGTGTCATTGGATGAACAATTAGGTCATTTTCGTCCTCCCTAGGATAATTCTTGTCCAATTAAGGTTTCTAACCAATCTTGTTCATCCAGTTGGTGTTTTTGTGTCATTGGATGAGCAATTAGGTCATTTTCGTCCTCCCTAGGCTAATTCTTGTCCAATTAGCGTTTTTAACCAATCTTGTGCATCCAATAGGTGTTTTGTGTCATTGGATGAACATTTAGGTCATTTTCGTCCTCCCTACACTTAATCTTGTCCAATTTGGGTTTTTAACCAATCTTGTGCATCCAATAGGTGTTTTGGGTCATTGGATGAACATTTAGGTCATTTTCGTCCTCCCTACATTTGATCTTGTCCAATTAGGGTTTCTAACCAATCTTGTTCATCCAGTTCGTGTTTTTGTGTCATTGGACGAGCAATTAGGTCATTTTTATCCTCCCTAAACTTAACCTTGTCCAATTAGGGTTTCTATCCAATCTTGTGCATGCAATAGCTGTGTTTGTGTCATTGGATGAACAATTAGGTCATTTTCGTCCTCCCTAGGATAATTTTTGTCCAATTAGGATTTTTAACCAATCTTGTGCATCCAATAGGTGTTTTGTGTCATTGGATGAACATTTAGGTCATTTTCGTCCTCCCTAGGCTAATTCTTATCCAATTAGGGTTTTTAACCAATCTTGTGCATCCAATAGGTGCTTTGTGTCATTGGATGAATATTTAGGTCATTTTCGTCCTCCTTACACTTAATCTTGTCCAATTAGGGTTTTTGACCAACCTTGTGCATCCAATAGGTGTTTTGTGTCATTGGATGAACATTTAGGTCATTTTCGTCCTCCCTACACTTTATCTTATCCAATTAGGGTTTCTAACCAATCTTGTGCATCCAATTGGTGTTTTTGTGTCATTGGATGAACATTTAGGTCATTTTCGTCCTCCCTACACTTAATCTTGTCCAATTTGGGTTTTTAACCAATCTTGTGAATCCAATAGGTGTTTTGTGTCATTGGAAGATCATTTAGGTCATTTTCGTCCTCCCGACACTTTATCTTGTCAAATTACGGTTTCTAACCAATCTTGTGCATCCAATTGGTGTTTTTGTGTAATTGGATGAACAATTAGGTCATTTTCGTCCTCCCTAGGATAATTCTAGTCCAATTAGGGTTTTTAATTAATCTTGTGCATCCAATAGGTGTTTTGTATCATTGGACGAATATTTACGTTATTTTCGTCCTCCCTACACTTACTCTTGTCCAATTAGGGTTTTTAACCAATCTTGTGCATCCAATAGGTGTTGTGTCATTGGATGAACATTTAGGTCATTTTCGTCCTCCCTACATTTTATCTTATCCAATTAGGGTTTCAAACCAATCTTGTGCATCCAATTGGTGTTTTTGTGTAGTTCGATGAACAATTAGGTCATTTTCGTCCTCCCTAGGATAATTCTTGTCCAATTAGGGTTTCTAACCAATCTTGTTCATCCAGTTGGTGTTTTTGTGTCATTGGATGAGCAATTAGGTCATTTTCGTCCTCCCTAGGCTAATTCTTTTCCAATTAGCGTTTTTAACCAATCTTGTGCATCCAATAGGTGTTTTGTGTCATTGGATGAACATTTAGGTCATTTTCGTCCTCCCTAGGCTAATTCTTATCCAATTAGGGTTTTTAACCAATCTTGTGCATCTAATAGGTGCTTTGTGTCATTGGATGAATATGTAGGTCATTTTCGTGCTCCTTACACTTAATCTTGTCCAATTAGAGTTTTTGACCAATCTTGTGCATCCAATAGGTGTTTTGTGTCATTGGATGAACATTTAGGTCATTTTCGTCCTCCCTACACTTTATCTTATCCAATTAGGGTTTCTAACCAATCTTATGCATCCAATTGGTGTTTTTGTGTCATTGGATGAACATTTAGGTCATTTTCGTCCTCCCTACACTTAATCTTGTCAAATTTGGGTTTTTAACCAATCTTGTGCATCCAATAGGTGTTTTGGGTCATTGGATGAACATTTAGGTCATTTTCGTCCTCCCTACATTTTATCTTGTCCAATTAGGGTTTCTAACCAATCTTGTGCATCCAATAGGTGTTTTTGTGTCATTGGATGAACAATTAGGTCATTTTCGTCCTCCCTAGGATTATTCTTATCCAATTAGGGTTTTTAACCAATCTTGTGCATCCAATAGGTGTTTTGTGTCGTTGGATGAACATTTAGGTCGTTTTCGTCCTCCCTACACTTAATCTTGTCGAATTAGGGTTTTTAACCAATCTTGTGCATCCAATAGGTGTTTTGTGTCATTGGATGAATATTTAGGTCAATTTCGTCCTCCCTACACTTTATCTTGTCCAATTAGGGTTTCTAACCAATCTTGTGCATCCAATAGGAGTTTTGTGTCATTGGATTAACACTTAGGTCTTTTTCGTCCTCCCTAGGCTAATTCTTATCCAATTAGGGTTTTTAACCAATCTTGTGCATCCAATAGTTGTGTTTGTGTCGTTGGATGAACATTTAGGTCATTTCCGTCCTCCCAACACTTAATCTTGTCCAATTAGGTTTTTTAACCAATCTTGTGCATCCAATAGCTGTTTTGTGTCATTGGATGAATATTTAGGTCATTTTCGTCCTCCCTACACTTAATCTTGTCCAATTAGGGTTTTTGACCAATCTTGTGCATCCAATAGGTGTTTTGTGTCATTGGATGAACATTGAGGTCATTTTCGTCCTCCCAACACTTAATCTTGTCCAATTAGGTTTTTTAACCAATCTTGTGCATCCAATAGGTGTTTTGTGTCATTGGATGAATATTTAGGTCATTTTCGTCCTCCTTACACTTAATCTTGTCGAATTAGGGTTTTTGACCAATCTTGTGCATCCAATAGGTGTTTTGTGTCATTGGATGAACATATAGGTCATTTTCGTCCTTCCTACACTTTATCTTATCCAATTAGGGTTTCTAACCAATCTTATGCATCCAATTGGTGTTTTTGTGTCATTGGATGAACATTTAGGTCATTTTCGTCCTCCCTACACTTAATCTTATCCAATTTGGGTTTTTAACCAATCTTGTGCATCCAATAGGTGTTTTGGGTCATTGGATGAACATTTAGGTCATTTTCGTCCTCCCTACATTTTATCTTGTCCAATAAGGGTTTCTAAGCAATCTTGTGCATCCAGTTGGTGTTTTTGTGTCATTGGATGAACAATTAGGTCATTTTCGTCCTCCCTAGGATAATTCTTGTCCAATTAGGGTTTTTAACCAATCTTGTGCATCCAATAGGTGTTTTGTGTCGTTGGATGAACATTTAGGTCATTTTCGTCCTCCCTACACTTAATCTTGTCCAATTAGGGTTTTTAACCAATCTTGTGCATCCAATAAGTGTTTTGTGTCATTGGATGAATATTTAGGTCAATTTCGTCCTCCCTACACTTTATCTTGTCCAATTAGGGTTTCTAACCAATCTTGTGCATCCAATAGGAGTTTTGTGTCATTGGATTAACACTTAGGTCTTTTTCGTCCTACCTAGGCTAATTCTTATCCAATTAGGGTTTTTAACCAATCTTGTGCATCCAATAGTTGTGTTTGTGTCGTTGGATGAAAATTTAGGTCATTTCCGTCCTCCCGACACTTAATCTTGTCCAATTAGGTTTTTTAACCAATCTTGTGCATCCAATAGGTGTTTTGTGTCGTTGGATGAACATTTAGGTCATTTTCGTCCTCCCTACACTTAATCTTGTCCAATTAGGGTTTTTAACCAATCTTGTGCATCCAATAGGTGTTTTGTGTCATTGGATGAATATTTAGGTCATTTTCGTCATCCCTACACTTAACCTTGTCTAATTAGGGTTTTTAACCAATCTTGTGTATCCAATTGGTGTTTTTGTGTAATTGGATGAACAATTAGATCATTTTCGTCCTCCATAGGATAATTCTTGTCTAATTAGGCTTTTTAACCAATCTTGTGCATCCAATAGGTGTTTTGTGTCATTGGATGAACATTTAGGTCATTTTCGTCCTCCCTACACTTAATCTTGTCCAATTAGGGTTTTTAACCAATCTTGTGCATCCAATAGGTGTTTTGTGTCATTGGATGAACTTTTAGGTCATTTTCGTCCTCCCTGCACTTAATCTTGTCCAATTAGGGTTTTTAAACAATCTTGTGCATCCAATAGGTGTTTTGTGTCATTGGATGAACAATTAGGTCATTTTTGTCCTCCCTAAGCTTATTCTTGTCCTATTAGGGTTTCTAACCAATCTTGTGCATCCAATCGGTGTTTTGTGTCAGTGGAAGAATATTTAGGTCATTTTCGTCCTCCCTTCACTTAATCTGGTCCAATTAGAGTTTTTAACCAATCTTGTGCATCCAATAGGTGTTTTGTGTCATTGGATGAACATTTAGGTCATTTTCGTCCTCCCTACACTTAATCTTGTCCAATTAGGGTTTTTAACCAATCTTGTGCATCCAATAGGTGTTTTGTGTCATTAGATGAACATTTAGGTCATTTTCGTCCTCCCTACACTTAATCTTGTCCAATTAGGGTTTTTAACCAATCTTGTGCATCCAATAGGTGTTTTGTGTCATTGGATGACCATTTAGGTCATTTTCGTCCTCCCTAGGCTAATTCTTATCCAATTAGGGTTTTTAACCATTCTTGTGCATCCAATAAGTGTTTTGTGTCATTGGATAAACATTTAGGTCATTTTCGTCCTCCCTACACTTAATCTTGTCGAATTAGGGTTTCTAACCAATCTTGTGCATCCAATAGGTGTGTTTGTGTCATTGGATGAACAATTAGGTCATTTTCGTTCTCCCTAGGATAATTCTTGTCCAATTAGGGTTTTTAACCAATCTTGTGCATCCAATAGGTGTTTTGTGTCATTGGATGAACATTTAGGTCATTTTCGTCCTCCCTACACTTAATCTTGTCCAATTAGGGTTTTTAACCAATCTTGTGCATCCAATAGGTGTTTTGTGTCATTGGATGAATATTTAGGTCATTTTCGTCCTCCCTACCCTTAATCTTGTCTAATTAGGGTTTTTAACCAATCTTGTGCATCCAATAAGTGTTTTGTGTCATTGGATGAACATTTAGGTCATTTTCGTCCTCCCTACACTTTATCTTGTCCAATTAGGGTTTCTAACAATTCTTGTGCATCCAATTGGTGTTTTTGTGTCATTGGATGAACAATTAGGTCATTTTCGTCCTCCCTATGATAATTCATGTCCAATTAGAGTTTTTAACCAATCTTGTGCATCCAATAGGTGTTTTGTGTCATTGGATGAACATTTAGGTCATTTTCGTCCTCCCTACACTTAATCTTGTCCAATTAGGGTTTTTAACCAATCTTGTGCATCCAATAGGTGTTTTGTGTCATTGGATGAATATTTAGGTCAATTTCGTCCTCCCTACACTTTATCTTGTCCAATTAGGGTTTCTAACCAATCTTGTGCATCCAATAGGAGTTTTGTGTCATTGGATTAACACTTAGGTCTTTTTCGTCCTCCCTAGGCTAATTCTTATCCAATTAGGGTTTTTAACCAATCTTGTGCATCCAATAGTTGTGTTTGTGTCGTTGGATGAACATTTAGGTCATTTCCGTCCTCCCAACACTTAATCTTGTCCAATTAGGTTTTTTAACCAATCTTGTGCATCCAATAGCTGTTTTGTGTCATTGGATGAATATTTAGGTCATTTTCGTCCTCCCTACACTTAATCTTGTCCAATTAGGGTTTTTGACCAATCTTGTGCATCCAATAGGTGTTTTGTGTCATTGGATGAACATTTAGGTCATTTTCGTCCTCCCTACACTTAATCTTGTCCAATTTGGGTTTTTAACCAATCTTGTGCATCCAATAGGTGTTTTGTGTCATTGGATGAACATTTAGGTCATTTTCGTCCTCCCTACACTTTATCTTATCCAATTAGGGTTTCTAACCAATCTTGTGCATCCAATAGGTGTATTGTGTCATTGGAAGATCATTTAGGTCATTTTCGTCCTCCCGACACTTTATCTTGTCAAATTACGGTTTCTAACCAATCTTGTGCATCCAATTGGTGTTTTTGTGTAATTGGATGAACAATTAGGTCATTTTCGTCCTCCCTAGGATAATTCTAGTCCAATTAGGGTTTTTAATCAATCTTGTGCATCCAATAGGTGTTTTGTATCATTGGACGAATATTTACTTCATTTTCGTCCTCCCTACACTTAATCTTGTCCAATTAGGGTTTTTAACCAATCTTGTGCATCCAATAGGTGTTTTGTGTCATTGGATGAACATTTAGGTCATTTTCGTCCTCCCTACATTTTATCTTATCCAATTAGGGTTTCAAACCAATCTTGTGCATCCAATCGGTGTTTTTGTGTAGTTCGATGAACAATTAGGTCATTTTCGTCCTCCCTAGGATAATTCTTGTCCAATTAGGGTTTCTAACCAATCTTGTTCATCCAGTTGGTGTTTTTGTGTCATTGGATGAGCAATTAGGTCATTTTCGTCCTCCCTAGGCTAATTCTTGTCCAATTAGCGTTTTTAACCAATCTTGTGCATCCAATAGGTGTTTTGTGTCATTGGATGAATATTTAGGTCATTTTCGTCCTCCCTAGGCTAATTCTTGTCCAATTAGCGTTTTTAACCAATCTTGTGCATCCAATAGGTGTTTTGTGTCATTGGATGAACATTTAGGTCATTTTCGTCCTCCTTACACTTAATCTTGTCCAATTAGGGTTTTTAACCAATCTTGTGCATCCAATAGGTGCTTTGTGTCATTGGATGAATATTTAGGTCATTTTCGTCCTCCTTACACTTAATCTTGTCCAATTAGGGTTTTTAACCAATCTTGTGCATCCAATAGGTATTTTGGGTCATTGGATGAACATTTAGGTCATTTTCGTCCTCCCTACATTTGATCTTGTCCAATTAGGGTTTCTAACCAATCTTGTTCATCCAGTTGGTGTTTTTGTGTCATTGGATGAGCAATTAGGTTATTTTCGTCCTCCCTAGGCTAATTCTTTTCCAATTAGCGTTTTTAACCAATCTTGTGCATCCAATAGGTGTTTTGTGTCATTGGATGAACATTTAGGTCATTTTCGTCCTCCCTAGGCTAATTCTTATCCAATTAGGGTTTTTAACCAATCTTGTTCATCCAATAGGTGCTTTGTGTCATTGGATGAATATTTAGGTCATTTTCGTCCTCCTTACACTTAATCTTGTCGAATTAGGGTTTTTGACCAATCTTGTGCATCCAATAGGTGTTTTGTTTCATTGGATGAACATTTAGGTCATTTTCGTCCTCCCTACACTTTATCTTATCCAATTAGGGTTTCTAACCAATCTTGTGCATCCAATTGGTGTTTTTGTGTCATTGGATGAACATTTAGGTCATTTTCGTCCTCCCTACACTTAATCTTGTCCAATTTGGGTTTTTAACCAATCTTGTGTATCCAATAGGTGTTTTGGGTCATTGGATGAACATTTAGGTCATTTTCGTCCTCCCTACATTTTATCTTGTCCAATTAGGGTTTCTAACCAATCTTGTGCATCCAGTTGGTGTTTTTGTGTCATTGGATGAACAATTAGGTCATTTTCGTCCTCCCTAGGATAATTCTTGTCCAATTAGGGTTTTTAACCAATCTTGTGCATCCAATAGGTGTTTTGTGTCATTGGATGAATATTTAGGTCGTTTTCGTCGTCCCTACACTTAATCTTGTCCAATTAGGATTTTTAACCAATCTTGTGCATCCAATAGGTGTTTTTGTGTCATTGGATGAATATTTAGGTCATTTTCGTCCTCCCTACACTTAATCTTGTCCAATTAGGGTTTTTAACCAATCTTGTGCATCCAATAGGTGTTTTGTGTCATTGGATGAACAATTAGGTCATTTTCGTCCTCCCTAGGCTAATCCTTATCCAATTAGGGTTTTTAACCAATCTTGCGCATCGAATAGGTGTTTTGTGTCATTGGATGAACATTTAGGTCAGTTTCGTCCTCCCTACACTAATTCTTGTCCAATTAGGATTTTTAAACAATCTTGTGCATCCAATAGGTGTTTTGTGTCATTGGATGAACAATTAGGTCATTTTCGTCCTCCCTAGGCTAATTCTTGTCCAATTAGGGTTTTTAACCAATCTTGTGCATCCAATAGGTGTTTTGTGTCATTGGATGAACATTTAGGTCATTTTCATCCTCCCTACACTTAATCTTGTCCAATTAGGTTTTTTAACCAATCTTGTGCATCCAATAGGTGTTTTGTGTCATTGGATGAACATTTAGGTCATTTTCGTCCTCCCTACACTTAATCTTGTCCAATTAGGTTTTTTAACCAATCTTGTGCATCCAATAGGTGTTTTGTGTCATTGCATGAACATTTACGTCATTTGCGTCCTCCCTAAACTTAATGTTGACCAATTAGGGTTTCTACACAATCTTGTGCATCCAATACGTGTTTTTGTGTCATTGGATGAATAATTAGGTCATTTTCGTCCTCCCTAGGCTAATTCTTGTCCAATTAGGGTTTTTAACCAATCTTGTGCATCCAATAGGTGTTTTGTGTCATTGGATGAACATTTAGGTCATTTTCGTCCTCCCTACACTTAATCTTGTCCAATTAGGGTTTTTAACCAATCTTGTGCATCCAATAGGTGTTTTGTGTCATTGGATGAATATTTAGGTCATTTTCGTCATCCCTACACTTAATCTTTTCTAATTAGGGTTTTTAACCAATCTTGTGCATCCAATACGTGTTTTGTGTCATTGGATGAACATTTAGGTCATTTTCGTCCTCCCTACACTTTATCTTGTCCAATTAGGGTTTTTAACCAATCTTGTGCATCCAATAGGTGTTTTGTGTCATTGGATGAATATTTAGGTCATTTTCGTCATCCCTACACTTAATCTTTTCTAATTAGGGTTTTTAACCAATCTTGTGCATCCAATACGTGTTTTGTGTCATTGGATGAACATTTAGGTCATTTTCGTCCTCCCTACACTTTATCTTGTCCAATTAGGGTTTTTAACCAATCTTGTGCATCCAATAGGTGTTTTGTGTCATTGGATGAACATTTAGGTCATTTTCGTCCTCCCTAGGCTAATTCTTATCCAATTAGGGTTTTTAACCAATCTTGTTCATCCAATAGGTGCTTTGTGTCATTGGATGAATATTTAGGTCATTTTCGTCCTCCTTACACTTAATCTTGTCGAATTAGGGTTTTTGACCAATCTTGTGCATCCAATAGGTGTTTTGTTTCATTGGATGAACATTTAGGTCATTTTCGTCCTCCCTACATTTGATCTTGTCCAATTAGGGTTTCTAACCAATCTTGTTCATCCAGTTGGTGTTTTTGTGTCATTGGATGAGCAATTAGGTTATTTTCGTCCTCCCTAGGCTAATTCTTTTCCAATTAGCGTTTTTAACCAATCTTGTGCATCCAATAGGTGTTTTGTGTCATTGGATGAACATTTAGGTCATTTTCGTCCTCCCTAGGCTAATTCTTATCCAATTAGGGTTTTTAACCAATCTTGTGCATCCAATAGGTGCTTTGTGTCATTGGATGAATATTTAGGTCATTTTCGTCCTCCTTACACTTAATCTTGTCCAATTAGGGTTTTTAACCAATCTTGTGCATCCAATAGGTGTTTTGGGTCATTGGATGAACATTTAGGTCATTTTCGTCCTCCCTACATTTGATCTTGTCCAATTAGGGTTTCTAACCAATCTTGTTCATCCAGTTGGTGTTTTTGTGTCATTGGATGAGCAATTAGGTCATTTTCGTCCTCCCTAGGCTAATTCTTGTCCAATTAGCGTTTTTAACCAATCTTGTGCATCCAATAGGTGTTTTGTGTCATTGGATGAACATTTAGGTCATTTTCGTCCTCCCTAGGCTAATTCTTATCCAATTAGGGTTTTTAACCAATCTTGTGCATCCAATAGGTGTTTTGTGTCATTGGATGAATATTTAGGTCATTTTCGTCCTCCTTATACTTAATCTTGTCCAATTAGGGTTTTTAACCAATCTTGTGCATCCAATAGGTGTTTTGTGCCATTGGATGAATATTTATGTCATTTTCGTCCTCCCTACACTTAATCTTGTCCAATTAGGGTTTTTAACCAATCTTGAGCATCCAATAGGTGGTTTTGTGTCATTGGATGAACATTTAGGTCATTTTTATCCTCCCTAGGCTTATGCTTGTCCAATTAGGGTTTCTAACCAATCTTGTGCAGCCAATAGTTATGTTTGTGTCGTTGGATGAACAATTAGGTCATTTTCGTCCTCCCTAGGCTAATTCTTGTCCAATTAGGGTTTTTAACCAATCTTGTGCGTCCAATAGGTGTTTTGTGTCATTGGATGAACATTTAGGTCATTTTCGTCCTCCCTACACTTAATCTTGTCCAATTAGGGTTTTTAACCAATCTTGTGCATCCAATAGGTGTTTTGTCTCATTGGATGAATATTTAGGTCATTTTCGTCCTCCCTACACTTAATCTTGTCCAATTAGGGTTTTTAACCAATCTTGTGCATCCAATAGGTGTTTTGTGTCATTGGATGAACATTTAGGTCATTTTCGTCCTCCCTAGGCTAATTCTTGGCCAATTAGGGTTTTTAACCAATGTTGTGCATCCAATAGGTGTTTTGTGTCATTGGATGAACATTTAGGTCATTTTCGTCCTCCCTACACTTAATCTTGTCCAATTAGGGTTTTTAACCAATCTTGTGCATCCAATAGGTGTTTTGTTTCATTGGATGAACATTTAGGTCATTTTCGTCGTCCCTAGGCTAATTCTTTTCTAATTAGGGTTTTTAACCAATCTTGTGCATCCATTAGGTGTTTTTGTGTCATTGGATGAACATTTAGGTCATTTTCGTCCTCCCTACACTTAATCTTGTCCATTTAGGGTTTTTAACAAATCTTGTGCATCCAATATGTGTTTTGTGTCATTGGATGAACAATTAGGTCATTTTCGTCCTCCCTAAACTTAATCTTGTCCAATTAGGGTTTCTAACCAATGTTGTGCATCCAATAGGTGTTTTGTGTCATTGGATGAACATTTAGGTCATTTTCGTCCTCCCTACACTTAATCTTGTCCAATTAGGGTTTTTAACCAATCTTGTGCATCCAATAGGTGTTTTGTGTCATTGGATGAACATTTAGGTCATTTTTGTCCTCCCTAGGCTAATTCTTGTCCAATTAGGGTTTTTAACCAATCTTGTGCATCCAATAGGTGTTTTGTGTCATTGGATGAACATTTAGGTCATTTTTGTCCTCCCTAGGTTAATTCTTGTCCAATTAGGGTTTTTAACCAATCTTGTGCATCCAATAGGTGTTTTGTGTCATTGGATGAACATTTAGGTCATTTTCGTCCTCCCTACACTTAATCTTGTCCAATTTGGGTTTTTAACCAATCTTGTGCATCCAATAGGTGTTTTGGGTCATTGGATGAACATTTAAGTCATTTTCGTCCTCCCTACATTTGATCTTGTCCAATTAGGGTTTCTAACCAATCTTGTTCATCCAATTCGTCTTTTTGTGTCATTGGATGAGCAATTAGGTCATTTTTGTCCTCCCTAAACTTAACCTTGTCCAATTAGGGTTTCTATCCAATCTTGTGCATGCAATAGCTGTGTTTGTGTCATTGGATGAACAATTAGGTCATTTTCGTCCTCCCTAGGATAATTTTTGTCCAATTAGGATTTTTAACCAATCTTGTGCATCCAATAGGTGTTTTGTGTCATTGGATGAACATTTAGGTCATTTTCGTCCTCCCTAGGCTAATTCTTATCCAATTAGGGTTTTTAACCAATCTTGTGCATCCAATAGGTGTTTTGGGTCATTGGATGAACATTTAGGTCATTTTGGTCCTCCCTACATTTGATCTTGTCCAATTAGGGTTTCTAACCAATCTTGTTCATCCAGTTCGTGTTTTTGTGTCATTGGATGAGCAATTAGGTCATTTTTATCCTCCCTAAACTTAACCTTGTCCAATTAGGGTTTCTATCCAATCTTGTGCATGCAATAGCTGTGTTTGTGTCATTGGATGAACAATTAGGTCATTTTCGTCCTCCCTAGGATAATTTTTGTCCAATGAAGATTTTTAACCAATCTTGTGCATCCAATAGGTGTTTTGTGTCATTGGATGAACATTTAGGTCATTTTCGTCCTCCCTAGGCTAATTCTTATCCAATTAGGGTTTTTAACCAATCTTGTGCATCCAATAGGTGCTTTGTGTCATTGGATGAATATTTAGGTCATTTTCGTCCTCCTTACACTTAATCTTGTCCAATTAGGGTTTTTGACCAACCTTGTGCATCCAATAGGTGTTTTGTGTCATTGGATGAACATTTAGGTCATTTTCGTCCTCCCTACACTTTATCTTATCCAATTAGGGTTTCTAACCAATCTTGTGCATCCAATTGGTGTTTTTGTGTCATTGGATGAACATTTAGGTCATTTTCGTCCTCCCTACACTTAATCTTGTCCAATTTGGGTTTTTAACCAATCTTGTGAATCCAATAGGTGTATTGTGTCATTGGAAGATCATTTAGGTCATTTTCGTCCTCCCGACACTTTATCTTGTCAAATTACGGTTTCTAACCAATCTTGTGCATCCAATTGGTGTTTTTGTGTAATTGGATGAACAATTAGGTCATTTTCGTCCTCCCTAGGATAATTCTAGTCCAATTAGGGTTTTTAATCAATCTTGTGCATCCAATAGGTGTTTTGTATCATTGGACGAATATTTACGTCATTTTCGTCCTCCCTACACTTACTCTTGTCCAATTAGGGTTTTTAACCAATCTTGTGCATCCAATAGGTGTTGTGTCATTGGATGAACATTTAGGTCATTTTCGTCCTCCCTACATTTTATCTTATCCAATTAGGGTTTCAAACAAATCTTGTGCATCCAATTGGTGTTTTTGTGTAGTTCGATGAACAATTAGGTCATTTTCGTCCTCCCTAGGATAATTCTTGTCCAATTAGGGTTTCTAACCAATCTTCTTCATCCAGTTGGTGTTTTTGTGTCATTGGATGAGCAATTAGGTCATTTTCGTCCTCCCTAGGCTAATTCTTGTCCAATTAGCGTTTTTAACCAATCTTGTGCATCCAATAGGTGTTTTGTGTCATTGGATGAACATTTAGGTCATTTTCGTCCTCCCTAGGCTAATTCTTATCCAATTAGGGTTTTTAACCAATCTTGTGCATCCAATAGGTGCTTTGTGTCATTGGATGAATATGTAGGTCATTTTCGTGCTCCTTACACTTAATCTTGTCCAATTAGAGTTTTTGACCAATCTTGTGCATCCAATAGGTGTTTTGTGTCATTGGATGAACATTTAGGTCATTTTCGTCCTCCCTACACTTTATCTTATCCAATTAGGGTTTCTAACCAATCTTGTGCATCCAATTGGTGTTTTTGTGTCATTGGATGAACATTTAGGTCATTTTCGTCCTCCCTACACTTAATCTTGTCCAATTTGGGTTTTTAACCAATCTTGTGCATCCAATAGGTGTTTTGGGTCATTGGATGAACATTTAGGTCATTTTCGTCCTCCCTACATTTTATCTTGTCCAATTAGGGTTTCTAACCAATCTTGTGCATCCAATAGGTGTTTTTGTGTTATTGGATGAACAATTAGGTCATTTTCGTCCTCCCTAGGATAATTCTTATCCAATTAGGGTTTTTAACCAATCTTGTGCATCCAATAGGTGTTTTGTGTCGTTGGATGAACATTTAGGTCGTTTTCGTCCTCCCTACACTTAATCTTGTCGAATTAGGGTTTTTAACCAATCTTGTGCATCCAATAGGTGTTTTGTGTCATTGGATGAATATTTAGGTCAATTTCGTCCTCCCTAGACTTTATCTTGTCCAATTAGGGTTTCTAACCAATCTTGTGCATCCAATAGGAGTTTTGTGTCATTGGATTAACACTTAGGTCTTTTTCTTCCTCCCTAGGCTAATTCTTATCCAATTAGGGTTTTTAACCAATCTTGTGCATCCAATAGTTGTGTTTGTGTCGTTGGATGAACATTTAGGTCATTTCCGTCCTCCCAACACTTAATCTTGTCCAATTAGGTTTTTTAACCAATCTTGTGCATCCAATAGCTGTTTTGTGTCATTGGATGAATATTTAGGTCATTTTCGTCCTCCCTACACTTAATCTTGTCCAATTAGGGTTTTTGACCAATCTTGTGCATCCAATAGGTGTTTTGTGTCATTGGATGAACATTGAGGTCATTTTCGTCCTCCCAACACTTAATCTTGTCCAATTAGGTTTTTTAACCAATCTTGTGCATCCAATAGGTGTTTTGTGTCATTGGATGAATATTTAGGTCATTTTCGTCCTCCCTACACTTAATCGTGTCCAATTAGGGTTTTTGACCAATCTTGTGCATCCAATAGGTGTTTTGTGTCATTGGATGAACATTGAGGTCATTTTCGTCCTCCCTACACTTTATCTTATCCAATTAGGGTTTCTAACCAATCTTGTGCATCCAATTGGTGTTTTTGTGTCATTGGATGAACAATTAGGTCATTTTCGTCCTCCCTAGGATAATTATTGTCCAATTAGGATTTTTAACCAATCTTGTGCATCCAATAGGTGTTTTGTGTCATTGGATGAACATATAGGTCATTTTCGTCCTCCCTACACTTTATCTTATCCAATTAGGGTTTCTAACCAATCTTATGCATCCAATTGGTGTTTTTGTGTCATTGGATGAACATTTAGGTCATTTTCGTCCTCCCTACACTTAATCTTATCCAATTTGGGTTTTTAACCAATCTTGTGCATCCAATAGGTGTTTTGTGTCATTGGATGAACAATTAGGTCATTTTCGTCCTCCCTAGGCTAATCCTTATCCAATTAGGGTTTTTAACCAATCTTGCGCATCGAATAGGTGTTTTGTGTCATTGGATGAACATTTAGGTCAGTTTCGTCCTCCCTACACTAATTCTTGTCCAATTAGGATTGTTAAACAATCTTGTGCATCCAATAGGTGTTTTGTGTCATTGGATGAACAATTAGGTCATTTTCGTCCTCCCTAGGATAATTCTTGTCCAATTAGGATTTTTAACAAATCTTGTGCATCCAATAGGAGTTTTGTCTCATTGGATTAACACTTAGGTCATTTTCGTCCTCCCTAGGCTAATTCTTGTCCAATTAGGGTTTTTAACCAATCTTTTGCTTCCAATAGGTGTTTTGTGTCATTGGATGAACATTTAGGTCATTTTCGTCCTCCCTACACTTAATCTTGTCCAATTAGGGTTTTTAACCAATCTTGTGCATCCAATAGGTGTTTTGTGTCAGTGGATGAACATTTAGGTCATTTTCGTCCTCCCTAGGCTAATCCTTATCCAATTAGGGTTTTTAACCAATCTTGCGCATCGAATAGGTGTTTTGTGTCATTGGATGAACATTTAGGTCAGTTTCGTCCTCCCTACACTAATTCTTGTCCAATTAGGATTTTTAAACAATCTTGTGCATCCAATAGGTGTTTTGTGTCATTGGATGAATATTTAGGTCATTTTTGTCCCCTCTACACTTAATCTTGTCCAATTAGGGTTTTTAACCAATCTTGTGCATCCAATAGGTGTTTTGTGTCAGTGGATGAACATTTAGGTCATTTTCGTCCTCCCTAGGCTAATCCTTATCCAATTAGGGTTTTTAACCAATCTTGCGCATCGAATAGGTGTTTTGTGTCATTGGATGAACATTTAGGTCAGTTTCGTCCTCCCTACACTAATTCTTGTCCAATTAGGATTTTTAAACAATCTTGTGCATCCAATAGGTGGTTTGTGTCATTGGATGAATATTTAGGTCATTTTCGTCCTCCCTACACTTAATCTTGTCCTATTAGGGTTTTTAACCAATCTTGTGCATCTAATAGGTGTTTTGTGTCATTGGATGAACAATTAGGTCATTTTCGTCCTCCCTAGGCTAATTCTTGTCTAATTAGGGTTTTTAACCAATCTTGTGCATCCAATAGGTGTTTTGTGTCAGTGGATGAACATTTAGGTCATTTTCGTCCTCCCTAGGCTAATCCTTATCCAATTAGGGTTTTTAACCAATCTTGCGCATCGAATAGGTGTTTTGTGTCATTGGATGAACATTTAGGTCAGTTTCGTCCTCCCTACACTAATTCTTGTCCAATTAGGATTTTTAAACAATCTTGTGCATCCAATAGGTGTTTTGTGTCATTGGATGAATATTTAGGTCATTTTCGTCCTCCCAACACTTAATCTTGTCCAATTAGGGTTTTTAACCAATCTTGTGCATCCAATAGGTGTTTTGTGTCATCGGATGAACATTTAGGTCATTTTCGTCCCCCCTACACTTAATCTTGTCCAATTAGGGTTTCTAACCAACCTTGTGCATCCAATTGGTGTTTTTGTGTCATTGGATGAACAATTAGGTCATTTTCGTCCTCCCTAGGATAATTCTTGTCCAATTAGGATTTTTAACAAATCTTGTGCATCCAATAGGAGTTTTGTGTCATTGGATTAACACTTAGGTCATTTTCGTCCTCCTTAGGCTAATTCTTATCCAATTAGGGTTTTTAACCAATCTTATGCATCGAATAGTTGTGTTTGTGTCGTTGGATGAACATTTAGGTCATTTTCGTCCTCCCTACATTTAATCTTGTCCAATTAGGGTTTTTAACCAATCTTGTGCATCCAATAGGTGTTTTGTGTCATTGGATGAATATTTAGGTCATATTCGTCGTCCCTACACTTAATCTTGTCCAATTAGGGTTTTTGACCAATCTTGTGCATCCAATAGGTGTTTTGTGTCATTGGATGAACAATTAGGTCATTTGCGTCCTCCCTAGGCTAATTCTTGTCCAATTAGGGTTTTTAACCAATCTTGTGCATCCAATAGGTGTTTTGTTTCATCGGATGAACATTTAGGTCATTTTTGTCCCCTCTACACTTAATCTTGTCCAATTAGGGTTTTTAAACAATCTTGTGCATCCAATAGGTGTTTTGTGTCATTGGATGAACATTTAGGTCATTTTCGTCCTCCCTAGGCTAATCCTTATCCAATTAGGGTTTTTAACCAATCTTGCGCCTCGAATAGGTGTTTTGTGTCATTGGATGAACATTTAGGTCAGTTTCGTCCTCCCTACACTAATTCTTGTCCAATTAGGATTTTTAAACAATCTTGTGCATCCAATAGGTGTTTTGTGTCATTGGATGAATATTTAGGTCATTTTCGTCCTCCCTACACTTAATCTTGTCCAATTAGGATTTTTAACCAATCTTGTGCATCCAATAGGTGTTTTGTGTCATTGGATGAACAATTAGGTCATTTTCGTCCTCCCTGGGCTAATTCTTGTCCAATTAGGGTTTTTAACCAATCTTGTGCATCCAATAGGTGTTTTGTGTCATCGGATGAACATTTAGGTCATTTTTGTCCCCCCTACACTTAATCTTGTCCAATTAGGGTTTTTAACCAATCTTGTGCATCCAATAGGTGTTTTGTGTCATTGGATGAACATTTAGGTCAGTTTCGTCCTCCCTACACTAATTCTTGTCCAATTAGGATTTTTAAACAATCTTGTGCATCCAATAGGTGTTTTGTGTCATTGGATGAATATTTAGGTCATTTTCGTCCTCCCTACACTTAATCTTGTCCAATTAGGGTTTTTAACCAATCTTGTGCATCCAATAGGTGTTTTGTGTCATCGAATGAACATTTAGGTCATTTTTGTCCCCACTACACTTAATCTTGTCCAATTAGGGTTTTTAACCAATCTTGTGCATCCAATAGGTGTTTTGTGTCATTGGATGAACATTTAGGTCATTTTCGTCCTCCCTACACTTAATCTTGTCCAATTAGGGTTTTTAACCAATCTTGTGCATCCAATAGGTGTTTTCTGTCATTGGATGAATATTTAGGTCATTTTTGTCCTCCCTACACTTAATCTTGTCCAATTAGGGTTTTTGACCAATCTTGGGCATCCAATAGGTGTTTTGTGTCATTGGATGAACATTTAGATCATTTTCATCCTCCCTACACTTAATCTTGTCCAATTAGGGTTTTTAACCAATCTTGTGCATCCAATAGGTGTTTTGTGTCATTGGATGAATATTTAGGTCATATTCGTCCTCCCTACACTTAATCTTGTCCAATTAGGGTTTTTAACCAATCTTGTGCATCCAATAGGTGTTTTGTGTCATTGGATGAACATTTAGGTCAGTTTCGTCCTCCCTACACTAAATCTTGTCCAATTAGGGTTTTTAACCAATCTTGTGCATCCAATAGGTGTTTTGTGTCATTGGATGAATATTTAGGTCATTTTCGTCCTCCCTACACTTAATCTTGTCCAATTAGGGTTTTTAACCAATCTTGCGCATCCAATAGGTGTTTTGTGTCATTGGATGAACAATTAGGTCATTTTTGTCCTCCGTAGGCTAATTCTTGTCCAATTAAGGTTTTTAACCAATCTTGTGCATCCAATAGGTGTTTTGTGTCATTGGAAGAACATTTAGGTCATTTTTGTCCTCCCTACACTTAATCAAGTCCAATTAGGGTTTTTAACCAATCTTCTGCATCCAATAGGTGTTTTGTGTCATTGGATGAACATTTAGGTCATTTTCGTCCTCCCTACACTTTATCTTGTCCAATTAAGGTTTCTAACCAACCTTGTGCATCCAATTGGTGTTTTTGTGTCATTGGATGAACAATTAGGTCATTTTCGTCCTCCCTAGGATAATTCTTGTCCAATTAGGATTTTTAACAAATCTTGTGCATCCAATAGGAGTTTTGTGTCATTGGATTAACACTTAGGTCATTTTCGTCCTTCATAGGCTAATTCTTATCCAATTAGGGTTTTTAACCAATCTTGTGCATCCAATAGGTGTTTTGTGTCATTGGATGAACATTTAGGTCATTTTCGTCCTCCCTACACTTTATCTTGTCCAATTAAGGTTTCTAACCAACCTTGTGCATCCAATTGGTGTTTTTGTGTCATTGGATGAACAATTAGGTCATTTTCGTCCTCCCTAGGATAATTCTTGTCCAATTAGGGTTTTTAACCAATCTTGTGCATCCAATAGGTGTTTTGTGTCATTGGATGAATATTTCGGTCATTTTCGTCCTCCCTATACTTAATCTTGTCCAATTAGGGTTTTTAACCAATCTTGTGCATCCAATAGGTGTTTTGGGTCATTGGATGAACATTTAGGTCATTTTCGTCCTTCATAGGCTAATTCTTATCCAATTAGGGTTTTTAACCAATCTTGTGCATCCAATAGGTGTTTTGTGTCATTGGATGAACATTTAGGTCATTTTCATCCTCCCTAGGCTAATTCTTATCCAATTAGGGTTTTTAACCAATCTTGTGCATCCAATAGGTGCTTTGTGTCATTGGATGAATATTTAGGTCATTTTCGTTCTCCTTACACTTAATCTTGACCAATTAGGGTTTTTAACCAATCTTGAGCATCCAATAGGTGGTTTTGTGTTATTGGATGAACATTTAGGTCATTTTTATCCTCCCTAGGCATATGCTTGTCCAATTAGGGTTTTTAACCAATCTTGTGCAGCCAATAGTTATGTTTGTGTCGTTGGATGAACAATTAGGTCATTTTCGTCCTCCCTAGGCTAATTCTTGTCCAATTAGGGTTTTTAACCAATCTTGTGCGTCCAATAGGTGTTTTGTGTCATTGGATGAACATTTAGGTCATTTTCGTCCTCCCTACACTTAATCTTGTCCAATTAGGGTTTTTAACCAATCTTGTGCATCCAATAGGTGTTTTGTGTCATTGGATGAATATTTAGGTCATTTTCGTCCTCCCTACACTTAATCTTGTCCAATTAGGGTTTTTAACCAATCTTGTGCATCCAATAGGTGTTTTGTCTCATTGGATGAATATTTAGGTCATTTTCGTCCTCCCTACACTTAATCTTGTCCAATTAGGGTTTTTAACCAATCTTGTGCATCCAATAGGTGTTTTGTGTCATTGGATGAACATTTAGGTCATTTTCGTCCTCCCTAGGCTAATTCTTGTCCAATTAGGGTTTTTAACCAATCTTGTGCATCTAATAGGAGTTTTGTGTCATTGGATGAATATTTAGGTCATTTTCGTCCTCCCTACACTTAATCTTGTCCAATTTGGGTTTTTAACCAATCTTGTGCATCCAATAGGTGTTTTATGTCATTGGATGAACATTTAGGTCATTTTCGTCCTCCCTACACTTTATCTTGTCCAATTAAGGTTTCTAACCAACCTTGTGCATCCAATTGGTGTTTTTGTGTCATTGGATGAACAATTAGGTCATTTTCGTCCTCCCTAGGATAATTCTTGTCCAATTAGGGTTTTTAACCAATCTTGTGCATCCAATAGGTGTTTTGTGTCATTGGCTGAATATTTAGGTCGTTTTCGTCGTCCCTACACTTAATCTTGTCCAATTAGGGTTTTTAACCAATCTTGTGCATCCAATAGGTGTTTTGTGTCATTGGATGAATATTTAGGTCAATTTCGTCCTCCCTACACTTTATCTTGTCCAATTAGGGTTTCTAACCAATCTTGTGCATCCAATAGGAGTTTTGTGTCATTGGATTAACACTTAGGTCTTTTTCGTCCTACCTAGGCTAATTCTTATCCAATTAGGGTTTTTAACCAATCTTGTGCATCCAATAGTTGTGTTTGTGTCGTTGGATGAAAATTTAGGTCATTTCCGTCCTCCCGACACTTAATCTTGTCCAATTAGGTTTTTTAACCAATCTTGTGCATCCAATAGGTGTTTTGTGTCATTGGATGAATATTTAGGTCATTTTCGTCCTCCCTACACTTAATATTGTCCAATTAGGGTTTCTAACCAATCTTGTTCATCCAATTGGTGTTTTTGTGTCATTGGATGAACAATTAGGTCATTTTCGTCCTCCCTAGGATAATTATTGTCCAATTAGGATTTTTAACCAATCTTGTGCATCCAATAGGTGTTTTGTGTCATTGGATGAACATTTAGGTCATTTTCGTCCTCCCTACACTTTATCTTATCCAATTAGGGTTTCTAACCAATCTTGTGCATCCAATTGGTGTTTTTGTGTCATTGGATGAACATTTAGGTCATTTTCGTCCTCCCTACACTTAATCTTGTCCAATTTGGGTTTTTAACCAATCTTGTGCATCCAATAGGTGTTTTGTGTCATTGGAAGATCATTTAGGTCATTTTCGTCCTCCCGACACTTTATCTTGTCAAATTACGGTTTTTAACCAATCTTGTGCATCCAATTGGTGTTTTTGTGTCATTGGACGAATATTTACGTCATTTTCGTCCTCCCTACACTTAATCTTGTCCAATTAGGGTTTTCAACCAATCTTGTGCATCCAATTGGTGTTTTGTATCATTGGATGAACATTTAGGTCATTTTCGTCCTCCCTACATTTTATCTTATCCAATTAGGGTTTCAAACCAATCTTGTGCATCCAATTGGTGTTTTTGTGTAGTTCGATGAACAATTAGGTCATTTTCGTCCTCCCTAGGATAATTCTTGTCCAATTAGGGTTTCTAACCAATCTTGTTCATCTAGTTGGTGTTTTTGTGTCATTGGATGAGCAATTAGGTCATTTTCGTCCTCCCTAGGCTAATTCTTGTCCAATTAGCGTTTTTAACCAATCTTGTGCATCCAATAGGTGTTTTGTGTCATTGGATGAACATTTAGGTCATTTTCGTCCTCCCTAGGCTAATTCTTATCCAATTAGGGTTTTTAACCAATCTTGTGCATCCAATAGGTGCTTTGTGTCATTGGATGAATATGTAGGTCATTTTCGTGCTCCTTACACTTAATCTTGTCCAATTAGAGTTTTTGACCAATCTTGTGCATCCAATAGGTGTTTTGTGTCATTGGATGAACATTTAGGTCATTTTCGTCCTCCCTACACTTTATCTTATCCAATTAGGGTTTCTAACCAATCTTGTGCATCCAATTGGTGTTTTTGTGTCATTGGATGAACATTTAGGTCATTTTCGTCCTCCCTACACTTAATCTTGTCCAATTTGGGTTTTTAACCAATCTTGTGCATCCAATAGGTGTTTTGGGTCATTGGATGAACATTTAGGTCATTTTCGTCCTCCCTACATTTGATCTTGTCCAATTAGGGTTTCTAACCAATCTTGTGCATCCAGTTGGTGTTTTTGTGTCATTGGATGAACAATTAGGTCATTTTCGTCCTCCCTAGGCTAATTCTTGTCCAATTAGGGTTTTTAACCAATCTTGTGCATCCAATAGGTGTTTTGTGTCATTGGATGAACATTTAGGTTATTTTCGTCCTCCCTACACTTAATCTTGTCCAATTTGGGTTTTTAACCAATCTTATGCATCCAATAGGTGTTTTGGGTCATTGGATGAACATTTAGGTCATTTTCGTCCTCTCTACATTTTATCTTGTCCAATTAGGGTTTCTAACCAATCTTGTGCATCCAGTTGGTGTCTTTGTGTCATTGGATGAAAAATTAGGTCATTTTCGTCCTCCCTAGGATAATTCTTGTCCAATTATGGTTTTTAACCAATCTTGTGCATCCAATAGGTGTTTTGTGTCATTGGATGAACATTTAGGTCATTTTCGTCCTCCCTAGGCTAATTCTTATCCAATTAGGGTTTTTAACCAATCTTGTGCAGCCAATAGGTGTTTTGTGTCATTGGATGAATATTTAGGTCATTTTCGTCCTCCCTACACTTAAACTTGTCCAATTAGGGTTTTTGACCAATCTTGTGCATCCAATAGGTTTTTTGTGTCATTGGATGAACATTTAGGTCATTTTCATCCTCCCTACACTTTATCTTATCCAATTAGGGTTTCAAACCAATCTTGTGCATCCAATTGGTGTTTTTGTGTAATTCGATGACCAATTAGGTCATTTTCGTCCTCCCTAGGATAATTCCTTTCCAATTAGGGTTTCTAACCAATCTTGTGCAGCCAATAGTTGTGTTTGTGTCGTTGGATGAACATTTAGGTCATTTTTGTCCTCCCTAAACTTAACCTTGTCCAATTAGGGTTTCTAACCAATCTTGTGCATCCAATAGGTGTGTTTGTGTCATTGGATGAACAATTAGGTCATTTTTGTCCTCCCTAGGTTAATTCTTGTCCAATTAGGGTTTCTAACCAATCTTGTGCATCCCGTTGGTGTTTTTGTGTCATTGGATGAACAATTAGGTCATTTTCGTCCTCCTTGGGATAATCGTTGTCCAATTAGGATTGTTAACCAATCTTGTGCATCCAATACGTGTTTTGTGTCATTGGATGAACATTTAGGTCATTTTCATCCTCCCTAGGCTAATCCTTATCCAATTAGGGTTTTTAACCAATCTTGTGCATCCAATAGGTGTTTTGTGTCATTTGATGAACATTTAGGTCAGTTTCGTCCTCCCTATACTAATTCTTGTCCAATTAGGGTTTTTAACCAATCTTGTGCATCCAATAGGTGTTTTGTGTCATTGGATGAATATTTAGGTCATTTTTGTCCTCCCTACACTTAATCTTGTCCAATTAGGGTTTTTGACCAATCTTGTGCATCCAATAGGTGTTTTGTGTCATTGGATGAACATTTAGGTCATTTTCGTCCTCCCTACACGTTATCTTATCCAATTAGGGTTTCTAACCAATCTTGTGCATCCAATTGGTGTTTTTGTGTAATTCGATGAACAATTAGGTGATTTTCGTCCTCCCTAGGATAATTCTTGTCTAATTAGGGTTTTTAACCAATCCTGTGCATCCAATAGGTGTTTTGTGTCATTGGATGAATATTTAGGTAATTTTCGTCCTCCCTACACTAAATCTTGTCCAATTAGGGTTTTTAACCAATCTTGCGCATCCAATAGGTGTTTTGTGTCATTGGATGAATATTTAGGTCATTTTCGTCCTCCCTACACTTAATCTTGTCCAATTTGGGTTTTTAACCAATCTTGTGCATCCAATAGGTGTTTTGGGTCATTAGATGAAAATTTAGGTCATTTTCGTCCTCCCTACATTTTATCTTGTCCAATTAGGGTTTCTAAGCAATCTTGTGCATCCAGTTGGTGTTTTTGTGTCATTGGATGAACAATTAGGTCATTTTCGTCCTCCCTAGGATAATTCTTGTCCAATTAGGGTTTTTAACCAATCTTGTGCATCCAATAGGTGTTTTGTGTCATTGGATGAATATTTAGGTCGTTTTCGTCGTCCCTACACTTAATCTTGTCCAATTAGGATTTTTAACCAATCTTGTGCATCCAATAGGTGTTTTGTGTCATTGGATGAACATTTAGGTCATTTTCGTCCTCCCTACACTTAATCTTGTCCAATTTGGGTTTTTAACCAATCTTGTGCATCCAATAGGTGTTTTGGGTCATTGGATGAACATTTAGGTCATTTTCGTCCTCCCTACATTTGATCTTGTCCAATTAGGGTTTCTAACCAATCTTGTTCATCCAGTTCGTGTTTTTGTGTCATTGGACGAGCAATTAGGTCATTTTTATCCTCCCTAAACTTAACCTTGTCCAATTAGGGTTTCTATCCAATCTTGTGCATGCAATAGCTGTGTTTGTGTCATTGGATGAACAATTAGGTCATTTTCGTCCTCCCTAGGATAATTTTTGTCCAATTAGGATTTTTAACCAATCTTGTGCATCCAATAGGTGTTTTGTGTCATTGGATGAACATTTAGGTCATTTTCGTCCTCCCTAGGCTAATTCTTATCCAATTAGGGTTTTTAACCAATCTTGTGCATCCAATAGGTGCTTTGTGTCATTGGATGAATATTTAGGTCATTTTCGTCCTCCTTACACTTAATCTTGTCCAATTAGGGTTTTTGACCAACCTTGTGCATCCAATAGGTGTTTTGTGTCATTGGATGAACATTTAGGTCATTTTCGTCCTCCCTACACTTTATCTTATCCAATTAGGGTTTCTAACCAATCTTGTGCATCCAATTGGTGTTTTTGTGTCATTGGATGAACATTTAGGTCATTTTCGTCCTCCCTACACTTAATCTTGTCCAATTTGGGTTTTTAACCAATCTTGTGAATCCAATAGGTGTTTTGTGTCATTGGAAGATCATTTAGGTCATTTTCGTCCTCCCGACACTTTATCTTGTCAAATTACGGTTTCTAACCAATCTTGTGCATCCAATTGGTGTTTTTGTGTAATTGGATGAACAATTAGGTCATTTTCGTCCTCCCTAGGATAATTCTAGTCCAATTAGGGTTTTTAACCAATCTTGTGCATCCAATAGGTGTTTTGTGTCATTGGATGAATATTTAGGTCATTTTCGTCCTCCCTACACTTAATCTTGTCCAATTAGGGTTTTTAACCAATCTTGTGCATCCAATAGGTGTTTTGTGTCATTGGATGAACATTTAGGTCATTTTCGTCCTCCCTAGGCTAATTCTTGTCCAATTAGGGTTTTTAACCAATCTTGTGCATCAAATAGGAGTTTTGTGTCATTGGATGAATATTTAGGTCATTTTCGTCCTCCCTACACTTAATCTTGTCCAATTTGGGTTTTTAACCAATCTTGTGCATCCAATAGGTGTTTTATGTCATTGGATGAACATTTAGGTCATTTTCGTCCTCCCTACACTTTATCTTGTCCAATTAAGGTTTCTAACCAACCTTGTGCATCCAATTGGTGTTTTTGTGTCATTGGATGAACAATTAGGTCATTTTCGTCCTCCCTAGGATAATTCTTGTCCAATTAGGGTTTTTAACCAATCTTGTGCATCCAATAGGTGTTTTGTGTCATTGGATGAACATTTAGGTCATTTTCGTCCTCCCTAGGCTAATTCTTGTCCAATTAGGGTTTTTAACCAATCTTGTGCATCTAATAGGAGTTTTGTGTCATTGGATGAATATTTAGGTCATTTTCGTCCTCCCTACACTTAATCTTGTCCAATTTGGGTTTTTAACCAATCTTGTGCATCCAATAGGTGTTTTATGTCATTGGATGAACATTTAGGTCATTTTCGTCCTCCCTACACTTTATCTTGTCCAATTAAGGTTTCTAACCAACCTTGTGCATCCAATTGGTGTTTTTGTGTCATTGGATGAACAATTAGGTCATTTTCGTCCTCCCTAGGATAATTCTTGTCCAATTAGGGTTTTTAACCAATCTTGTGCATCCAATAGGTGTTTTGTGTCATTGGATGAACATTTAGGTTATTTTCGTCCTCCCTACACTTAATCTTGTCCAATTTGGGTTTTTAACCAATCTTATGCATCCAATAGGTGTTTTGGGTCATTGGTTGAACATTTAGGTCATTTTCGTCCTCTCTACATTTTATCTTGTCCAATTAGGGTTTCTAACCAATCTTGTGCATCGAGTTGGTGTTTTTGTGTCATTGGATGAAAAATTAGGTCATTTTCGTCCTCCCTAGGATAATTCTTGTCCAATTATGGTTTTTAACCAATCTTGTGCATCCAATAGGTGTTTTGTGTCATTGGATGAACATTTAGGTCATTTTCGTCCTCCCTAGGCTAATTCTTATCCAATTAGGGTTTTTAACCAATCTTGTGCAGCCAATAGGTGTTTTGTGTCATTGGATGAATATTTAGGTCATTTTCGTCCTCCCTACACTTAAACTTGTCCAATTAGGGTTTTTGACCAATCTTGTGCATCCAATAGGTTTTTTGTGTCATTGGATGAACATTTAGGTCATTTTCGTCCTCCCTACACTTTATCTTATCCAATTAGGGTTTCAAACCAATTTTGTGCATCCAATTGGTGTTTTTGTGTAATTCGATGACCAATTAGGTCATTTTCGTCCTCCCTAGGATAATTCCTTTCCAATTAGGGTTTCTAACCAATCTTGTGCAGCCAATAGTTGTGTTTGTGTCGTTGGATGAACATTTAGGTCATTTTTGTCCTCCCTAAACTTAACCTTGTCCAATTAGGGTTTCTAACCAATCTTGTGCATCCAATAGGTGTGTTTGTGTCATTGGATGAACAATTAGGTCATTTTTGTCGTCCCTAGGTTAATTCTTGTCCAATTAGGGTTTCTAACCAATCTTGTGCATCCCGTTGGTGTTTTTGTGTCATTGGATGAACAATTAGGTCATTTTCGTCCTCCTTGGGATAATCGTTGTCCAATTAGGATTGTTAACCAATCTTGTGCATCCAATACGTGTTTTGTGTCATTGGATGAACATTTAGGTCATTTTCATCCTCCCTAGGCTAATCCTTATCCAATTAGGGTTTTTAACCAATCTTGTGCATCCAATAGGTGTTTTGTGTCATTTGATGAACATTTAGGTCAGTTTCGTCCTCCCTATACTAAATCTTGTCCAATTAGGGTTTTTAACCAATCTTGTGCATCCAATAGGTGTTTTGTGTCATTGGATGAACATTTAGGTCATTTTCGTCCTCCCTACACGTTATCTTATCCAATTAGGGTTTCTAACCAATCTTGTGCATCCAATTGGTGTTTTTGTGTAATTCGATGAACAATTAGGTGATTTTCGTCCTCCCTAGGATAATTCTTGTCTAATTAGGGTTTTTAACCAATCTTGTGCATCCAATAGGTGTTTTGTGTCATTGGATGAATATTTAGGTAATTTTCGTCCTCCCTACACTAAATCTTGTCCAATTAGGGTTTTTAACCAATCTTGCGCATCCAATAGGTGTTTTGTCTCATTGGATGAATATTTAGGTCATTTTCGTCCTCCCTACACTTAATCTTGTCCAAATAGGGTTTTTAACCAATCTTGTGCATCCAATAGGTGTTTTGTGTCATTGGATGAACATTTAGGTCATTTTCGTCATCCCTAGGCTAATTTTTGTCCAATTAGGGTTTTTAACCAATCTTGTGCATCTAATAGGAGTTTTGTGTCATTGGATGAATATTTAGGTCATTTTCGTCCTCCCTACACTTAATCTTGTCCAATTTGGGTTTTTAACCAATCTTGTGCATCCAATAGGTGTTTTATGTCATTGGATGAACATTTAGGTCATTTTCGTCCTCCCTACACTTTATCTTGTCCAATTAAGGTTTCTAACCAACCTTGTGCATCCAATTGGTGTTTTTGTGTCATTGGATGAACAATTAGGTCATTTTCGTCCTCCCTAGGATAATTCTTGTCCAATTAGGGTTTTTAACCAATCTTGTGCATCCAATAGGTGTTTTGTGTCATTGGATGAACATTTAGGTTATTTTCGTCCTCCCTACACTTAATCTTGTCCAATTTGGGTTTTTAACCAATCTTATGCATCCAATAGGTGTTTTGGGTCATTGGTTGAACATTTAGGTCATTTTCGTCCTCTCTACATTTTATCTTGTCCAATTAGGGTTTCTAACCAATCTTGTGCATCGAGTTGGTGTTTTTGTGTCATTGGATGAAAAATTAGGTCATTTTCGTCCTCCCTAGGATAATTCTTGTCCAATTATGGTTTTTAACCAATCTTGTGCATCCAATAGGTGTTTTGTGTCATTGGATGAACATTTAGGTCATTTTCGTCCTCCCTAGGCTAATTCTTATCCAATTAGGGTTTTTAACCAATCTTGTGCAGCCAATTGGTGTTTTGTGTCATTGGATGAATATTTAGGTCATTTTCGTCCTCCCTACACTTAAACTTGTCCAATTAGGGTTTTTGACCAATCTTGTGCATCCAATAGGTTTTTTGTGTCATTGGATGAACATTTAGGTCATTTTCGTCCTCCCTACACTTTATCTTATCCAATTAGGGTTTCAAACCAATCTTGTGCATCCAATTGGTGTTTTTGTGTAATTCGATGACCAATTAGGTCATTTTCGTCCTCCCTAGGATAATTCCTTTCCAATTAGGGTTTCTAACCAATCTTGTGCAGCCAATAGTTGTGTTTGTGTCGTTGGATGAACATTTAGGTCATTTTTGTCCTCCCTAAACTTAACCTTGTCCAATTAGGGTTTCTAACCAATCTTGTGCATCCAATAGGTGTGTTTGTGTCATTGGATGAACAATTAGGTCATTTTTGTCCTCCCTAGGTTAATTCTTGTCCAATTAGGGTTTCTAACCAATCTTGTGCATCCCGTTGGTGTTTTTGTGTCATTGGATGAACAATTAGGTCATTTTCGTCCTCCTTGGGATAATCGTTGTCCAATTAGGATTGTTAACCAATCTTGTGCATCCAATACGTGTTTTGTCTCATTGGATGAACATTTAGGTCATTTTCATCCTCCCTACGTTAATCCTTATCCAATTAGGGTTTTTAACCAATCTTGTGCATCCAATAGGTGTTTTGTGTCATTTGATGAACATTTAGGTCAGTTTCGTCCTCCCTATACTAAATCTTGTCCAATTAGGGTTTTTAACCAATCTTGTGCATCCAATAGGTGTTTTGTGTCATTGGATGAATATTTAGGTCATTTTTGTCCTCCCTACACTTAATCTTGTCCAATTAGGGTTTTTGACCAATCTTGTGCATCCAATAGGTGTTTTGTGTCATTGGATGAACATTTAGGTCATTTTCGTCCTCGCTACACGTTATCTTATCCAATTAGGGTTTCTAACCAATCTTGTGCATCCAATTGGTGTTTTTGTGTAATTCGATGAACAATTAGGTGATTTTCGTCCTCCCTAGGATAATTCTTGTCTAATTAGGGTTTTTAACCAATCTTGTGCATCCAATAGGTGTTTTGTGTCATTGGATGAATATTTAGGTAATTTTCGTCCTCCCTACACTAAATCTTGTCCAATTAGGGTTTTTAACCAATCTTGCGCATCCAATAGGTGTTTTGTCTCATTGGATGAATATTTAGGTCATTTTCGTCCTCCCTACACTTAATCTTGTCCAATTAGGGTTTTTAACCAATCTTGTGCATCCAATAGGTGTTTTGTGTCATTGGATGAACATTTAGGTCATTTTCGTCCTCCCTAGGCTAATTCTTGTCCAATTAGGATTTTTATCCAATCTTGTGCATCCATTAGGTGCTTTTGTGTCATTGGATGAACATTAGGTCATTTTCGTCCTCCCTACACTTAATCTTGTCTATTTAGGGTTTTTAACAAATCTTGTGCATCCAATAGGTGTTTTGTGTCATTGGATGAACAATTAGGTCATTTTCGTCCTCCCTAAACTTAATCTTGTCCAATTAGGGTTTCTAACCAATGTTGTGCATCCAATAGGTGTTTTGTGTCGTTGGATGAACATTTAGGTCATTTTCGTCCTCCCTACACATAATCTTGTCCAATTAGGGTTTTTAACCAATCTTTTGCATCCAATAGGTGTTTTGTGTCATTGGATGAACATTTAGGTCATTTTCGTTCTCCCTACACTTAATCTTGTCCAATTAGGGTTTTTAACCAATGCTGTGCATCCAATAGATGTTTTGTATGATTGGATGAACAATTAGGTCATTTTCGTCCTCCCTAGGCTAATTCTTGTCCAATTAGGATTTTTAACCAATCTTGTGCATCCAATAGGTGTTTTGTGTCATGGGATGAACATTTAGGTCATTTTCGTCCTCCCTACAATTAATCTTGTCCAATTAGGGTTTTTTAACCAATCTTGTGCATCCAATAGGTGTTTTTATGTCATTGGATGAACATTTAGGTCATTTTCGTCCTCCCTAGGCTAATTCTTGTCCAATTAGGGTTTTTATCCAATCTTGTGCATCCATTAGGTGTTTTTGTTTCATTGGATGAACATTTAGGTCATTTTCGTCCTCCCTACACTTAATCTCGTCCAATTAGGGTTTTTAACCAATCTTGTGCATCCAATAGGTGTTTTGTGTCATTGGATGAACATTTAGGTCATTTTCGTCCTCCCTAGGCTAATTCTTGTCCAATTAGGGTTTTTAACCAATCTTGTGCATCTAATAGGAGTTTTGTGTCATTGGATGAATATTTAGGTCATTTTCGTCCTCCCTACACTTAATCTTGTCCAATTTGGGTTTTTAACCAATCTTATGCATCCAATAGGTGTTTTGGGTCATTGGATGAACATTTAGGTCATTTTCGTCCTCCCTACACTTTATCTTGTCCAATTAAGGTTTCTAACCAACCTTGTGCATCCAATTGGTGTTTTTGTGTCATTGGATGAACAATTAGGTCATTTTCGTCCTCCCTAGGTTAATTCTTGTCCAATTAGGGTTTCTAACCAATCTTGTGCATCCCGTTGGTGTTTTGTGTCATTGGATGAACAATTAGGTCATTTTCGTCCTCCTTGGGATAATCGTTGTCCAATTAGGATTGTTAACCAATCTTGTGCATCCAATACGTGTTTTGTGTCATTGGATGAACATTTAGGTCATTTTCATCCTCCCCAGGCTAATCCTTATCCAATTAGGGTTTTTAACCAATCTTGTGCATCCAATAGGTGTTTTGTGTCATTTGATGAACATTTAGGTCAGTTTCGTCCTCCCTACACTAAATCTTGTCCAATTAGGGTTTTTAACCAATCTTGCGCATCCAATAGGTGTTTTGTCTCATTGGATGAATATTTAGGTCATTTTCGTCCTCCCTACACTTAATCTTGTCCAATTAGGGTTTTTAACCAATCTTGTGCATCCAATAGGTGTTTTGTGTCATTGGATGAACATTTAGGTCATTTTCGTCCTCCCTAGGCTAATTCTTGTCCAATTAGGGTTTTTAACCAATCTTGTGCATCTAATAGGAGTTTTGTGTCATTGGATGAATATTTAGGTCATTTTCGTCCTCCCTACACTTAATCTTGTCCAATTTGGGTTTTTAACCAATCTTGTGCATCCAATAGGTGTTTTATGTCATTGGATGAACATTTAGGTCATTTTCGTCCTCCCTACACTTTATCTTGTCCAATTAAGGTTTCTAACCAACCTTGTGCATCCAATTGGTGTTTTTGTGTCATTGGATGAACAATTAGGTCATTTTCGTCCTCCCTAGGATAATTCTTGTCCAATTAGGGTTTTTAACCAATCTTGTGCATCCAATAGGTGTTTTGTGTCATTGGCTGAATATTTAGGTCGTTTTCGTCGTCCCTACACTTAATCTTGTCCAATTAGGGTTTTTAACCAATCTTGTGCATCCAATAGGTGTTTTGTGTCATTGGATGAATATTTAGGTCAATTTCGTCCTCCCTACACTTTATCTTGTCCAATTAGGGTTTCTAACCAATCTTGTGCATCCAATAGGAGTTTTGTGTCATTGGATTAACACTTAGGTCTTTTTCGTCCTACCTAGGCTAATTCTTATCCAATTAGGGTTTTTAACCAATCTTGTGCATCCAATAGTTGTGTTTGTGTCGTTGGATGAAAATTTAGGTCATTTCCGTCCTCCCGACACTTAATCTTGTCCAATTAGGTTTTTTAACCAATCTTGTGCATCCAATAGGTGTTTTGTGTCGTTGGATGAACATTTAGGTCATTTTCGTCCTCCCTACACTTAATCTTGTCCAATTAGGGTTTTTAACCAATCTTGTGCATCCAATAGGTGTTTTGTGTCATTGGATGAATATTTAGGTCATTTTCGTCATCCCTACACTTAACCTTGTCTAATTAGGGTTTTTAACCAATCTTGTGTATCCAATTGGTGTTTTTGTGTAATTGGATGAACAATTAGATCATTTTCGTCCTCCATAGGATAATTCTTGTCTAATTAGGCTTTTTAACCAATCTTGTGCATCCAATAGGTGTTTTGTGTCATTGGATGAACATTTAGGTCATTTTCGTCCTCCCTACACTTAATCTTGTCCAATTAGGGTTTTTAACCAATCTTGTGCATCCAATAGGTGTTTTGTGTCATTGGATGAACATTTAGGTCATTTTCGTCCTCCCTAGGCTAATTCTTGTCCAATTAGGGTTTTTATCCAATCTTGTGCATCCATTAGGTGCTTTTGTGTGATTGGATGAACATTAGGTCATTTTCGTCCTCCCTACACTTAATCTTGTCCATTTAGGGTTTTTAACAAATCTTGTGCATCCAATAGGTGTTTTGTGTCATTGGATGAACAATTAGGTCATTTTCGTCCTCCCTAAACTTAATCTTGTCCAATTAGGGTTTTTAACCAATCTTGTGCATCCAATAGGTGTTTTGTGTCATTGGATGAACATTTAGGTCATTTTCGTCCTCCCTAAACTTAATCTTGTCCAATTAGGGTTTTTAACCAATCTTGTGCATCCAATAGGTGTTTTGTGTCATTGGATGAATATTTAGGTCATTTTCGTCCTCCCTACACTTAATCTTGTCCAATTAGGGTTTTTAACCAATCTTGTGCATCCAATAGGTGTTTTGTGTCATTGGATGAATATTTAGGTCATTTTCGTCCTCCCTACACTTAATCTTGTCCAATTAGGGTTTTATACCAATCTTGTGCATCCAATAGGTATTTTGTGTCATTGGATGAACATTTAGGTCATTTTCGCTCTCCCTACACTTTATCTTGTCCAATTAGGGTTGCAAACAAATCTTGTACATCCAATTGTTGTTTTTGTGTCATTGGATGAACAATTAGGTCATTTTCGTCCTCCCTAGGCTAATTCTTATCCAATTAGGGTTTTTAACCAATCTTGTGCATCCAATAGGTGTTTTGTGTCATTGGATGAATATTTAGGTCATTTTCGTCCTCCCTACACTTAATCTTGTCCAATTAGGGTTTTTAACCAATCTTGTGCATCCAATAGGTGTTTTGTGTCATTGGATGAACATTTAGGTCATTTTCGTCCTCCCTACACTTACTCTTGTCCAATTAGGGTTTTTAACCAATCTTGTGCATCCAATAGGTGTTTTGTGTCATTGGATGAACATTTAGGTCATTTTCGTCCTCCCTAGGCTAATTCTTGTCCAATTAGGGTTTTTAACCAATCTTGTGCATCCAATAGGTGTTTTGTGTCATTGGATGAACATTTAGGTCATTTTCGTCCTCCCTAGGCTAATTCTTGTCCAATTAGGGTTTTTAACCAATCTTGTGCATCCATTAGGTGTTTTGTGTCATTGGATGAACAGTTAGGTCATTTTCGTTCTCCGTAAACTTAATCTTGTCCAATTAGGGTTTCTAACCAATCTTGTGCATCCAATTGGTGTGTTTGAGTCATTGGATGAACAATTAGGTCATTTTCGTCCTCCCTAGGGTAATTCTGGCCAATTAGGGTTTTTAACCAATCTTGTGCATCCAATAGGTGTTTTGTGTCATTCGATGAACATTTAGGTCATTTTCGTCCTCCCTAGGCTAATTCTTGTCCAATTAGGGTTTTTAACCAATCTTGTGCATCCAATAGGTGTTTTGTGTCATTGGATGAACATTTAGGTCATTTTCGTCCTCCCTAGGCTAATTCTTGTCCAATTAGGGTTTTTAACCAATCTTGTGCATCCAATAGGTGTTTTGTGTCATTGGATGAACTTAGGTCATTTTCGTCCTCCCTACACTTTATCTTGTCCAATTAGGGTTTCTAACCAATCTTGTGCTTCCAATTGGTGTTTTTGTGTCATTGGATCAACAATTAGGTCATTTTCGTCCTCCCTATGATAATTCTTGTCCAATTAGGGTTTTAAACCAATCTTGTGCATCCAATAGGTGTTTTGTGTCATTGGATGAACATTTAGGTCATTTTCGTCCTCCCTACACTTAATCTTGTTCAATTAGGGTTTCAGACCATTCTTGTGCATCCGACAGGTGTTTTTGTGTCATTGGATGAACAATTAGGTCATTTTCGTCCTCCCTAGGCTAATTCTTGTCCAATTAGGGTTTTTAACCAATCTTGTGCATCCAATAGGTGTTTTGTGTCATTGGATGAATATTTAGGTCATTTTCGTCCTCCCTACTCTTAATCTTGTCCAATTAGGGTTTTTAACCAATCTTGTGCATCCAATAGGTGTTTTGTGTCATTGGATGAATATTTAGGTCATTTTCGTCCTCCCTACACTTAATCTTGTCCAATTAGGGTTTTTAACCAATCTTGTGCATCCAATAGGTGTTTTGTGTCATTGGATGAATATTTAGGTCATTTTTGTCCTCCCTACACTTAATCTTGTCCAATTAGGGTTTTTGACCAATCTTGTGCATCCAATAGGTGTTTTGTGTCATTCGATGAACATTTAGGTCATTTTCGTCCTCCCTACACTTTATCTTATCCAATTAGGGTTTCTAACCAATCTTGTGCATCCAATTGGTGTTTTTGTGTAATTCGATGAACAATTAGGTCATTTTCGTCCTCCCTAGGATAATTCTTGTCTAATTAGGGTTTTTAACCAATCTTGTGCATCCAATAGGTGTTTTGTGTCATTGGATGAATATTTAGGTAATTTTCGTCCTCCCTACACTAAATCTTGTCCAATTAGGGTTTTTAACCAATCTTGTGCATCCAATAGGTGTTTTGTGTCATTGGATGAATATTTAGGTCATTTTTGTCCTCCCTACACTTAATCTTGTCCAATTAGGGTTTTTGACCAATCTTGTGCATCCAATAGGTGTTTTGTGTCATTGGATGAACATTTAGGTCATTTTCGTCCTCCCTACACGTTATCTTATCCAATTAGGGTTTCTAACCAATCTTGTGCATCCAATTGGTGTTTTTGTCTAATTCGATGAACAATTAGGTGATTTTCGTCCTCCCTAGGATAATTCTTGTCTAATTAGGGTTTTTAACCAATCTTGTGCATCCAATAGGTGTTTTGTGTCATTGGATGAATATTTAGGTAATTTTCGTCCTCCCTACACTAAATCTTGTCCAATTAGGGTTTTTAACCAATCTTGCGCATCCAATAGGTGTTTTGTCTCATTGGATGAATATTTAGGTCATTTTCGTCCTCCCTACACTTAATCTTGTCCAATTAGGGTTTTTGACCAATCTTGTGCATCCAATAGGTGTTTTGTGTCATTGGATGAACATTTAGGTCATTTTCGTCCTCGCTACACGTTATCTTATCCAATTAGGGTTTCTAACCAATCTTGTGCATCCAATTGGTGTTTTTGTGTAATTCGATGAACAATTAGGTGATTTTCGTCCTCCCTAGGATAATTCTTGTCTAATTAGGGTTTTTAACCAATCTTGTGCATCCAATAGGTGTTTTGTGTCATTGGATGAATATTTAGGTAATTTTCGTCCTCCCTACACTAAATCTTGTCCAATTAGGGTTTTTAACCAATCTTGCGCATCCAATAGGTGTTTTGTCTCATTGGATGAATATTTAGGTCATTTTCGTCCTCCCTACACTTAATCTTGTCCAATTAGGGTTTTTAACCAATCTTGTGCATCCAATAGGTGTTTTGTGTCATTGGATGAACATTTAGGTCATTTTCGTCCTCCCTAGGCTAATTCTTGTCCAATTAGGGTTTTTAACCAATCTTGTGCATCTAATAGGAGTTTTGTGTCATTGGATGAATATTTAGGTCATTTTCGTCCTGCCTACACTTAATCTTGTCCAATTTGGGTTTTTAACCAATCTTATGCATCCAATAGGTGTTTTGGGTCATTGGATGAACATTTAGGTCATTTTCGTCCTCCCTACACTTTATCTTGTCCAATTAAGGTTTCTAACCAACCTTGTGCATCCAATTGGTGTTTTTGTGTCATTGGATGAACAATTAGGTCATTTTCGTCCTCCCTAGGTTAATTCTTGTCCAATTAGGGTTTCTAACCAATCTTGTGCATCCCGTTGGTGTTTTGTGTCATTGGATGAACAATTAGGTCATTTTCGTCCTCCTTGGGATAATCGTTGTCCAATTAGGATTGTTAACCAATCTTGTGCATCCAATACGTGTTTTGTGTCATTGGATGAACATTTAGGTCATTTTCATCCTCCCCAGGCTAATCCTTATCCAATTAGGGTTTTTAACCAATCTTGTGCATCCAATAGGTGTTTTGTGTCATTTGATGAACATTTAGGTCAGTTTCGTCCTCCCTATACTAAATCTTGTCCAATTAGGGTTTTTAACCAATCTTGTGCATCCAATAGGTGTTTTGTGTCATTGGATGAATATTTAGGTCTTTTTTGTCCTCCCTACACTTAATCTTGTCCAATTAGGGTTTTTAACCAATCTTGTGCATCCAATAGGTGTTTTGGATCATTGGATGAACATTTAGGTCATTTTCGTCCTCCCTACATTTTATCTTGTCCAATTAGGGTTTCTAACCAATCTTGTGCATCCGATAGGTGTTTTTGTGTCATTGGATGAACAATTAGGTCATTTTCGCTCTCCCTATGATAATTCTTGTCCAATTAGGGTTTTTAACGAATCTTGTGCATCCAATAGGTGTTTTGTGTCATTGGATGAACATTTAGGTCATTTTCGTCCTCCTTAGGCTAATTCTTATCCAATTAGGGTTTTTGACCAATCTTGTGCATCCAATAGGTGTTTTGTGTCATTGGATGAACATTTAGGTCATTTTCGTCCTCCCTACACGTTATCTTATCCAATTAGGGTTTCTAACCAATCTTGTGCATCCAATTGGTGTTTTTGTGTAATTCGATGAACAATTAGGTGATTTTCGTCCTCCCTAGGATAATTCTTGTCTAATTAGGGTTTTTAACCAATCTTGTGCATCCAATAGGTGTTTTGTGTCATTGGATGAATATTTAGGTAATTTTCGTCCTCCCTACACTAAATCTTGTCCAATTAGGGTTTTTAACCAATCTTGCGCATCCAATAGGTGTTTTGTCTCATTGGATGAATATTTAGGTCATTTTCGTCCTCCCTACACTTAATCTTGTCCAAATAGGGTTTTTAACCAATCTTGTGCATCCAATAGGTGTTTTGTGTCATTGGATGAACATTTAGGTCATTTTCGTCATCCCTAGGCTAATTTTTGTCCAATTAGGGTTTTTAACCAATCTTGTGCATCTAATAGGAGTTTTGTGTCATTGGATGAATATTTAGGTCATTTTCGTCCTCCCTACACTTAATCTTGTCCAATTTGGGTTTTTAACCAATCTTGTGCATCCAATAGGTGTTTTATGTCATTGGATGAACATTTAGGTCATTTTCGTCCTCCCTACACTTTATCTTGTCCAATTAAGGTTTCTAACCAACCTTGTGCATCCAATTGGTGTTTTTGTGTCATTGGATGAACAATTAGGTCATTTTCGTCCTCCCTAGGATAATTCTTGTCCAATTAGGATTTTTAACAAATCTTGTGCATCCAATAAGAGTTTTGTGTCATTGGATTAACACTTAGGTCATTTTCGTCCTCCATAGGCTAATTCTTATCCAATTAGGGTTTTTAACCAATCTTGTGCATCGAATAGTTGTGTTTGTGTCGTTGAATGAACATTTAGGTCATTTTCGTCCATCCTACACTTAATCTTTTCCAATTAGGGTTTTTAACCAATCTTGTGCATCCAATAGGTGTTTTGTGTCATTGGATGAACAATTAGGTCATTTTCGTCCTCCCTAGGATAATTCTTGTCCAATTAGGGTTTTTAACCAATCTTGTGCATCCAATAGGTGTTTTGTGTCATTGGATGAACATTTAGGTCATTTTCGTCCTCCCTACACTTAATCTTATCCAATTAGGGTTTTTAACCAATATTGTTCATCCAATAGGAGTTTTGTGTCATTGGCTGAATATTTAGGTCATTTTCGTCCTCCCTACAGTTTATCTTGTCCAATTAAGGTTTCTAACCAATCTTGTGCATCCAGTTGGTGTTTTTGTGTCATTGGATGAACAATTAGGTCATTTTCGTCCTCCCTAGGATAATTCTTGTCCAATTAGGGTTTTTAACCAATCTTGTGCATCTAATAGGTGTTTTGTGTCATTGGATGAACATTTAGGTCATTTTTATCCTCCCTACACTTAATCTTGTCCAATTAGGGTTTTTAACCAATCTTGTGCATCCAATAGGTGTTTTGTGTCATTGGATGATCATTTAGGTCATTTTCGTCCTCCCAACATTTTATCTTGTCAAATTACGGTTTCTAACCAATCATGTGCATCCAATTGGTGTTTTTGTGTAATTGGATGAACAATTAGGTCATTTTCGTCCTCCCTACACTAAATCTTGTCCTATTAGGGTTTTTAACCAATCTTGTGCATCCAATAGGTGTTTTGTGTCATTGGATGAACATTTAGGTCAGTTTCGTCCTCCCTACACTAAATCTTGTCCTATTAGGGTTTTTAACCAATCTTGTGCATCCAATAGGTGTTTTGTGTCATTGGATGAATATTTAGGTCATTTTCGTCCTCCCTAGGATAATTCTTGTCCAATTAGAGTTTTTAACCAATCTTGTGCATCCAATAGGTGTTTTGGGTCATTGGATGAACATTTAGGTCATTTTTGTCCTCCCTACAGTTTATCTTATCCAATTAAGGTTTCTAACCAATCTTGTGCGTCCAGTTGGTGTTTTTGTGTCATTGGATGAACATTTAGGTCATTTTCGTCCTCCCTAGGATAATTCTTTTCTAATTAGGGTTTTTAACCAATCTTGTGCATCTAATAGGTGTTTTGTGTCATTGGATGAACATTTAGGTCATTTTTATCCTCCCTACACTTAATCTTGTCCAATTAGGGTTTTTAACCAATCTTGTGAATCTAATAGGTGTTTTGTGTCATTGCATGAACATTTAGGTCATTTTCGTCCTCCCTACACTTAATCTTGTCCAATTTGTGTTTTTAACGAATCTTGTGCATCCAATAGGTGTTTTGTGTCATTGGATGAACATTTAGGTCATTTTCGTCCTCCCTACACTTAATCTTGTCCAATTTGGGTTTTTAACCAATCTTGTGCATCCAATAGGTGTTTTGTGTCATTGGATGAACATTTAGGTCATTTTCGTCCTCCCTACATTTGATCTTGCCCAATTTGGGTTTCTAACCAATCTTGTGCATCCAGTTGGTGTTTTTGTTTCATTTGATGAACAATTAGGTCATTTTCGTCCTCCTTAGGATAATTCTTGTCCAATTAGGGTTTTTAACCAATCTTGTGCATCCAATAGGTGTTTTGTGTCATTGGATGAACATTTAGGTCATTTTCGTCCTCCCTACACGTAATCTTGTCCAATTAGGGTTTTTAACCAATCTTGTGCATCCAATAGGTGTTTTGTGTCATTGGATGAATATTTAGGTCATTTTCGTCCTCCCTACACTTTATCTTGTCCAATTAGGGTTTCTAACCAATCTTGTGCATCCAATAGGAGTTTTGTGTCATTGGATTAACACTTACGTCTTTTTCGTCCTCCCTAGGCTAATTCTTATCCAATTAGGGTTTTTAACCAATCTTGTGCATCCAATAGTTGTGTTTGTGTCGTTGGATGAACATTTAGGTCATTTCCGTCCTCCCAACACTTAATCTTGTCCAATTAGGTTTTTTAACCAATCTTGTGCATCCAATAGGTGTTTTTTGTCATTGGATGAATATTTAGGTCATTTTCGTCCTCCCTACACTTAATCTTGTCCAATTAGGGTTTTTGACCAATCTTGTGCATCCAATAGGTGTTTTGTGTCATTGGATGAATATTTAGGTCATTTTCGTCCTCCCTACACTTTATCTTGTCCAATTAGGGTTTCTAACCAATCTTGTGCATCCAATAGGAGTTTTGTGTCATTGGATTAACACTTAGGTCTTTTTCGTCCTCCCTAGGCTAATTCTTATCCAATTAGGGTTTTTAACCAATCTTGTGCATCCAATACTTGTGTTTGTGTCGTTGGATGAACATTTAGGTCATTTCCGTCCTCCCAACACTTAATCTTGTCCAATTAGGTTTTTTAACCAATCTTGTGCATCCAATAGGTGTTTTGTGTCATTGGATGAATATTTAGGTCATTTTCGTCCTCCCTACACTTAATCTTGTCCAAGTAGGGTTTTTGACCAATCTTGTGCATCCAATAGGTGTTTTGTGTCATTGGATGAACATTTAGGTCATTTTCGTCCTCCCTACACTTTATCTTATCCAATTAGGGTTTCTAACCAATCTTGTGCATCCAATTGGTGTTTTTGTGTCATTGGATGAACAATTAGGTCATTTTCGTCCTCCCTAGGATAATTCTTGTCCAATTAGGATTTTTAACCAATCTTGTGCATCCAATAGGTGTTTTGTGTCATTGGATGAACATTTAGGTCATTTTCGTCCTCCCTACACTTAATCTTGTCCAATTTGGGTTTTTAACCAATCTTGTGCATCCAATAGGTGTTTTGGGTCATTGGATGAACATTTAGGTCATTTTCGTCCTCCCTACATATGATCTTGTCCAATTAGGGTTTCTAACCAATCTTGTTCATCCAGTTGGTGTTTTTGTGTCATTGGATGAGCAATTAGGTCATTTTCGTCCTCCCTAGGCTAATTTTTGTCCAATTAGCGTTTTTAACCAATCTTGTGCATCCAATAGGTGTTTTGTGTCATTGGATGAACATTTAGGTCATTTTCGTCCTCCCTAGGCTAATTCTTATCCAATTAGGGTTTTTAACCAATCTTGTGCATCCAATAGGTGCTTTGTGTCATTGGATGAATATGTAGGTCATTTTCGTGCTCCTTACACTTAATCTTGTCCAATTAGAGTTTTTGACCAATCTTGTGCATCCAATAGGTGTTTTGTGTCATTGGATGAACATTTAGGTCATTTTCGTCCTCCCTACACTTTATCTTATCCAATTAGGGTTTCTAACCAATCTTGTGCATCCAATTGGTGTTTTTGTGTCATTGGATGAACATTTAGGTCATTTTCGTCCTCCCTACACTTAATCTTGTCCAATTTGGGTTTTTAACCAATCTTGTGCATCCAATAGGTGTTTTGGGTCATTGGATGAACATTTAGGTCATTTTCGTCCTCCCTACATTTGATCTTGTCCAATTAGGGTTTCTAACCAATCTTGTGCATCCAGTTGGTGTTTTTGTGTCATTGGATGAACAATTAGGTCATTTTCGTCCTCCCTAGGCTAATTCTTGTCCAATTAGGGTTTTTAACCAATCTTGTGCATCCAATAGGTGTTTTGTGTCATTGGATGAACATTTAGGTTATTTTCGTCCTCCCTACACTTAATCTTGTCCAATTTGGGTTTTTAACCAATCTTGTGCATCCAATAGGTGTTTTATGTCATTGGATGAACATTTAGGTCATTTTCGTCCTCCCTACACTTTATCTTGTCCAATTAAGGTTTCTAACCAACCTTGTGCATCCAATTGGTGTTTTTGTGTCATTGGATGAACAATTAGGTCATTTTCGTCCTCCCTAGGATAATTCTTGTCCAATTAGGGTTTTTAACCAATCTTGTGCATCCAATAGGTGTTTTGTGTCATTGGCTGAATATTTAGGTCGTTTTCGTCGTCCCTACACTTAATCTTGTCCAATTAGGGTTTTTAACCAATCTTGTGCATCCAATAGGTGTTTTGTGTCATTGGATGAATATTTAGGTCAATTTCGTCCTCCCTACACTTTATCTTGTCCAATTAGGGTTTCTAACCAATCTTGTGCATCCAATAGGAGTTTTGTGTCATTGGATTAACACTTAGGTCTTTTTCGTCCTCCCTAGGCTAATTCTTATCCAATTAGGGTTTTTAACCAATCTTGTGCATCCAATAGTTGTGTTTGTGTCGTTGGATGAACATTTAGGTCATTTCCGTCCTCCCAACACTTAATCTTGTCCAATTAGGTTTTTTAACCAATCTTGTGCATCCAATAGGTGTTTTGTGTCATTGGATGAATATTTAGGTCATTTTCGTCCTCCCTACACTTAATCTTGTCCAAGTAGGGTTTTTGACCAATCTTGTGCATCCAATAGGTGTTTTGTGTCATTGGATGAACATTTAGGTCATTTTCGTCCTCCCTACACTTTATCTTATCCAATTAGGGTTTCTAACCAATCTTGTGCATCCAATTGGTGTTTTTGTGTCATTGGAAGAACAATTAGGGCATTTTCGTCCTCCCTAGGATAATTCTTGTCCAATTAGAATTTTTAACCAATCTTGTGCATCCAATAGGTGTTTTGTGTCATTGGATGCACATTTAGGTCATTTTCGTCCTCCCTACACTTAATCTTGTCCAATTTGGGTTTTTAACCAATCTTGTGCATCCAATAGGTGTTTTGGGTCATTGGATGAACATTTAGGTCATTTTCGTCCTCCCTACATTTGATCTTGTCCAATTAGGGTTTCTAACCAATCTTGTGCATCCAGTTGGTGTTTTTGTGTCATTGGATGAACAATTAGGTCATTTTCGTCCTCCTTAGGATAATTCTTGTCCAATTAGGGTTTTTAACCAATCTTGTGTATCCAATAGGTGTTTTGTGTCATTGGATGAACATTTAGGTCATTTTCGTCCTCCCTACACTTAATCTTGTCCAATTAGGGTTTTTAACCAATCTTGTGCATCTAATAGGTGTTTTGTGTCATTGGATGAATATTTAGGTCATTTTCGTCCTCCCTACACTTTATCTTGTCCAATTAGGGTTT